>JAYESA010000007.1:121924677-122049677 GCA_036927795.1 Iris macrosiphon | reverse complement strand
GGAAGGGGAGGGATGTGGCGAGGGCTTCGCCGGAGATTGGGTCGGAGGAGGTGGCCGGTGGTGGCTGTGAGGAGTCCGGGAATATGGAGGGGGTCGGTTTTTATAGGGTTAGGGTTGAGTGGCATAATTGTAAATAGTTAGAAATTTTAGGATATTTTGGTAATTTTGGTTTTAGGTTATTTTTAACAGATTTTTCTGGATATTTAGGGACACATGTAAGTGTTAGGGTTAATGGTCAATGAGGTTATGCCACCTCACATGCATTTTGCATAAAAACCCTTATAATTTCATAATTTACATAAAAGTCCTAAAATTGGTATTTTGCGCAATTATGCAAATTTGTCTGGAAAAACACCTGGTTCCTAGAAATACCAAATTGCACAGAAATGAGGGGGACAGCTGGGGGAGTGCTTTGGGATGTGTAGGGGTGAGTCTGGGCAGGGGCAGGGTAAGGTTCTTTGGGTGATACGGGTCACCGTATTTATTATTTAATAAATACTGCGCACGATGTTCACTAATTATTTAGAGGCAGGTAGGGTCATAATTTTTCTACGGTGTCAATACACTAATTGTAGTATATTCAGTCTAGAATATTATCGTATTTTTGTTTGGGCAAAACAGGTGCATGTTTGGCCTCAAATCTCCAGGGGTACAGAGATGGGTAAAGAGCAGAAAATTAAATAGGAATTAAATACGAACTTTTGTAACGATATTTGTGCGTCTCAAACGAGGCTCAAAATAAAGCATCTGGGAGTTGCACAAAATTCAAGAAAATAGTCTAACATGTCTAGGACAGGTATGTGAACTTTGTTTAGGGATAACAGCTAGTGTAATGCTCTAATTAATTGTGTAATGGACAGGTGCATAATCAATAGGATATAAATAAATAAAATATTGCAATAAATTCTAATTTGCTAAAAATGATTTTAAAATAGTGAAATCTGGTCGAGGGAGTTTACAAATACTTTTCGTCGTTCAAAAATATCTTGATTTGGTTATAGCTTGAGAATCCGTCCATAAAGGACATACGCTCAAGCCGCAGGTGTGTGTTGGTAATCGGGAGAGAAAACTCGTCCTTTTGGCTTACCGTATTTAGATCACGGAAGTCTATGAAGTTTTGAATCTCTTTGTTCTTTTTTAGGATGGGCACAATGTTGATTACCCAATTCGGATGTTGTCCTCGTGGATGAAGCCACTGGCTATCAGTTTGTTTACTTCAGTTTCGATGGCGTTCATGACATCAGGACAAAATTTTGTTGCTGCTGTTTTATCGGTTTATTATTTGCCAAGATATTGAGTTTGTGGACCATGATCTGGGGGTCCAGTCATGACATGTCTTCATATCTCCAGACAAAGATATCGATATATTCTCTTACAAGTTGAAATAGGGATTTACGATCTTTACTGGACAGACTTTTGCTAATGAAGATAGGTTTAGGGGCGGATTCGTCGCCCAGATTGACTTGTACAACTTCATCCTCAGTGGAAGGTTCTCGTTGTTGAAACAGTGGATACAGGTCATGGCCGAGTTGTCATGTGGAGTCTTTGTTAGGATATTTTATTGCTAAAAATCTGGTCAGTTTTCGTCCTTGGTGTGCATGACTTGGTCAGATCGATGCATGGCCTACACTTAGTCGTAGAGAATCTCCTCAGTTGCAACAGAAAGATTTTGGCTTGAAAAGGTACTGCCATGTTGAATGCATATGGTCTAAGATGCATAGACCAAAGACGCATAAAACGTATAGAGTTTGGAACGCATTGGACCAGAGACACATGAAGTTTGGAACACATAGGGACAGAGACGCATAAAACACATGGAGTCTGGAACACATAGGTCCTTTGTCATGTGTATACGTGGTATTATTCAGCTGTATACGGACAAAAGTAATCATGATGGTGATGTGAGCACTGACGCCAATTGTCAGCATCAGAACCGAGGCATTACAGAGTCACTATTGCTGTAAGAGTAATAAATGTTCTGACTTGACTGAGATGAATTTATGCATCCCAGACATTATGCGTCCCTTGGCCTTCGATGCATGAGGACTAAGGCACATAAAAGGCTTTGAGATTTTTTATGCTTCTACACTTTCTTGTGGTACTAGATATTAGGGTCTTACCCCACTGGTTTTGCATAGCCAGGTTGAGAGCCAGAGCCCAAGGATCAAATCGTATCTTCCCTTGATTGATGGCGCACATCAGGAGGATGGCTACTGAGGAACATGAGTGGGTTTCTTATTCACCACTCATATTGTACATTCGTTTACTTTTGGGCATTTTGCCACCAACACATGTTAGCCGGCATATCGAGATATTAGTTTCCTTTATGTACTTTTGTTACTCTACTAGATCCTCATATTGAACTGCTAATTTCAGATCATTTTGATAGATCACTAGGGACGTCTTACTATTTTATCTTACTACTCTATGATTTTTTCTTCTTGTTTGAATAATTGAGACATACATGTTCTGTGTGACCCTAAGTGACTAGATTGTAGCATGGACCCCATTGTTTATTTTACAGCATTGATCGTATTGTAGGATGCTTCTGTACTCTGTAGTGCGTAGCTGGCCATGTCATGCCTCTATTCTCCGTATTCCGGTACTGGAGTATGACACCGTCAGCATACATCAATGCCTCCCGCTCAAGCAACGACGGACGTCAGTAACCGCATCTCGTCGACTACATTAGAGCCGCCAGATAGACTCGACCCTCCTCTCAATATAGCCCAGGTGAGCACTACGACTGCCTTCCCCATGACCATAATGCTATTCTCCAGCTAGCCTTTCATCCTAGGGTGAGAATTAGGTTAATTCGGTTCAAACTGAACCGAATAACTGAAAACCGAATAAGCAAAACCAAATATGCAAAACCAAAACCAAGCCAAAATGGCCCATAACCGAACTAAACTGAACCGATTTAAATTGGTTTGGTTTTCGGTTTATTCGATTTTTTGGTTTATTTGCACTTTTTTTTGTTAACATATATAGTAACTAAATATACCTAGATATATTTCTATACCTATAGTATATACTAATACCTATATATATAATAACTAAATTTTCTTATTCGCTTTTTGGTTTTGGAACGAAAACCAAAACAGAAACCAAAATCGAATAAGAAAATTTAGTATTTTTAAAACCAAAATCGAATCGAATTTTTTTTTAACGGAACTGAATCACTTATTCGGTTCGGTTCAGTTCGATTCAATTTTTGGTCAAAAATTGAATAATGCTCACCCCTATTTCATCCCCCATGTGCGACCAGCCAAACTGTTTCAATGTCCCAAAGTCAATGACTCACTGACTGAATTTCTTGTCACCAACCTTTCCCGACGTTCCTTGCCGCTCATCGCCACCCAGTGTAGCCGGAGGTGTAACCTGGAAGTTTTCTTCTCACCCATCTGTTACTCACTCGCTCAGAAAGGATCAATAGTTGCAGCTACAATGGGAAGCTAGGGCTCTCTAAGAATATAGGTGAAGTTACAAAATTGTCCTCTCCCTCATAGCAGTTAGCAGCAAGCTTTATTATGCACCTTTACGTAAGGTTTATATAACTAAACGGGTTTCATACATATGATACTTTTGTAAGAACTATATGTTATGTTTTTGTAGGTATAGGTGTTAGGTTAATATTTTATATAGATATATTACAACTTCACATAACATATTCATATGTATCTTTTTATAGTAAATACCGCCTTATATATATATATATATATATATATATATATATATATATATATATTATGTGTATATTTTAAAATATGTTAATGTTTATATAATTTTTTTGTACGTGATACAACAAATAAGTGTAAATATATTATGCAAATGATATAATTGTTCTTATATAAATATATAAAGGGTTATATTTTTCCACATATATATACTTGTATACATTGATATAGGATTATATGAAAGATATCACATATTTAACCTATATATATATATATATATATATATATATATATATATATATATATATATATATATATATATATATATATATATATATATAAAGGGTTACATAAGTATGATTATTTATATGAATAATTTGTTAATAAATTCTAATATATAACATTATTTTTGTATCTAATGATAGCATTTATTAAATACTTTTATTAAAGGTATCCATGTTATACATCAGCCCGTTGCTACTGAGCTTTGAACCGTTCATGTTGTCCGCATGTCGATCATTCTGATTCTCGAACATAGCAATCAGCCTATCGATTTGGTCATCATTCGCTGCGCTCGATGTCCCTGGGTTACCAGTTTTAGTCACCTTGCTGCAAAAGTGAGTAGCTTGTATTAGTCACATAACGTATTATGGATTTATTGCATGTGACGTTTGGTTTTTCATACTTTTCAAGAGTGGGACATTAACACCTTCAATTTACTTATATAGATTCGTAACCATTTTTGAAATTCAGGACTTTTGAAACCGCTTAAAAACTTATATCATTTTAAAAAATGATATTTGGCAAGGCCAAGGGCATAAATCCATGCTCTGATACCACCTGTCACGCCCTGTTCCATAAGGGCCGATCGCCCTCGCTTGGTCCCTACAGAACCGATCGTCCTCGCTTGGACGTGATGCCTTGCAAGCCTAAGTTGCGCTTGCACCAGGCATTACCTGCACAAGACACAAGTAAGACAAAAATATACATATATAGAGGCACATGATAAAATACAGAGAACCAAAGTTGAACACATTGATAGGAACACAAATACTTTCTTTATTGAATACTTGAAGATTTGGATTACAAAGTACTTGCTTAGCTGAGTTACAAAATATGCCATAAAAGGCTTACAACTCTTTTTACAAACCCAAAACTAGCCACAACATCCATACATTACATCCATTTAGTGAGACCAAAAATCAAGACATCTAACAGAAGAGGAGTTGCCCACAGGAGAGCAAAGCTAGGGAAGCAGAACGAGCACGGTCCTTCGGAAGGATGTGCTAACACTAATTCAGAATGCTCGCCAAGCTCTCGCTACCAGAACCTGGAGATTTGCCCACAAACATGGGTCAGTACTACAATATGTACTGGTGAGCGACAGTGGCCAAACTCACCTAAAAATCCACACTAAGTAAGCATATGAAGCTAGGATTATTAGGTGATCTTTCTAATTGTCTAGTTTCTTTTTAACAGTTCAGTGCAAGAAACATAAACAATAATTGAACCGTGCATATAATAATTCTTACCCACGGTCGAGCGGTTATCCCTGTATTAGACACACAAGTTAGCCACAATTTGCATATATGGATAAACTTATGAATCAGTCTTAGTGTCAAAATGATAGGTATGTAAGAAGGTAAGCCTAGTATATGACCTATCTATATGACGGTCCATGAGTTTCCCCATTGATGGACAATAATACCCCCCTAGATCCCTTAGGACCAGAACATCGGGGTGCTCTCATAATCCCTTCTGGACCGACCGATTCCCAGTGCCCCATAAATCGTTCGAAAGACTATTACCTTGTGCACAAGTTGTCCGAGACCAATGCATGACAAACAATATTCTATCGAATAAAACTATTAGGATGCACCAAACAAGAACAAGCATATAACAATCTAATAGCCATACCCCCTAGATCCCGTAGGACCGGAACATCAGGGCGGGCTACTAGACTCTTCTCTTTCATTCTTTTACACTTGACACAAATACTAACAATAAAAGGTTCAATACACGATTTAGTGATGCAGCAGGTGAGTAAGAGGCAAACATTTAACTGAAGTAAAGCAGTAATTTTATATATATTGCATGCAGTTCATTTCTTTTAGCATATCTTGTAGTGAATTAAATATTACCATAGGGACAAGCAATTTAAGTGAACTGGAGATCATTTGTTAAGCCGTATGGACTGAAGGATTCATCGAAGGGCCTAAGCCACTCACCGATTGAATCGAACGAGAGGATGGAAAAGCCTTATGCAACGGTCACTCCTTGGTTATGCGTCCTGAAATTACAACAATACTTGGTTAGCGTCTTTCGATTTCTTTCCCTTAGCGATTCAAAAAGAAAGCGCAAGGTAGAAAAGCGAAACATAAAAACTAAGTCATCAAAAGCAAAACAAAACACAAAGCATCATAAAACCAAGAAGCAAAGCAACCAACGAAAACTCTTGGACTTATTTTAATATAAGTCATTCCATCAATTTAAAGGGTTCATTGCATTTCGTCCGTGTTGATTTGGCGGTAAGATTTCCCTGAGACTCTATTCTCATCCGAGTCAAAGTAACAAGTGTTCCATAAGTAATCCGCTAGGAGTGGGATATTACATAATACCCCACAGATAAGAAGTTTTGTCCCGAAACTTAGCAGATCAAGGAGTCGATAAATGATGCATCATGAGATCAAAGGAATCAGACTCAACAACATCGTTCCCGCTTGCATCACGTTTACTATTCAACTGATATACTCTTGGCCTCCTAGTCTGATCAGTTTGTCCACTAGTTGGAGCTGGGGCAGGGTTTTGATTCTGCCCACGATCTATATTGTTATTTGGATTCTGCTGTGTTGACTTCCTCGTTGCACAATCTTGAAATTTATGGCCTGGTTGTCCACATTTAAAGCACAGCCTGTGGAGGAAACAACAAATCTCTTTGATGTGACCGTGACGGCCGTAGTAATCGCACACTTTTCCAGGGTTCTCATCTGTATCGGCCTTCTTCTCACCATTATGGTATATTTTAGTAGGAGAATTTCGAGGAGCCAATGCCCTTATTGGAGCACTTCGTGGCATGAACTGCTCATTCTGTACCGTCGCCTCAAAAGCTTAAATGTACGATTTGCACTCCCAGTTCATAATATCCTTTCTCAGGTTGCCCTCTCATCTAGAATCATTGAGCTAGCAAACTTAGCAAGCTTGGACAATTATGACTCATAATCTTCGACGGTCATGCTCCCTTGCTTAAGTTCGGTAAACCCATCTTCTTTTCTCTGTTTTACTGCTGGCGAAAGATATTGTGCCAGGAATGCATCATTGAACATTTTTCAAGTGATCTTACCATCCTGATACTTGGTGGCGAAATCTAGTTTCTTAATTTACCACCAGTCGTGTGTATGTAATCGCAGCTGTATGTCTGCACACGCCACCCTCTTGTTCATTGGTATCGAAGCAAACTCAAATAAGCCCTCCATCTTTGCGATCCAGTCCATCACCTTATCCGGCTTAGTCATGCCTTCGAACTCCGGAGGGTTCAACTTCAGAAACTCAGCACCTCTAAAGGTAGACTTCCTGGCCGCCGTTGATGCTCGTTAGTTTCTACTAAGCCTGCTCCCTGAGACATGGTCGCGGTAGTTGCAGGTATTGCGGCGGTTCTCGATGCACCACTGTGAGCTACCAATGTCATCACTATCTGAGTCAGAGAATCAAGTTGCTGTTGTTGTGACAAGGCTCTAGCATCAGCCCGTTGCTGCTGAGCTTTGAACCATTCCTGTTAGGCCGTATGTCGATCATTCTGATTCTCGAACATAGCAATCAGCCTATCGATTTGGTCATCGCTCACGCTCGTTGTGCACGATGTCCATGGGTTACCTGTTTTAGTCATCTTACTGCAAAAGAGAGTATCTTGCATTAGTCTCATAACGTGTTATGGACTTATTGCATGGGACGTTGGGTTTTTTATACTTTTCAAGAGTGGGACATTAACACCTTTATTTTACTTATATAGATTCGCAACCATTTTTGAAATTCAGGACTTTTGAAACCGTTTGAAAACTTATATCATTTTCAAAAATAATATTTGATGAGGCCAAGGGCGTAAAGCCGTGCTCTGATCCCACATTTCACGCCCCGGTCCCGTAATGGCTGATCGTCCTCGCTTGGTCCCTACGGAACCGATCGTCCTCACTTGGGCGTGATGTCATGCAAGCCTAAGTTGCGCTTGCACCAGTCATTACCTGCACAAGGCACAAGTTAGACAAAAATATACATATATAGAGGCACATGATAAAATACAGATAACCAAAGTTGAACACATTGATAGGAACACAAAATACTTTCTTTATTGAATACTTGAAGATTTGGATTACAAAGTACTTGCTTGGCTGAGTTACAAAATATACCTTAGAAGGCTTACAACTCTTTTTACAAACCCAAAACTAGCCACAACGTCCATACATTACATCCCTTTAGTAGGACAAAAAATCAAAACATCTAACAGAAGAGGAGTTGCCTACTAGAGAGGAAAGCTAGCGAAGCAGCACGAGCACGGTCCCTCGGAAGGATGCACTAACACTAATTCAGAATGCTCGCCAAGCTCCCACTACCAGAACCTGGAGATTTGCCCACAAATGTGGGTCAGTACTATAATATGTACTGGTGAGCAATAGTGGCCAAACTCGCCTAGAAATCTACACTAAGTAAGCATGTGAAGCTAGCATTATTAGGTGATCTTTCTAGTTGTCTAGTTTCTTTTTAAAAATTCAGTGCCAGAAACATAAATAATAATTGCACCATGCATATGATAATTCTTACCCATGTTCGAGCGCCTGTAGCAAACACACAAGTTAGCCATAATTTGTATATATGGATAAACTTATGAATCAATCTTGGTGTCAAAATAATAGGTATGCAAGAAGGTAAACCTAGCATGCGACCTATCTATATGACGGTCCATGAGTTGCCCCATTGATGGACAATAACACCCCCTAGATCCCGTAGGACCGGAATATCATGGTGCTCTCACAATCCCTTCCGAACCGACCGATTCCCAGTGCCCCAGAAATTGTTCGAGAGACTATTACCTTGTGCACAAGATGTCCGAGACCAATGCATGACAAGCAACATTCTATTGAATAAAACTATTAGGATGCACCAAACATGAACAAGCATATAACAATCTAATAGCCATACCCCCCTAGATCCCGTAGGACCAGAACATCAGGACGGGATACTAGACTCTTCTCTTTTATTCTTTTACACTTGACACAAACACTAACCATAAAAGATTCAATGCACGATTTAGTGACGCAACAGGTGAGTAAGAGGCAAACATTTAACTGAAGTAAAGCAGTAATTCTATATACATTGCATGCAGTTTATTTCTTTTAGCATATCTTGTAGTGAATTAAACATTACCATAGGGACAAGCAATTTAAGTGAACTAGAGATCATTTGTTAAGGCGTATGGACTGAAGGATTCATCGAAGGGCCTAAGCCACTCACCGATTGAATCAAACGAGAGGATGGAGAAGCCTTATGCAACGGTCACCCCTTGGTTATGCGTCCTGAAATTGCAACAATACTTGGTTAGCATTTTTCGATCTCTTTCCCTTAGGGTTCGAAAAGAATGCGCAAGAGAGAAAAGCGAAACATAAAAACCAAGTCATCGAAAGCAAAATAAAACATAAAGCAACACAAAACCAAGAAGTAAAGCAACCAACGAAAACTCTTGGACTAATTTTAATAGAAGCCGTTCCATCAATTTGAAGGGTTCAATGCATTTTTTCCATATTGATTTGGCGGTAAGGTTTCCTTGAGAATTGATTCTCAACCGATTCAAAGTAACAAGTGTTCCATAAGTAACCCACTAGAAGTGGGGCATTACAGATATTGTTGCAGCTGGTGACTCAGACTACTGCACATGTACCCCCTTAGAGAAAGCTCCATTCGTCGAACGATGTCCTTAAGTCTATTTCACACAGACTAGATAGTCTATCTAGTAAGTAGTGTTATTTGATCACCTGTCTACTTCTTGGATCACCTACTTACTCTCTTCACATGTTATTTATTATACTTCATCTGGCATGTATATTATGTATCTTGCTACGTTCCTCCAAGGATCTAGTTTTCTTTTAGGTTATTAATTGCTGAGACCCGGCTTAGCATTATTTCGGGATACCATCTTCGGGATTTCAGGTATCGCTAGTTGATGCCATATTATTCTTCCATATTTAAGGTGCATTTGATTGCAAGTTGGAAAATATGTGGAAAAAAATTAATTCCACAAAAAAAAATTCTTAGGAAAAAAATTCCATGAAAATTTAAAATTTTCTCATGGAAAACTTAATTTGGTGTTTGATTGCCATTATTTTCTACGAAAAATATCATTTACCTATGGGTTGGACAAGTTTTATTTTCCACTATTTTGGAGGGAAATATAAAAAATGATAGTTTTTTGGAAAATGTGTCCATGAAAAATATAAGATATCAAACAATACAATTGATCAAAAAATTATGATAAAAATATTTTCCATGGAAAAAAGCCCAATCAAACACAACCTTAGTTTCATAGTAGTTTTAGTTAGATTTTGTGGATGTTTATTATGGATTTATGGATTATGATATTATTTAAACAACTTATACGTATTCGAGTCAGACTAGAGTCCACCTGAATGCGTAGCTGGCTATTGCCACGTGGCGTAGTCCCGCGTATTTTGAGACTGGGACGTGATAGAAGGGGTGGCTGGTTGTGAGCATTTTAAAATCAAATAATCACTAATAGATGGGTGTCATGTCATCAATACCTAGCCTCAATCTATAGAAGCATAGAAAATCTGGATCCAAGCGTCCAACCACCAAGATCGACTCAGAAGAAATCAGGCCACAAAACGACTATGCGGTCCAGAAAAGCAACCACTATGCGCCGACTGCTTCATAAGTAGTGTTCCTGTGTGCCATCAGTGCCATGCACCGCTAAGTAACTAGTGCCCACATGCGCCAGCAGTGCCAAGCGCCACTACTCCCTCAAGCATCCATGCGTCCCAAATATTGGCCGCACAGAGGCCTGACATAAAGATTATGTCTGACACAGAATCCTGACAAAAAGAATTTTCTGGACGCCTCAAAAGATATGAGCACACTAAGCGACAAGAATCTCTTATCAGAATAATAATAACTTCTGACAGTCGTGCATCGCCATATGTACAATATGGCAAATACTTTATGCATTCCATGCGACTCTGGCCCCATGCGTCCCAGACTCCATGCGTTCCAGGCGCCTCTGGCCCCACGCGTCCCAGACTCCATGCGTTCCATGCGTCTCTGGCCCCCATGCATTCCAAACTAGATGCATTCCTTGCATCTCTGGCCCAATGCATTCCAGACTCTATACATCCCATACTCCATGCGTCCAACGTGGTAGGGTTCTTTAAGACAAAATATTTCTATTGCGACTGATGTGATTCTCTCCAAATAAATGTGGGCCACTTGTCAAGCTGACCAAGTCACACAAACAAAAGGCGAGAACCACCCAGATCCTCAGCAACAACAAATCCCAACAAACCTCTATGTGGCAGCTCGGCCTGGACCCAACTACATCCTGTTAAGGATAAAGAACACATGGTTGTCTGCCCATAACATGCGCCTATAGTTGCAACCTTATTCTGTTGAAGGAGCCCCCTTGCGGCCACCAAACAGAAGCACATGCGGCACCTATAGCCCATCCACATGATGGCTATAAATAGGAGCAACTTAGATGTTCCAATAGTTGGCTGACTTTTTCTGCTTTATAGACTATACCCCTCCAGGCAAGCTACGTACGTGCACACAAGCTCAAAAGAGAGAGAGAGAGAGAGAGAGAGAGAGAGAGAGAGAGAGAGAAGAGAATAGATCATCCCTTATTCACTCGTCGGACCATCAATGGAGTAAAAGAGTCATTGCAGTACTCGATCTCCACCGTCACATTACCTAGATAAAAAATATTGTACTTAGATTTTCTATCTAGGATCTCTTTGTTTTTTGTTTTTTGTTAAATAAAAGTTTTTCTAAACTCAATTTTAATGGAAAATAAGGTGGCGACTCTGCTGGGGACATACTTCTCCTCTGATGAGAATGTCGTGATGTATTCTGATGCGTCGAAGCTGGGTTCAAACCAGAGGATGCTGGTTGTACGCTACGACCAATAAGCCTTTAAAGAAATGCTCTCTGAGGTTGGCGCTTCTCCAAGGCTGGCAAAACCTAAGAAGACCCGCAGGACATGGCTTGAAAAGGCCGTTGTCCTCACCCAAATGCAGAGTATACGCTTCCCATCTCTCTCTCTCTACCATAGGGGACGCACATTATGCGTCCACATGAGTTGACGCCTCCTATGCGGCAGCCTTTTCTGACAAGAAAAGTGCTCAACAACTGAAGACCCGTAGGATATAGTTTGCAAAGGCCATTGTGCCTCACCCAACTGCAGAGCGTGCATTCTTTGTCTCTCTCCCTGCCGCATAGGACGTATATTATGTGTCCCCATGAGCTGACGACCTTCATGCAGCATCCTCATCGGACAAGGGAAGTGCTCAGCACTTGAGCTCTGGCAGAGAAAAATACTACGATGCTAGGAGTTCGAGCGCTAAGACACGTTCCATGCGGCCACATCAAAAACTGCATAAGGAGGACTATGCGGCACCGGTCGGTAGCCATAACCAGATAGCCACATGTGGCCAGGACAGCAACATAAGTTTTGCCTTCGACTGAATCTCAGGCATGGTTGGCTCAATGAGCCATGCTGAGAAAAGCGAAGATGTAAACTTGGACTCTTCATACTACGCACCGGCACGTGCTAGGACAAAGAAGTCTAGGGCAATACCAGATCGTCAAGCTCAAAAAACTGGCCCATGCTTCCAGCCCGTAGTGGCAATTAGACAGGGTCAATCTAAAGAGTCTTTCATTAGAAACCTGGGGAAAGTTCTTGTATGAACCTTAGGTCGGGAAGCAAAGTCAACACCTACGCACCCATGTGCTCGGTTTATCCAAGCTCATAAGAAGGGTGCAAAGGTGAATCAGCCCTCGCTTGACTTGCGCAACTTGATCAATCACAAGCGCAAAGCGAAGGAATCAACTACAACATATGAAGTATCCTCCCCAGGGCATCACTGTGCCACCATTATCATCAACTGCTACTGTAATAAAGCAGCAGTACCTACAAACAGGCAGTCGGTATTCCAACGGCTGCAACCAAAGACACCGACCCGACTGTAATCCGGAGAACAGGTGCAAGCACCAAAGGCAAAGGAGCTGCCCTTTACCTCATATTATTCTATTCGAAAGGCCCCTTCAATTAGGGGAGATCGAAAGTCCAGCACCTCCAGTCCTTCTCTCTCGGCCAACAAGTCAAGAAGACGGATCCAAGAAGGACAGACAGCGAAACCCACGGAAGGTGTTTTCCTGGGCACCCGCTCAAAGAAGAAGCTGTCAGCCCCTAGGGATAGTTCTTCCTCAGGATCTCACATAGCTACGAAAGCTGGGGGTTGTAATCCCCCAAAACTTTATGACAATCCAAAATTCTGAGAAGACGGAAATTCCCAAGGAACATAGGCTGAGATCCCTTGAGGTAGCCACCCTCGTCAAGAGGATGCAGCTTCCTACGCTTGGGGTAGTGTTCCCCCCGAGTCCGAAGAGGATGCGGCACTACCATCTTTCCGGGATGACTATTCACGGCAATCGTACGAGGCAAAAAGTATGGTGTCCACCGTCCCATCCATTTCTCCCCATCTGAGAATAATAAAGTAGGGGATGATCACGGGGGCCCCAACGATTGACAGTGCCTCAAAACCCTTGAGGCCATGATGCAAACCATGAGCGCGTCAATGCATGCCTTGACCCAGAAAATGCTGGAGATCAAGGAGAATATAGCCTCACAACCAGCAAGGGCCTCTAGTCAAGCAATCCTGGACCCTGGGACAAACGAGATTTTAAATGAAACTGCTCTACCCGCTGGCGGCAATCATCCCTTGCCCGGATCATCTATCCCTTCCGTAGTCGATGAAGCCTGGAAAGCAATACGGGAGGTACGAGAACTCCGGGCCTGCCTAGACTCAATAGGCAATTAGGAATTGCGACGCGAGCTCGAGATCCGACAACCGTATCCCCTCGAGTGGAGAGATGTACCGTACCCGCCCAAGTACAACCCCTTTAACTTTACTCCGTTTAAGGGAAGGACATCTCTCCGTCAATTCATGAGTTACTTCAAAACGGCGACGGGACATCTGCCTTGCAATGCCACTCTCTTAACTAAGCTCTTTGTCGGGGCATTGTTTGGAATAGCCTTATATTGGTTCTGCAGCCTCCAGGACAACAGTATTTCATCGTTCGACGATCTCAAAGGTCTTTTCAATTTTTGGTTCTATGACGGGGGAAATGACATGACGATGTCCTCTTTAATGGACATCACACAAAGGAAGAAATAGTATGTACCGGAATACATCAAGCGATGCAAGAAAGCAGTGCTAAAGTTACCCCACCGATAACCCTGAGTCCACGTTGAAGGACACCTGTCAAAGAAATCTCCTTCCCACAGTCAGACTCTGAATGGGTAACTCTCAGTTTAAAGACTGGACATCATTCATCATAAATGATGTCGGTGTTGAGAAGAAAGAAAAGCATGCCCGCCTCTTGGGAATACAAATCCCCGTCGTTGATGATAGGGGAATATATCCTTATAACAGCAACAACAACAGCGACAATAGTGCCCGAGATGGTAAGGGGAAGCAGACACTTATAGCCAATATAACCAAGAAGCTCATGTCAAGACCCGCATCCGGATATTCGGGCACGAGTACGTGGGTACGCCCAGCCTATGCCGTAACATCGGTGGTAGAACGTTGTCTGGATCAACTCTAACTAACTATTATCTCAATAATGTATATATGGTACCTGTCAATCATCTCAACTCCAAAAGGAGGAACAATATGATATCTCACAAATGTAATTATACTCAATCAAAATGCAAACTAAGGAAGATAAAGCATGAATGGAATAACGAAGAAAAGAATCAAGATACAATCCACAAGTCTGAAATAATATACATGCAATGAATCTCAATAACAGTCTCATACAAATCCACCAAATAAACTAAACCTCCTCAGGCTCTAGAATTAAGTCCTCCGGGTCTATAGGAGTATCTTCTAATGGAATACCGTCCTGCGGCCCGTAGAATGAAGGACACTGATCTATGAGCCAATCATCTGAAAAAATATATCCAGTCAGGATTGGAGCAAAGTATATACCTCTAAAAGCAGTTTCAAATACATAATCGAGCATTAAAACAGATAATAGAAAAGAATACAAGATAACTAAACAACAAAATAAAATAAACTAGAGTGAACAGGTAATATACTGGAATGAAGAACAAGCAATATAAATATCTTCAATATAAAAGAATAACTGAAATCTAACTAATGTGCCTCGGAATACAAGTTTATTATGTGATTGGTTTAGGTTGAACACGAATACAATAAGGTAACTCGATTACAAGTGTGGTATGTAATCGACATATACACGAATATACTGGGGCTTTGATCACATAATCAACTCCTACTCCCCCATCCCCAACTAATACCAATGGATCCAATCACGACACATTACGAACACGAATATGGGTATACTGAACATGAGTAGTGTGTGTACACGAATATAAGTATACTGAACATAATTTCAACCATTGTCGCTGCCTCATATTGAGATTAATGCATCCACGACTATGTTGGCCTGCCCTGGATGGTACTATAAAGCAATGTCAAAGTCCTTCATCAATTTCAACCATCGTCGCTGCCTCATATTGAGCTCTTTTTATGTAAACACATACTTCAAGCTCTTGTGATCTTTAAAGATCTCTACCCGCTCTTCATACAAGTAGTTCTTCTACAGTTTAAGAGAAAAAATAACTGCCGCCAATTCCAAGTCATGGGTAGGGTAATTCTTCTCATACGGGCGTAATTGTCTGGAAGTATAGGCAATCACCATCTCGTTCTGCTGCAACACACAACCCAAACCCTTACCCGATGCATCACTATATATAGAAAAATTTTCTGCCCCTGATGGCAATGTCAATATTGGAGTTGTAGTCAACCGCTTCTTTAGCTCCTCAAAAGCAGACTGACAATCCTCAGTCCAGACGAACTCCACATTCTTCCTAGTTAGTCTAGTCATCAGCTCCGCAATCCTGGAAAAATCTTGAACAAATCTCCGATAATAGCCTGCCAGTCCAAAAATATTTCTGATCTCTGCCACTAAATATGGGGTAGACCACGACTCAACTGCTGAAATTTTCTTCGGGTCCACTGAGATCCCGTATCTTGTAATCACATGTCCGAGGAATTCAACCTTATCAAGGAAGAACTCACACTTTGAAAGCTTGCCATATAGCGTCTCCTTCCTGAGGGTCTCCAGAACTATCCTCAAGTGTTTCTCATGCTCCTCCAGGGTCTTCTAATATATCAGTATATCATCAATGAATACTACTACAAACTGATCCAAGTACTGATGAAACACCTTATTTATCAGGTTCATAAATACCTTTGGGGCATTGGTTAACCCAAACGACATCACCAAGAACTCAAACTGTCCATACCGAGTCCTAAAACCTATCTTTAGAATGTCTTCCTTCTTCACTTTCACCTGGTGGTACCCCGACCTCAAGTCTATCTTCGAGAATACCTTCACTCCGCTCAACTGATCAAACAAATTATCAATCCGTAGCAATAGGTATTTTTTCTTGATAGTAAGGTTATTGAGTACCCTGTAGTCGATACACATGCGTACCGATCCATCCTTCTTTGGTGTAAATAATACCGGAGCACCACATAGGATAAACTGGAGCGGATGAAGCCCTTCCTGCAACTCATCCACCTGCTTTTTCAACTCTGCCAGTTCATTATTGTTAACTTTATAGACGTGTTATAATATTGGCTCTGTGTCTGGCACCAAATCTATAAAGAACTCCATATCTCGGTCTGGTGGCAACCCCGGCAACTCCTCTAGAAAGATGTCTTTATACTTTGCAATCAATAGATGTGGCAGCTCTTGCTCTTCTACCAAAGCTCCACAGAAGTCTCCTTCGCTCTGCTCTGCTACTCCTCTGACGAACTCAAACTATGGCTCTCTTGGCGTCTGGAACAAAACTCTGCCTCCTCGATAATCGATAGTAGCATAATACCTACTCAACCAATCCATCCCGAGTACTATATCGTAGCTCGAAAGTGGCATTACCAGTAGACATACGTCTAACTCTCGGCCTCCTAAAGAAACTCTTCGGTTCTTGCATACATCATTGACCAGGATAATGCCACCCCCTGTCATGATCTTGCAAGTCCTCGCCAACGGTTAAGACTCAAGATGATGTTTCAGAGCAAAATATACAGATACAAAACTATGTGAAGCACCAGAATCAAATAAAGCATGAGCTACAAAAGAATCAAGATATACTGAAGCTGAGATAACATCTCCGACTCTCCTCCTCCTCGACGATCAAGGCAAAAGCTCGCCCCTGTCGCCGGGCACCTCTCTTCTACCATTGGAGCTGAATGAACTGCTGTTGTTGTGGTGGTAAAGGAGGTCCTCTCTTCTGTCCCACTGGTAGTCTCGTGGGTGCTCTCTGTACCTGAGCTCCGCCCTGAGCTGGAGGAGTTGGAACTTTAGGACAAGCCCTCAATTGATGGTCTCCTGATCCACAGAATAAGCACTGGCCCAATCTTATCATGCATGCATTCCATCCATGTCCTTGCTTCTTACAGAAAGTGTAAGGAATAGCTGCCCACTGGATCTGGTATATCTGTTGTGCCGGCGCCCTAGCTGGTCCATGATACTGCTACCTCGGCTGCTGGAAGTACCTCTAGTGTTGCTGTCGAAAATGAGGCTGCTTTATTGGACCAGTGTTAATACTGGATCCTTCTATGTCTCTCGGTCTCTTAGAGCCAAGCTCTAGATCATCCTCTGCCCACTGTCCCTACCTCAAAATCTCCTTAAAAGTAGCGGTGGAATCTCCGTTCATATATGATTTGACTTACCTATTCATGCCCTTCCTGAACTTCCTGGCTCTTCCTCTAGGGTTTTGCCCCTCCATAAAATGGCCTAATCTGTAATACTCCACCGCATACTCATCCACCGTCATACCTCCCTGAATATGGTACTGGAACTGGCTCTCTAGAGATGTCAGAGCCACATCTCGAAAGAACATTTTCTTGAAGAGCTCTTTGAAAGCTTCCCATGTAAGTCCTAGTGCTGAGATCCTGGGGTCCGTCCTGAACCAAATCAACGCAATGTCGAACATCATGCTCCCTGCGGCCTATATCTGCAACCTCTCTGGAATCTGCGCTAGCCACAGGATTCGCTCAATGTCTTCTATCCAATCATCAGCATAAAGGATCCCTTCAGTGCCTCTAAAGTAGTTCAGCCCCATCCTCTTAAAATCTATGATAGTCTCCGGCCTCGACTGCTGCGGAGTGTACTGAGTTGGTTCCGTCTGTCGCTGGACTAAAGCGGCTCTCTCAATTGTTGTGAGTGCAATCTGGTGAGCATTCTCAATATGCTGGCTCATGACCTCTGACTGTCGCTGATGCGCCTCCATCATATGTTGAAAGAGCACGAACATCTGCGTCTGATCGACTTCGGATGGGGGGGTGGAAGATCCTCTAAAACTGTCGGCAATGTCCTCTGTACCGGAGGTGGAGCACCTCCGAAAGCTGCTACAAAAATGCCCACCTGGATCGGTGAAGCCGACATCTGGAATGTAGCTGCTAGAACAGCGTCTGATGGTGCTACCCTCGTAGACGACGAAGTGACTAACCGTACTGATATGGCACCTGAGCACTGGAAACACGTCTTTGGCGGCATCCTAAAGATAGATTGAAATAAAGGAATCAATATTGAGTCTGATACGATTGTATAAGCATGAAAAATACGCCGGATAGCTCTACGCAGCATATTGATATAGGACAGCGTAAACAGAGGACCTCAGAGCCATCGACGTGCAAACAGAGCTTTTTCGCTAAGCACAGCATAAAATATAGGCTCAAGGACCATCCGTGTAATACAGTATGTCCAGGCTGCTTCAGCATAAAAAGGGTACTACATCGCCTTTATGGCATAAAACTCATCCGCTTTTAATGCAGCATTGAAGTGTACGAGGAACGCTTCGTATTCTTCGAAATAAACCTGTCAGATCATGCAATGAACCTGACGTCTGGACTCCTGACAAAGAGTACTGCACGATGACCCAAGCGACGGCTATAATGATGGCGCGGCACTGCAACCCAGGCTATCATTTACTGCCATTTCCTTAGCGTAGACCGCTTTTACGCATACAAAGGAATATGCCGCCTAGTTTTACACAGGCAGATGTGAGCTATTTACGTTCCGCAGAAGACAAATAGCCTGCCACATCAAAAGCTGCCTTTCGTACAGGGCTCGAGGCACGTCTCTGCATTTAATGCGCAGAGCGGTGACAGGTTCTCAAGGCACGTCTCTGCATTTAATGCGCCAAATACTGACAGATGCCCGAGGCACGTCTCTGCAGTTTATGCGCAGAAGGGTGGCAGGCCTTCAAAACACGCCTCCGCATTTAATGCACAGGATAATGGCAGATCTCTGCATTTAATGCAGGAGATTTGATTAAATATTACCGAACCGTCATCTAGTGACATTTCCTTTGCATAAACTGCTCTTACGCATACAAGGGAATATGCTGTCCAGTTTTACACAGGCAGACGTGAGCTTCTTACGCTCCGCAGAAGGCAAACAGATTGCTACGTCAGCAGTTTCTCTTCGTACAGGATTCGAGGCGCATATCTGCATTTAATGTGCAGAATGATGGCAAATCTTAAAGATACGCCTCTGCATTTAATGCACAGGATGGGGGCAGATCTCCGCATTTAATGCAAGAGATTTGATTATATCTCCAAGATCCGTAATTCTGGCTAAAACGTCCACATCGCTCGGCTTCTATGCCCACTCGGCTTCTATGCCCGCTCGGCTGCTATGCCCACTCGGCTTCTACGCCCACTCGGCATCTATGACCACTCGGCATCTACGCCTACTCGGCTTCTATGCCTACTTGGACTCTACGCCTACTCGGCTTCTATGCCTACTTGGCTTCTATGCCATGGTGACAGTTATTGGCTTCTACGCCAACCTCTTCTACACAAAGGATAACTACCTATGTGGCTTCTATGCCGTGATCTTCGTAGCAGATATACATGTTGTCCCTTAGTTGGACATGCGTCATATGCTCACTCAAAAGGTCATCTATACGCAGGCATGGGTTATTGTAACCGTTGTGTAAAAGGGTGCTGTACTTTCCACTACCCGGTTTCTATACCCACTGAGTGGTCACTGTCACTAAAATTCTATAAATAGAGACCTCTATTGACAGAGGTAAAGGGTCGAAGAGGAGAGAGGTCGAAAAATTGAAGATCAAACGATCGGAAATTGGTCAAGGAATCCAGTATCAGATCCAAGGTCGACAATTGGGAGGAAAGAAGGAGGAGAGAAGATGGTCGAGAGAGAGAAGAATCCAGAGCTCAGGCAAAGAGAAGGGATCGACGACTTTGGCATCGGGCATCCACCCTCTTTAGCAACCTTCGAAGTTACTTTTTGTCTTCTACGGCACTTCTTCATCATCGTGTGGTCCAAGGGACAAAGTGATCGACTGCAGATCAGACTCCTATAGCAATATTTACCCAGATTAAATAAATTGTACTCGACATCCACGTATAGGATTAAATTGTATAATCTTGTTTTCAAACACAGAAGAAGGGCGGGTTTTCGTATAAGACCTCGTTTCCATATATTATCTTTTCGTTTATTTTATCAAACAATAAGATGACGACTCTGCTGGGGACATCTTTCTCTTCTAACGAGGAAGCAATTGCTCAACACGATGCGGCATCCGTGGGATCCGTGAAGAAGACACTGGTCGTCCAATTCGACCAGTCTGCCTACGAAGACATGCTTCGAACAGGGGGTAGTTCTCACTCTCTCTCAGTCCAAGACAACATGTCACTACCACATTCCGAAAACAGGGGTATTTTCGAAATTTTTTACAATATTTAATATTATGTTATTTACAATTAATTAATTGCATGATAGTGTATTTGATTTAAATAATTTTGTGCGATGTGTAATTAAATATATGATTATATGCAGTGTTATTATTTTATTTTAGCTAGCAGACTAGACCTAGAAGCCCAGTGGACGAACCCCTGTCCGAATTATAAAATTCTGGATTTTATTATTTTATTTAGAATTTAATATTTGGAGGTGTAATTAATTACTGTATTTTATTTAATATATTTGCGCATTGCCTTTGCTTCGATATTTGGAGCACTATCCAGACTTTTGTCTCCCAACAAATTTCACAATCTTGCCCTAGACATGCCCGTCTTCCATTCTGCTATTTTTGCAACTCATAATTTTGCTCCCTGTGCATTGTTTCTAGCCGCACAAAAATTGTCGCGGACGTTTATTCTAAAATCCCTATTTTTGTATCGTTGTGCGTTCCAATCGAAAATTGGAGGCCATCTTGACCTATTTTTCGTGCGACCCAAATTAGGGTAATATCCTGTTCCGAGTCTTCTTCAATATTGGTATTGATGACTTGATCTGATTTTGACCCCATATACTCCTAATTAATTGTTGAACACAACTTGCATTTATTTCTATTTAAATTGAGGATATTATTTAAACCAATTCTAAAATCCCAATTTAATTCCAGTGCCCTGCAAATTCAGCCCATACCCATCTTACAGTGCCCCCTGACCCTACAAAACACCGGACCCCGAATCGCCCGCCAAATTTTCGTCATTTTATGTGTTTGCGCAATTTCCCAAAATTAAGGGGCTAAGTTGCAATTATTCAATTGTAAGTGCCAACACCTAATTAATTTAATCAATGAGGGAACCCAATTTATTTTTAATTAAACTCTCACCCTCAAATCCCCATGAATTATTTCCTCTTGACAAATCTAAACCACTCATTTAGAGGGTCAAATCCTCACCCTACATCACACCCTCTCTCTCTCCCTATTTAAATATCTTGTACCCTCAAACCCTAATCCCAAGACACCTAGGTTTTCCCCTACCTCACAAGTCTCCTCCCTCTCCCCTACGTATGCAAAATTCTTCCTTCCTCTTCTCATTTCTTCTTTTCTCCTTCTTCTTTTCTTCTTCTCTTCTCCTTCCTTTCTTCTCTTTTTCCTTTTCTTCATTAAATTTGAATTTCAATAGGGGGGGAATACTGTTCACCCCCCCCCCCAAACTACTGTTCACCCGTGCTCCTGGAGAACTCCGGCGGTCCCTGTCTCTCCGACCTCCGGCGCTGCACAGTGCTCCGACTCCCTGCCCAGATCCTCCGGCGGCCGCTGGCAGCCACCCCGCTGGCCTGCTTTTCCCCCGTCACCGCAGATCATCTCCTCCCTCTCTGCGGTGATCCTCAGGCGGCCCGCTGCGGTCCTCCCCGCTGTGCATCACTCCGGCGGCCCTCACGGATTCCTCCTCCCTCTGCCATTACTCCCTCTCCGGCGTAGTCAGTCCACCGCGACTCCGGCGCTGTGGCTGTCCTCCCCGACTCCCCCATCTTCTCCACCTCCACCTCCATCTCATCCATCCATTCATCTCTCTCCGGTCCGGCCCCCTTCACTCCGGCGGGTCACTGAAACCCCGCTGCCCGACTCAGTCCGGCGGCCCTCTCCTTGGCGGCGCTGCTCCTCCCTCCGATCTGCCCCGGCGGCCAGCCCCGAGACCGGCCGAGCCGACCCCGCTGTTCCAACCGGCCTGCTGCGGTTCAGTCACCTCCACCATCAGCAGAAGCTCTCCGGCGGCCCGCAGCGATCGCGGGGCCCTCGTCTTCTTCGGCTTCGGAGGATCACGAGCAGGAAGATGTTGCCATCAGCCTCATGATGCTCTCTAGAGGTGCTGGATACTGGAGATCCGATAATCCTGCCGCCGCCGCCATCGAGTCTTCCGCGGACAAGAATTCTGCAAATCTTGGAGAAGGAAGAGTGTAATTTCTCTCATTCATTAGCATGGGGAAAACTCAAAGATGAGGACAACAGTTCAGTATGCTGCTTGCAGCTGATACTTAATTTCCCCCACTGATTCAAGCTTCTTAGTTCTACTTCTTGCTTTTTCTTCATTGAGAGACTCAGAATAAATCTCTGGTTGACACTTAAAGACTACTACAGCATGGGAATGAGCAGAGCACATAACTAAGGTAATGAATAGTATTTATGATTAAATGTATAGAGTATAGTAGTTAAATAATGAATGGTGTAAATAATGTATAGTGTACATTAATTAATAATGTATAGTATATATAATGTATGTATTTAAAATATGAATATGTATAGTAATTATTTTATTTAATTGTATGAGTATAGTATGTATAATTACTTTTATAAGTATATATTTAATTAATGTATTTTGGCATATATATGAGTATACACTAGTATAAATTGAATATGTAATTTTAAAAGGTATATATATATATATTGTAAATGTATTTAAATTTGGTGCAGGTATAAAAGATTGTAGGAATAAATTATTATGTTTATATATACATACAAAAATCATTTATTTTAAAGTATATATATATATTATACATATATCTATAGTTGTATTGAGGTAGATTATATGTAATTAATTAATAAGGTGTTATTTAAATATTTAGTCCTACTAGGCGACCCTAGTTGACTAGTGCCTGTTTGACATGGCCCTGAGGCCAGTGTTTATAGACTGTGTGTTAGCGTAGCATCTGATGCAAATGTGGTTTGATTGTGTTGTGTTTATAGGACTGTTGGGTTACCCAGGGGATACTCTGGAACAGGACATCAATAATTACCAGCTAAGGACCCGAGGCAAGTACATTCTCTGATTAGTTTCTAATTTATGATATCTCCTATGTTCACTGTATCTAGTGTAAATATCCATGATCTTGACACGATGGTTACACGGATTGGTATACACGGATCTCGTCATGAGATGTTATTCCTTATTCATGGTGTAGCTTGTACAAGACTTGTTTCCTTGATATCTTGTGCATGTACAGACACTAATTCCCGGAGAGATTTGCTACCTTCCTAGGGAATCCTGTGCCATAGCGTACCATGATTGGATCTACTATACCAGTCGGGGGTTTGGGGAGTACTTTAGTGTAGATATGTGATCATACCCAACTTTATATGCACCATAGCTCACCCCACATCTCACGTCGGGTGCGGCCTGACCACTTATATGAACCATAGCTGTTACGTGTGATTAGCCTGATCTCTACATGCACCATAGCTAACCAACGGTTAGCCTGACTTTATATGAACCATAGCTAACCAACGGTTAGCCTGACTTTATATGAACCATAGCTAATCACATGTAACCAGCCTGATCAAGATCCCAAGCCGATCACATGTTAAAGCTAGTACTCACACACTTAGTCATAGTATCTCTTGCTCTTTGACATATGTTTCTTTTCCTGCATCTACTTACAGTATTTTCAGTATTTCCCTCATTGTACATTTCTCGTACTTATACATGCATCTGGTATGTTTCCATCTAGAACTGCTACATAGTCTATGTCATTTATATAGAACTGCTATTTAGAGATGTACTTTGCTCCTTCCTGACTGGAAAATATTTTTCCAGACTGTGACCTTAGTAGACTGGTTCCGACACACTTGGGGATTGGAAGTTAATGATTGCAGGTATGATTATGTTGTCTTTAGACTAGTGTTGTATTCTTTTATTTCTTCAATTTCCTATCGTGCTGTAGTTGTGATTGAGTATGTTGTGAATATCTTTATGGTATTATCCGAATCTCCTTATGGAGTTGGATACTAGCGTGAGACTGTTAGATAGCACTTGACCTAGACAGCGTTCTACCGCCGATGCTGCGGCGTAGGCTGGACGTACCCACGCTCTCATGCCCCTAAACCGGGTGCGGGTCGTGACACGTTTTAGTGGTGGCCCATGCAGGTCAGACTTCGCATTTAGAGCGATGTCGTAGTAGTGCGACGTTATAGTTGTACTACTGCGTACCTGCTATAGAATATAGGACATAGGATACTAGGATGAGAGAGGATACTCAATCACAAATTCTTAAGAGATTCCTGGGACGACCCCTTGAGAATCTTGTTATAATTTCCAATTTAAATCCTTCCTCCTTGTTTTTCGTCCGTTCTCACTCATTGATATTGAGTTTGATTCTTGTTGACCAGTTGTTAACTTTAAATCTTGGTATCGTGTGGAGTTTTGATTTTATATCGAGATGAATTTTATGGGCTAAAATTTACGGTATCATCTGATGACATATATTGATAAGGACAGTGAGAAAGGAAAAACGTCTACTTTGGTTATGGAACCTAGAATTTATCGCAGCCATATTAGCTGTCGTGACGAGAACGTAGGAACCTAACTTGGATGTACATACTGTAGTTATGAAACTTAGAGTCTCTCGCAGCCATACCGGTTGGCGTGGCGAGGATTCTAGATGACATGATTATAGGGTTGCATACCTTAGTTACGGAACCTGTCGTTTATCGCATCTATGTTTACTGGCGTGGCGAGGATTCTGTGTGTCATAATTTCTGACAGACGTGTATGATTATCAGGTTGTATCTTAAATTGGTTCTTAAGGTGTCATCTCAAGACTTACCTATTTCTGTTATTCCAGGACTTTGTTCCGTTGCTTCTTTTCTTTATTAGTATTAAAGATACCTTCCGTCCTCAATCCAGTTCTTTTGAGCTCCTATTCTCTAAGGATTCCTTGTTAAAATTTCTAATTTAAATCATTCCTTTGTTCCGTCCATTCTCACTTATCGATGTTGAAGTTGCTTGTTGTTATTGATTAGGTTAAATTAGGATTTTGGTTTCCTAGTAGGGTTGGATTTCATATCAAGATAAATTGCAGACTGATTTATGGTACTATTTGATGATGCCTGTCAATGAGGACAGTGAAAAATGATTAAACATTAGAGCTATTGGACTACAGAAGGGGATTTAAAATTTTTAATTGAAGATTGAAAGTAAATTTCAAATTTTAGAATTTGAGAGGTTGAGATATTATGTTATTAAAATCTTATTTTGAAGATTTCAATGAATTACAAAATTTTGAAATTGAGGAGTTGAAATATGGTTATTAAAATTTTATTTTCAGACTCAATTTGATGAACACAGACAAGTCTGTAAGGGTCTTTTAGTGATTAAGTTTCATTCAGTATTTAAATAATTGACCTTGAGGAAAGTGTATGTATTTACTTTAAATTTTATTCAAGGAGTTATTTTTGAGGAATTTTATTAAGGATAAAATCTTATAGAGAGAGAGATATATTATAATATAAGTAGATAAGATGCATGTGTAAGGACTTGTTGGCTTAAGCATGATTGAGATCTCACTGTCAACTGGCTTGGGTGTTCAACTAGGATTGTATTAGAGAGAGAGAGCAGTTGTTAGTATGGTGTGTTGCAATTGATATGCACTTGAGTGATAAGAATAACTAGTAGCAACGATTGCAGTAGGTAAGGAAGCTAGCAGTGAGTATGCTTGTAGTAGAGTGTGGTACCTAAAGAGATAGAGGTATCAAACTTTACACGCATCATTTGACCTATGACTATGTTAGAGATAGAAGATACTGCAAGTAATATGTTAGCAGGTTCTTTCTTTTCTTTCCTCATGTTCTTTTGTCTTTGATTGATTGATACCTTAGTACCGTAGCTTGTATGCATGATTTCTTGTTATAATGTAGTTAGTAGTACCCCTGATACAGAGACTGCAATACCATGACAAAAGACACCATGATCATACATATTTCCCTTATGTTGCTTGTCAAATGATTGTAGGTAGAATTCTCTTAGACTTTGATTGTTGAGGATTTAACTGTAGTAAAGATTAACGAAGAGGTTATGACTTGACAAAGAGAGACAAGGTGCCTAAAATTTTGAGGGAAAATATTAAATTAAATAAAGAGTTGGGAATTTAATATGGCATAATTGAAGTTTTGTTAAATCATTAATTTTTAAGAAGATTATGAAATGATTGAATTTATCATTGAATTTGAGAAATTTAAGAAGGCTATCGATATATTTATTGGACTGCAAGTTATGAACGTATATTTTGAATATTGTATTGGAGGTTTCATAAGTATTACATCGTTGCATATTATGTGAAGAAAAAAAAAAAAAATTCGAGGAATAAGAACACAAATGGATTAGTGTTGAATTCAAATTTTGGGGACGAGATTCAATTTTTGAAATATGCATTGATTAGAGTTCAATTAGAGGATTGAATGGTAAATTCTTGTATTTCGTTATTAACTTAAAATTTTGGAGGATATTGTGATAAGAATGGGATTTGATTTATTTTGAAGATTTTTAGGGATATGCTATTTATAGAATTTTTGAAAGAATTTATTGTGAAATAACAATATGGAGTGGCTCATGATTATATGATTTGAGGAATTTAATTTTGATGGTAGTAAATACATAAATAAAACAATCAAGGAAAAAAAAAAAAAATTTGAGGATAATTATTGATTTAAACAAATGGTTAAGAAATTAACATGGCATAATTGGTGGTTTATTAATTCCAGGAAAGATTTTGACATGTTTAAAATTGGTTATTAATTTAGAAATTTTGGGAGATTTAACAATGTATTTATTTAATTACAAGTTATGAATTTTAGAACTTTATATTTGAATGTGAAAATTGGAGAATCCTTAAATATCATATTGTTGAGTTTTTGAGGAGTGGATATTAAATTCTGAGTATCGAATTAGTAGCTAAAAAAAAAAAAAAAAACTTTCAGGAAATTTTGATGAAAAATGGACTTTGATTCTATGTCGAGGATTTTTACAGGAATACAAATAATTTCATATATTTGAAATTTTGAAAAGACCTTGTGGATTATTCGTGGCTGATGAATTTAATTGAGGGAATAATAGTGTGTATGATTTAAACACTAGTATGAGGATTTTAATTTCGAGGACGAAATTCTTTTAAGGTGGGTAGACTTGTCACTACCACATTCCGAAAACAGGGGTATTTTTGAAATTTTTTACAATATTTAATATTATGTTATTTACAATTAATTAATTGCATGATAGTGTATTTGATTTAAATAATTTTGTGCGATGTGTAATTAAATATATGATTATATGCAGTGTTATTATTTTATTTTAGCTAGCAGACTAGACCTAGAAGCCCAGTGGACGAACCCCTGTCCGAATTATAAAATTCTGGATTTTATTATTTTATTTAGAATTTAATATTTGGAGGTGTAATTAATTACTGTATTTTATTTAATATATTTGCGCATTGCCTTTGCTTCGATATTTGGAGCACTATCCAGACTTTTGTCTCCCAACAAATTTCACAATCTTGCCCTAGACATGCCCGTCTTCCATTCTGCTATTTTTGCAACTCATAATTTTGCTCCCTGTGCATTGTTTCTAGCCGCACAAAAATCGTCGCGGACGTTTATTCTAAAATCCCTATTTTTGTATCGTTGTGCGTTCCAATCGAAAATTGGAGGCCATCTTGACCTATTTTTCGTGCGACCCAAATTAGGGTAATATCCTGTTCCGAGTCTTCTTCAATATTGGTATTGATGACTTGATCTGATTTTGACCCCATATACTCCTAATTAATTGTTGAACACAACTTGCATTTATTTCTATTTAAATTGAGGATATTATTTAAACCAATTCTAAAATCCCAATTTAATTCCAGTGCCCTGCAAATTCAGCCCATACCCATCTTACAGTGCCCCCTGACCCTACAAAACACCGGACCCCGAATCGCCCGCCAAATTTTCGTCATTTTATGTGTTTGCGCAATTTCCCAAAATTAAGGGGCTAAGTTGCAATTATTCAATTGTAAGTGCCAACACCTAATTAATTTAATCAATGAGGGAACCCAATTTATTTTTAATTAAACTCTCACCCTCAAATCCCCATGAATTATTTCCTCTTGACAAATCTAAACCACTCATTTAGAGGGTCAAATCCTCACCCTACATCACACCCTCTCTCTCTCCCTATTTAAATATCTTGTACCCTCAAACCCTAATCCCAAGACACCTAGGTTTTCCCCCACCTCACAAGTCTCCTCCCTCTCCCCTACGTATGCAAAATTCTTCCTTCCTCTTCTCATTTCTTCTTTTCTCCTTCTTCTTTTCTTCTTCTCTTCTCCTTCCTTTCTTCTCTTTTTCCTTTTCTTCATTAAATTTGAATTTCAATAGGGGGGGAATACTGTTCACCCCCCCCCCCAAACTACTGTTCACCCGTGCTCCTGGAGAACTCCGGCGGTCCCTGTCTCTCCGACCTCCGGCGCTGCACAGTGCTCCGACTCCCTGCCCAGATCCTCCGGCGGCCGCTGGCAGCCACCCCGCTGGCCTGCTTTTCCCCCGTCACCGCAGATCATCTCCTCCCTCTCTGCGGTGATCCTCAGGCGGCCCGCTGCGGTCCTCCCCGCTGTGCATCACTCCGGCGGCCCTCACGGATTCCTCCTCCCTCTGCCATTACTCCCTCTCCGGCGTAGTCAGTCCACCGCGACTCCGGCGCTGTGGCTGTCCTCCCCGACTCCCCCATCTTCTCCACCTCCACCTCCATCTCATCCATCCATTCATCTCTCTCCGGTCCGGCCCCCTTCACTCCGGCGGGTCACTGAAACCCCGCTGCCCGACTCAGTCCGGCGGCCCTCTCCTTGGCGGCGCTGCTCCTCCCTCCGATCTGCCCCGGCGGCCAGCCCCGAGACCGGCCGAGCCGACCCCGCTGTTCCAACCGGCCTGCTGCGGTTCAGTCACCTCCACCATCAGCAGAAGCTCTCCGGCGGCCCGCAGCGATCGCGGGGCCCTCGTCTTCTTCGGCTTCGGAGGATCACGAGCAGGAAGATGTTGCCATCAGCCTCATGATGCTCTCTAGAGGTGCTGGATACTGGAGATCCGATAATCCTGCCGCCGCCGCCATCGAGTCTTCCGCGGACAAGAATTCTGCAAATCTTGGAGAAGGAAGAGTGTAATTTCTCTCATTCATTAGCATGGGGAAAACTCAAAGATGAGGACAACAGTTCAGTATGCTGCTTGCAGCTGATACTTAATTTCCCCCACTGATTCAAGCTTCTTAGTTCTACTTCTTGCTTTTTCTTCATTGAGAGACTCAGAATAAATCTCTGGTTGACACTTAAAGACTACTACAGCATGGGAATGAGCAGAGCACATAACTAAGGTAATGAATAGTATTTATGATTAAATGTATAGAGTATAGTAGTTAAATAATGAATGGTGTAAATAATGTATAGTGTACATTAATTAATAATGTATAGTATATATAATGTATGTATTTAAAATATGAATATGTATAGTAATTATTTTATTTAATTGTATGAGTATAGTATGTATAATTACTTTTATAAGTATATATTTAATTAATGTATTTTGGCATATATATGAGTATACACTAGTATAAATTGAATATGTAATTTTAAAAGGTATATATATATATATTGTAAATGTATTTAAATTTGGTGCAGGTATAAAAGATTGTAGGAATAAATTATTATGTTTATATATACATACAAAAATCATTTATTTTAAAGTATATATATATATTATACATATATCTATAGTTGTATTGAGGTAGATTATATGTAATTAATTAATAAGGTGTTATTTAAATATTTAGTCCTACTAGGCGACCCTAGTTGACTAGTGCCTGTTTGACATGGCCCTGAGGCCAGTGTTTATAGACTGTGTGTTAGCGTAGCATCTGATGCAAATGTGGTTTGATTGTGTTGTGTTTATAGGACTGTTGGGTTACCCAGGGGATACTCTGGAACAGGACATCAATAATTACCAGCTAAGGACCCGAGGCAAGTACATTCTCTGATTAGTTTCTAATTTATGATATCTCCTATGTTCACTGTATCTAGTGTAAATATCCATGATCTTGACACGATGGTTACACGGATTGGTATACACGGATCTCGTCATGAGATGTTATTCCTTATTCATGGTGTAGCTTGTACAAGACTTGTTTCCTTGATATCTTGTGCATGTACAGACACTAATTCCCGGGGAGATTTGCTACCTTCCTAGGGAATCCTGTGCCATAGCGTACCATGATTGGATCTACTATACCAGTCGGGGGTTTGGGGAGTACTTTAGTGTAGATATGTGATCATACCCAACTTTATATGCACCATAGCTCACCCCACATCTCACGTCGGGTGCGGCCTGACCACTTATATGAACCATAGCTGTTACGTGTGATTAGCCTGATCTCTACATGCACCATAGCTAACCAACGGTTAGCCTGACTTTATATGAACCATAGCTAACCAACGGTTAGCCTGACTTTATATGAACCATAGCTAATCACATGTAACCAGCCTGATCAAGATCCCAAGCCGATCACATGTTAAAGCTAGTACTCACACACTTAGTCATAGTATCTCTTGCTCTTTGACATATGTTTCTTTTCCTGCATCTACTTACAGTATTTTCAGTATTTCCCTCATTGTACATTTCTCGTACTTATACATGCATCTGGTATGTTTCCATCTAGAACTGCTACATAGTCTATGTCATTTATATAGAACTGCTATTTAGAGATGTACTTTGCTCCTTCCTGACTGGAAAATATTTTTCCAGACTGTGACCTTAGTAGACTGGTTCCGACACACTTGGGGATTGGAAGTTAATGATTGCAGGTATGATTATGTTGTCTTTAGACTAGTGTTGTATTCTTTTATTTCTTCAATTTCCTATCGTGCTGTAGTTGTGATTGAGTATGTTGTGAATATCTTTATGGTATTATCCGAATCTCCTTATGGAGTTGGATACTAGCGTGAGACTGTTAGATAGCACTTGACCTAGACAGCGTTCTACCGCCGATGCTGCGGCGTAGGCTGGACGTACCCACGCTCTCGTGCCCCTAAACCGGGTGCGGGTCGTGACACAACAGGAAGCTGCGTAAGGTTTGGATGCCCAAGACATCCTCTACCATTCCTGTCGACTCTCTGACCTCTCCGATTCTAACGAGGTTGTAGCATTGCTCCCTCCGTGCCTTGCGCGTAAAATTTAGTCGTCTGTCTCTGGCAGGGCAGACAAAACTTCTGGCAATGCCTCAGCGCTAGTCCAGAAGTACACTCCGCGCTCTACGCATAAAATTCAGTCTCCCGTCCCTGGCGGAAAAGACGAAACTTCGGACAATGCCTCAGCGCTAGTCCAGAAGCCTACACCGCGCTCTGCGCATAGAAACCAGTCTCCCGTCCCTGGCGGAACAGACAAAATTTATGATAATGCCTTAGCGCCAAATCAGAAGTTCCAAACGTGCTCCGTACATAAAAATGTATCTGCCTTCTCCGGAAAAGCAGATGATCCCTGCAATCTACGCAAGGAAAAGCAAGCGGCGGACTACCCAACTTCTCGGCCTTTACGCCAGCAAGGGAAGAATCTGCCAGCCCTCCGGATTATGCGAGAGGCTGACGGTCGACTGAGGACATCCTCAGCTTTACGCCAACCAGAGCAGAGCTCTAAATTATGCCAGGAGAAGCCCCTCGGCATAAAGAAGGCTCAATCTGCGGAAAGATACCCTCCTCGGAGATTATCTGCCACCCAGATGGCCAACCTGTTGTATACATGAGGCACAGGAAAAACTAGGGCTCCCAACATCCGCATTCCCACTGATGTGAACAGAAGGAACAAGCCATCTTCTTCTTCTGTAACTCCTTCCGACCTGCGCAAGTACCTGATCCAGAAATACAAGGATAGGGGATCTTCCAGCATGTCTATTACGCCTCCTAACGAGCACTCTTATAATAGTCATAGGATTGTAATTAATTGTTGCTGTTCTGAAGCAAAACGGTCAGTTTTCGACCGGTTGAGCTACTCTCCATCTTTCCAGGAAGAAGTGCCCACACATGCATCGGTGAATATGGCTTCATACGTACCTAGAGGAAGATCGGGCTCAAGACGTTATCCCTCTAGAGCTCCGAGCCGAAGGAGATTTAACCAGCTCCTTAGGAACACTGAAACTGGGGTGTTCCGAAACATCCGTTCGAGGTCGCGACAACCGACTTCGTACTCTTCTGATTTCGAAGCTGGGGGTCGCTAGTCTCCTGAATCAGATACTGAAAGTATAGAGTCAACTTCTACAAAGACCTATACTAATCTTTCAATGACACCCAGGGAGATGGGAGTTTATGCCAATGGAGATGAACGCGAGGAAGCTTCCCCGTCCGGGAGCGCTGAGCAGCATATTACTGTACTGGAGACATCTCTAAAAGAAATGCAATCCATGATGGAGAACATGCACTAGATGATGCTGACTCAACACACAACTGCTATGGCTCAAGCGTCGGTCCCTCCAACTCAGATACGTGTGGGGGTGGACTTACCACCATTTAATGCGATCCAAGAGCCTGCTCTAGATCAGGAGTCAGCAGTTCCTCCGCTTCCTCACTCGGAGAATATATTACCTCCCGTCGGATTTGCGATGCAATCGATTCCTTATCCCTCTGTGGTCCCGCTACCGGCTGAAGATCCGATGCAGGCAGTATGGAAGTTGAAAGCCCAATTTGATGCCCTGAAGCACAAAGATCAGCTCAAGAAATTGGGAATCAAGCAACCTTACCCAGCTATCTGGGAGGAGGTCTATTTTCCTCCTAGATACAAACCACAGACTATGGCTTTGTTCGAGGGAAAAACATCACAGAGTCAGTACATGAACTACTTCAGTATGATGACGGTGTTATTACAAGGGAACGACGTCCTCCTCACTCGGGTGTTCAAAGGCTGTCTCTCGGGGGTAGCTTATCAGTGGTACCGAAGTCTGGCGGACAACTGCATTACTTCCTTTGAAGACTTCAAGGCGTTATTCTTTACACGATTCTATGAGGGAGGGATGGACATGTCTATGTCCTCTCTCATCGAAGTCAAGCAGAAGGAAAAAGAGAATGTTCGCACTTTCATCGAACATTTTTGTCAAGCCACTCTACAAATGCCTCCAGGAGTTCCAGACTCGGCATTGGTGGACATCTGCAGGAAGAACCTTCTTTCCGTGATCTCGGTGTTCACAGGACCATATTAGTTCCATGATTGGCCCTCGTTCATCATCTCAGCGGTAGCTGTGGAGGACAATAGTCAAAAAGCGTGCGATAATGGCATCATGATCTCGGCCTCTGATAAAGGCAAAAGGTCATCCTTCAATATCGACCATCCTCGTGGTACCAAGGATAAAGAAGCTCTGGCGATCAACATGTCCAGGCAAAATACTGTGGCTACCACGCAGACGAAAGCTGGGACTTCCCTGCCCATTGAAGTGTACTCTTTCGACGACGACGATATTCTGAGCATATTCGAATGTCTCGTCAAAAGCGGCAAGATTACCCTTCCTGAGGTGAGGCGGCCCAATGAGGCCGGCAGTACCAACAACCCCAAGTACTGCATCTTCCATAGGTACATACACCACCCCACAAAGGCGTGTTATATAATGAAAAGGAAGATCCAGGAGCTGATCGATGCTAAGGCCATCACTCTGCACAACAGCGAGAAGACGGCCACAGCCAATATGATCTCTCTGCAATTTGGCAATCTGCCTCCCCAAGAAATCTCAGACGGTGTTATACCTATTTCCCGGACGACGATGAACATCGTTAATCTTCCTCCAGCTAGAGGTCAAAATCATGACCTGGTACCACTAACTACCCAGCAAGGCGAGATTATGTGGGTTCATCCAGATTTGGTGCCCGGGATCGAGAAAGAGACTCAAGCTGCTAAGGCTAAGTCTAAGAAGAACACGAAGCGCAAACCATGTCACATGGTTGCGGCAGACTCGGCATCAGAAGACGAGGTCTTGGCCACTGGAACCCGTTCAGGGAGGGCTTACCTCAAGGACCATGAAGCAAGTCAGGAAGATGCACCGGCAGACGCTTTAGCTACCAAGCCGTCAGAACCAGAGCCTGCCGTACCAGGGGTCGGTCCTTCGAGACCAACTTCGGCGGATAAAGGGAAGCAAAAGGAAGTACATTTCGACAAACCTGTGAAAAATATTCAAAATAAAGGTTTAGAGAAGCCGTACAACTTCGATATCCTGGCCCAATTGTCTAATACATCAGCCAGGTTGTCTATCTTCGAACTACTCAGGCTCTCCCAAAACACTCGTCTAGCCCTGAGCGAAGCACTGATGCAGGTGGATGCATACTTGACCCAGCTCAAGTCCCCAGATGAAGAACCAGTGGCATGTCCTCAATGCCATAGTGTGATGGAGGTGGTCCCGAATATCACTTTCACTCAAGATGACATGGTGTTAAAACATAACAGGCATGACATGCCCCTCTATTACACCGGGTATGTTGGTTCCATGAAGGTCGACCGGATTCACATAGATCCGAGATCATCAATCAGCATTATTCCTCATAGTCTGCTCAGACCGCTGAGGATTCCTACCAGCGAATTGGCTTACACCACCACTACAATCGTGGATTTCAACACCAGAAAAAGTAAACCGTTGGGGAAAATTTGCCTGAGGATCCAGATTGGCAACCTCAGATCAGTGGCTACATGTTATGTCATTGATTCAGAGGTGTCCTACAATATTCTGCTGGGCAGACCTTGGATCCACGACCACAACATCATTCCTTCAACTCTACATCAATGCTTTAAATATGTAGACGCCCAAGGAACAGTACAAACAAAGTTTGCTGACCTGAACCCATTTAGAGGAGTAGAATCCTATTACTTCGATGCCGTGTTGTACTCTCAAGACTACACGGAAGAGGTGTCAGCCGAAGCAGAGAAGGAATCCCACCGGGAGCCAGAAGAACCCTCTGCCGAACAACCGCTGTCAATCAAGGTGAAAGGGCGGACTACTCATCCAAAAGCTATAGAGCCTATGGCGATCCACCTGAACAAAACCAGGTCAGGAAAAGGGGGTGATCCTCTAGTGATCACTTTGAACCAGAAGCCTCCATCCTTGGTCATCAACCTTCGGCGCAGCAGGCAGCTGATTGATGTAAATGCAACCGAGAACGAAGTTTCAGATGATAATAAATATCCTCTTTTCCAGTATATTGACGCTCAAATTCTGAACCAGGAATCCTCTCCCCATGACGATATAGAACCTATAGCGCAAAAATTCTTGGAAGCTATAGATTTCTATCATCCGTATATGTGGGAAGTGGCATCGTCATCCAATGTCACCACAATATATGGACCACATGAGGATTCTATCTTCATTATCCCACCTACTTGCAGCAGTCAGCCAATAGTCTTTGGCCACATGCTAATGAACCGACTGTGCAAGAAGATTCTTCCGATGACGATGCCGGTAAAATATAGGTTCACAGATACAGCCCGCAAGCTTTGAAGATCATGCAAAGTATGGGTTATAACTTGAAGCTGGAACCAGGTCTCAACTACGGGAAAGGCAGACGAATGCCACTGCACGATGATCCCTACTATCAATGAACTCGTTTCGGGTTAGGGTAGACCACCTCCCTTGCAGCTCCTGAGTCAAACGAGGATATCTTTTCCTCTTCTCAAAATGGCTCAGCGCCCTCTGACTCATCTCATGCTCTCGGATGAACATAATCAGTAAATATGGTAGTGACAGATTCCTTCGAAGTAGACGAACAAGAATCTGAACTGTTTAAGAATGACGCTTGGGCTCAGCAAAATGGATACACAATGGGAGTTCCGCTTCGAGCAGAGAGAACCTCCCACTGAAGATAAAGTTATCCAGATTGACGTTGGGGATGAACTATCGCCAAAGCCGATATTTATCAGTAACAATCTTTCCGAAGCAGAAAAGGAAGAAGTTATCCAGCTGATAAAAGAATATATCGACGTCTTTGTGTGTAATTATGAGGACATGCCAGGCCTTGATCCAAAGGTTGCTACTCATAAGCTCAATATATTGCCCGATTCAAAGCCTGTGAAGCAGCACCAACGCCGGTTCTGCCCTAATATGATGGACGCCATCGAAGCTGAAGTCAAGAAGTTGATAGCCTGCGGCTTCATCCGAGAAAAACAACATCCTGACTGGGTCGCCAATGTTGTCCCGATCATGAAGAAAAATGGGAAAGTACGTATCTGCATCGATTATCGAGATCTGAATGCAGCCTGCCCCAAGGATGAGTTTCCTCTTCCCATCACAGATGTCATGATTGACAATACATGCAGTTTCGAACGTAGGTCTTTCATGGACATATTTTCAGGATACAATCAAATCAAGATGCATCCTGAGGACGAGAAGCATACTGCCTTTCGGACACCATTGGGGGTATATTGCTATACGGTCATGCCCTTCGGATTGAAGAATGCCAGGGCTACGTACCAACGGGCTATGAGTAACATATTCCATGAGCATTTGCACAAGACAGTGGAGTGTTACGTGGACGATGTAGCTATCAAAAGCTGCCTCAAGGATAATCACGTCCTAGACTTGAAGACAGTATTTGAATTGATGCGCCAACATCAACTCAAAATGAATCCTATAAAGTCCTTTCTGGGGGTATCTAGGGGCAAATTTTTGGGATTTGTCATTACCGCCAAAGGCATTCAAGTGGACCCTGATAAAGTCAAGGCCATCATAGAAATGTGATCGCCCCGTAATCTGAGAGAACTCAGGGGATTTCAAGGTCGTCTGGCTTATATCCGGAGATTTATATCCAACCTCTCTGGGAGATGTTAGCCCTTTTCTCGTCTCATGAAGAAAGGTGTATCCTTTGTATAGGATGAAGCCTATCAGCAAGCGTTCGATGATATCAAGCGCTACCTCACTAGCCCGCCAGTTCTGGTGCCTCCAGTCATAGGAAGACCATTCGTGCTGTATGTTTGAGCGATGGATCATTCTCTGGGAGCTCTTCTCACGCAAAAGAATGATATGGGTCATAAACAGGCTATCTACTACCTCAGCAGAATGATGGTCGGAGCCGAACACCGGTACAACCCAGTGGAGAAAGAATGCTTGGCTCTGATGTTCGCAATCCAGAAAATACGGTACTATGTCACAGGCCAAACCATTCACATCATCTCCAGGGTCAATCCTCTGCGGGTACTGATGAACAAGCCAAGTATTCTTAATTCCCGACTTGCGACTTAGGCGATGTTATTAACACTGTATGACATGGTGTACGTCCCTCAGAAGTCCGTCAAAGGCCAAGCGTTGGCTGACTTCCTAGCTGCTCATCCGATCCCGGAGGCCTCCAAACTGTACGAGGATATTCCCGACGAAGTTGTAGAGTGTAATTCCGCAATGGAAGGCGATGCATGGCAACTATTCTTCGATGGTGCCTCCAGAATTGGTCCCAGGGGAAACGTGGTTTCGGGAGTAGGGATTATCCTTGTTACTCCTGATAAGCTCGTCATCTACCGAGCATATTCTCTTAGCGAGCCATGTTCTAACAATGTGGCAGAGTATAACGCTCTACTAATCGGGCTCCAAGTCGCTAAAGAATTGGGCGTCGAATCTCTGGAAGCTTTCGGTGACTCTCTGCTGATCGTCAATCAAGTTAGAGGAATATATGAAGTCCGGAATCCAGACCTCACCCCCTATCACCGAGCAGTGGTCGAGATAGCCATGACATTCAAAGGTTTCTTCCTAGAGCATGTACCTCGATCTCAGAATCTGGAAGCTGATGCCCTAGCCAGTCTAGCTGCAGATTTAGCTATTCCTATAAGAAGGTAGAATTCGGTAATCCTTCTTAGCAGAGATTTATTCTGTGTGAAAAAACAACTTTCACATAGAATGCAGCTATGCTGTGAACACAGATCCTCCCAGGAGAGACTGGAGAAGTCCCTTTATAGATTTTGTGGCATACAGAATCTTGTCGGAGGACCCTAAAGAAGCAGTATCCGTCAAAAGACGATCATTACGCTTCTATTTCTAGGCATCCTCACAGTGTCTATATCACCGGACCTACGACGGACTGCTATTGAGATGTCTCTCAGATGATGAGGCACAGTGGATCATCCGTGAAGCTTACGACAACGTATATGGAGCACATCAACCCAGACCTAAGCTACAGGATCATATCAGGAGAATGGGCTATTAGTGGCCTACTATGATCACAGATGTAATAAAGTACGCAATACAGTGCAGAGCCTGTCAGGTCCATGCAGACTTTATCCATCAACCTCGTGAACATCTATATCCTACGGTTGTGTCCTGGCCTTTCGAAGCATGAGGTATGGATATCATTGGTCCCATTTACCCATCTTCTTCCAAAGGTCACCTGTTCATACTGGCCATCACAGATTATTTCTCCAAATGGGCAGAGGTGATCCCTCTTGCTGAGGTAAAGGCATCTAATGTGATCAGCTTCATCAAGCATTACGTCATTTATCGCTTCGGGATACCCCGGAGGATAATTCATGACAATGTACCTTAATTCATCAGCCAAGCATTTTATCGATTTTATGATAAAAATTGGATACAAAATATGGCCTCTAAGGCATATAATCCTGCTGTTAATGGTTTGGCAGAAGCTTTCAATAAAACCATTATCAAGCTCTTGAAAAAGTTTGTCTCTTCGAACAAGAGGGATTGGAATGAGAAGCTGAGAGAATATCTCTAGGCATACCGCACAACGGTACGAGCGCCGACAGGTTGTACCCCATTCTCACTAGTTTACGGGAGCGAATCAGTTCTCCTCATCGAAATCCAAATTTTGTCACTCAGGATAGCCGTGGCTAATAAGCTGACTCAAGAAAAGAATGACCTTTTAAGGCTTCAAGAGCTAGAAGGATTAGACGAGAAACGCCTCCAAGCTCAACAGCGTATCGCGTTCTACCAAGCACGCATTTCCAGAGCTTTTAATCAAAAAGTAAAGGAAAGAGTGTTCAAAGTTGGCGAGCTAGTCTTAGCTGGAAGAAGGCTAATAATTCTTACTCACAAGAGTAAGGGCAAATTCCAGCCCAAATGGGAAGGCCCTTATGTGATCAAGACGACGTTCTCAAACGGCGCTTATATGTTAGTCAAGCCTAATGGAAACCTGTTAATGGCTCCTATCAATGGCAAATTCCTGAAAAGGTATTATGCTTAACCTACTTTGCTCAAGTGGAATACGGCAAAAACCTCATTCTGATAAAACTACTTCCAAAACGAAACTAGTGGGATCGTATTCTATCATGTTCATATTACCTCTGAATAGATATATCCTACTAAAACTTACCGAGAGTATATCACGTCCATATTACCTCTGATATCACTTTTACCCAAATCTGTCATTTATATTCCAAAATGATGGGTCCACAAAGTCGGATGAAAGCCTCTTTATTATTCCCAAAAATAAAAAGAGCGAAAGTACATTGAAAAGCAAAAAAAAAGTACATCATTTGAGGGGAGCGGTTAGGTTACGAATCTGCTGCGCCAGAATGACCATTCTCTCATCCCGGGAGTTCAAGATGTCAGCGCGAGCCCGTTCCAACCTTGCCGCATCATTGTCCAAAGCAGCTAGCTCAGACCGAGCCCACACAAAATCAGCATGGATAATACCCACATGCGTCAGATTCTGCTGAACAGTCGCCCGTCGCTCCTTCAGCACATCTCGGGACGCCGACAAAGAGAGAGCCTTCACCTCTACTCGAACAAGCTCATCCTTCAATATGCGGGCCTGCGCTGCCACTTCCTCATATTCGGCTTCGCACCGGGTCAACTCGGGAACGACATACTCTAATTGGACACGTTCTTCGTCCATCTCCTGCTGCTAAGCCTCGATGGACTAATTCAGAGATGCCATCTGTTCAGCAAGCTGCGTAGTCAGGGAGTCATACCTAGCTTGAACGAGACCGTCAATGTTGCCTTGAGCTAGCTGCAAGTATTCGTTAATGGGTTGCTCCAAAACATTAACTATCTCCTCCAGCGTGTCAGCAATTCCGGTGTCATTGAATTCTCGGATCGGCACTATAGAGGCCCGGGAGGACCTCCTCAGTGACGCAAAGCCCAAATTCTTCTCCAACACCATTGATATTAACATTTTCAAGGTGGCATAAAAATACGAGTGTACTGTTCGGTCAGCGCAGCTAGATCCGAATGGACGCTGGGAGTGGCCGCGATAGTGGTGAGTCCCCCTCCAAGAATAACTGCAGACGATGTTGCCACGGCCGTCGCCTCAACAGGAGGTGCGACAAAAGAGGAAGCGCCAACACCCGACGAAGTGACCAACGTACTCAAAGGAGGCATTGTCGTAGTGACAGGCTCGTCCTCCTCTTGAGATATCGGAATCTCTTCGACAGGCGAGCCGGCACCCGAAGATGTTTCCTCTTCAAAATCAGGCACCTCCGTGTCGCCGCCAGGACCTGACACAGAGCCAAAGGGCGCATCTACACTGCCCTCCCCGAAGAGGTCTTCCCCTGAAAAGAAGACAAAAGGAAGTTAATATCAGCATAATGTTAATTTTTCTAAAAGAAGAGGCATAAAAGACGACATTTACCCATGGCCAATGGTGTATATGTCGCGTCCGTGACCAGTACAGCTAAATCATTTCTTAGTAATGCTAAGAAAGCTGTCATACCTGGAGAAGGGGGTGCACTAACAAATACTGGCAAATGCTCTTCTAGGTCCTCGTCAAGTTCTAACCGAGGTTCATCGGCTGAAATCTCGCTAGATGCACCTACAGACACGGCAGGGGTCTCTCCCGATGCTGAGCCGGATAAAGATATCCTCATTCGGCTCGGCTCCGAAGGCGATCTTATTCCACTACCGGAAGCGGTAGCAGCGACAGCAGCCTCCAACAGGAATTCTCCGGCACCACCAGCCGGGACTGTCGAGGTTCCCTCTCTAAAAGGCGAGAAACCTCCAATCAAAGAATCATCCCCGACATGGGGAGATGCAGGCTCACTTCTAGGAGCCTCAATACCAGGAATCCGAAAAGAACGAGTAATCGTCTTCTTCTTCCTCTTGCGAGGGAAAGTCTCCTCGGAGCAGGAGCCCTTCGCTTCCCAGAGATTACCAAAGGCCCTGCAGGCAGAGGTACTTCACCCCTCGATACCGCCAACAGAGGCTCATCTGGATTGAAGGACTCCTCACCCTTGTCAGAAGAAACCGAGGGGACTTTGACTCTTCCCCCAGACTTGGAAGAAGGCACCCTAAAGCTTTCATGCATATCAAAATCATGATGGAAGGTGTTGGTTGCCACATAGAACTGGGCATACGAGTAGAGAATGCACAGCTCCATTGAGAGTGAAATGACGGGCACGGTAAAAGTTGCCTCAGTGCAACCCATGATGAAGTATCGCCATCCTCTGGCTCCATCAATGAGTCCACCCCTGGACCTGAAGCTGATGACGGCATTGCCCACGTACAACTGGTCGTACCCGAATTGCCGGGCAAACCGACTAGGCAAGTAGGGCTCGAAGAAGCAATGGTCTTTACTTCTGTACAGTAGATGGAAAGGTCTAATACAGACCAACCAATTAAAAGACTCAGGAGAAAGAACGGTCTTCCCGTCGCCCAAGTCCTGAAGTCTGATCCCCTGTTGATTAAGATGTACAGGGGAAACAGTGCAGAAGAGCTTCCAACTGTGACTAAGATTCAGCGCCCACCGACAGTCTATAACTGTAATCACGTTCCCGGAGAAATTCTTGTAGTTCAACAAGAAACTAGCCCCCGAGCTACTGCCAGAGCCGGGAGACATAACCCTAGGGTTATAAAGAATTAACCATCCCATCAGATACATGTATGGTAATTCTACCCTGGGAAAGCTATCACGCCGAGTTTCATCGGCGAGTAGCCGTCAGTCATGGCCCTCAGGCCAGCTTGAATACGGCACACCATGGCAGGGAGCAAGCCCAGTCTTGCCCCAAATACCAGACGCACTACAGGCCATAGCGTATTGCGGTGAATGCGGTCCGCAGATGCGATGCCGGGTACCACCAGTCGGTGCAGCCATATGGAGAGGAAGCCAGCCAGTTGAGCTTCCCTGGACAGAGGCCTGCGGCAACACCTCAAATAACTATAGGCCTTGGTGCCTACGGGATACTTCCCTTTCCCTTCGTCGAGGATCAAGTCCGGAGCCCCAACGTCTTCCATGAGATCGTCAACTACCTGAGCATTTAGCACGCTCAGAGGATTCAAAGGCTGATCCTTGCCTTCCAATACCTTCTCTGGCTTAGCAGTCCTGGACTGGTGAAAGAAGAGGTAGGACGTCCATTTACTGATGTGAGCCAAATCTGAGAGCTCACTATAAAAAGCCGTGCAAGCGAGGTAGTGGCACATCAGCTCCTGGTACACTTCCACTACCCAAGAGTCTGAATTCCCCAGCTCCCGGTTCGTGGGAACATACTCTTCATATAGATTATCCCCCATCGGCAGTCTCGAGATCTCTGCCATCTCGTGGAGGGCCAATCCCAACTCCCCTAGTGGAGTGGCGAAAGTGCCGGTGAGCGAGATATATCGCTCCATCAATGCCAGAAACAGGTTGGGGTTGAGAGGCAACCCAACACTGGTGGCACTCACAGCTGTAAACAGACCAAATGCTCTCCAGCTCGATCTAAAAATGCTTCAGGGCCCAATCAGCTAAGCGAGCCCATCGAAGATTTGCGGGGGTGATCCACCCGCCTGTCCGAGGGTTCACCTTAGGGTATACTCCCCCGCGCCCCATGAAATCATTACAAAAAGTCGGTAATTGGACCGGCTAGATCACTAAACTATCTTCACTCGGGACACTGCCCGGGTACAGTCCCCTGAACAACGTCATATTACCGGTAGGGCGGCTGACAAACGAGCCCTGGTCTGCTCCTTTCAGATGAAATATCTTCCCCGGCCTGCCGTAAAGATCAGGAGTCAGCGTCCACGACATCCTCCTGGGATGTGTAACATGGAAGAATGCCGAGATGGGATAATCTCTCGGCATCTTGGGCAGATATAAAACCAAGCTCCCGGCAGGGAAACCCCAGAGTTCTTTCTTGGGCTTCGTCTGGGACTGCTTGTCAATCATGTCCCCGAAGAGGAAAGTCGGCTTTATGTATTGGTCCCCATCTATGTACGTCAGGGGCTCTCCGTTGATAATGATCAGCGACGTTCGCTCGCCCTGAGCCGATATCAAAATTTTTCTTCCTTCAAGATACTGGGGCCCGGAGATAGAAAATGTCACGTGCGACAGATCCTCCAGATAGTTGGAGTGCAGCATCCCGGCGGTAGAACCCATCACATCGGCTAGCGGGGACGCATGCAAGTTAACTGCAATAGTGCAAGAAAAATACTTCAGTTCCTATAACTGGATATTACAAATCTTGCAGCATATGCAAAAAAATCAACAGTCTATGCTTTATGTCAAGACTGCAAAAAACTTGAGCTTTTACGCTGGAATCCCATTCCAAGGCGTAAAATTCAAGACTGGCAGTATAAGCAAAGTTTTCGACAGTCTGTGTTTTATGCCAGACTGCCAAAATTTGAGTTATTATGCCAAAATTTCCATCCTTGCGTGACACTCAAATTATATAGTATACGCCAACTTTCGACAGTCAAAGCTTTTACGCCAGACTACAAAAATATGGAGTTTTTGGCTGACACATTAGAAATATGGGCGTAAAAGATAAAACATCTCTGTGCATCATCTTCCTCAAAGAGGCTATCAGCACAGAAGACGACCTAGTGCGTTCACGTACAACGTGTGCGAAGGATTTTCAGTCGTTCTTTTTCGTCCCAAAAGCTCTACCTTTAAGGCCGGGTGCACTGCTAGTAGGCGGGATACTTCGTTCAGAATGAAGCTCGTCGTGACCGACGGAAGTCGCCCCCGCTTGAGCAGAAGAACGAGAAGAAGAAGCAACCTTCTTTCCCTTAGAGGAGGAGACTTGTTTTGAGGCCATTACTGGAAACTTTGAAGACTCGGAGAAGAAACGAAGAAGAACTCGAACAGTCAAAAGCTTTCTTTCGCAGAAGACGGATGAAAATTTTTTCTCTCAGAAACTTAGGGTATATATAGAGTTCGGATGGACTCCTCGAATCCCGAACCAAATCTCACATTTAATATTTGGTTATGATTGGGGACTGCGTCAGCCTATTTACTCAGAGAAGGCGGACAGTCAGCGAATTCGAAAAGTTTTTGTGCAAAGAAGATTCGTAGTTTTTACGCTAAGGAGCTTTCTACGCTCGACGGCTACAGATCTACGGTTCTACGCTCATAGGCTACAAGTCTATGGTTTTTACGCTCGGATGCTTTTATGCTCGGTAGCTTTTACGCTCGAGAGGCTACAAACCTACGACTACACGCTCAGCAGCTACAAATCTATGATCTCGCACTCGGTGGCTTTTTATGCTCGGAGGCAACAGATCCACGACTTCACGCTCGAAAGATTTTCTTTTCAGAAGCTACAAATCTATAGTTTTTACGCTAAGGAGCTTTTTACGCTCGACGGCTACAGATCTACGGTTCTACGCTCACAGGCTACAAGTCTATGGTTTTTATGCCCGGATGCTTTTATGCTCGGTAGCTTTTACTCTCGAGAGGCTACAAACCTACGACTCCACGCTCAGCAGCTACAAATCTATGATCTCGCGCTCGGTGACTTTTTACGCTTAGAGGCAACAAACTTATGATTTCGCGCTCTACGACTTTCCGTATATCTGAAAAATATGCCAGGCCAGTACAGTACATCTGAACAATTCTCAAGGTGGTCAATTACAAGGGTTCACACAGAAGATACTCCTCCTTGACCTCAAAATATCCCAAGTACCCAAAGCATACAGAGTTCAACATTGAAAGTTACTCTTCTTCATGGGTCGATTCGAAGTTCATCCAGAATCCAGTCTGAATATTTCGTCTACAGTTCAAGATGGCGACTCAGTTTTTGACAGCCATTTCTCGCCCTATTCCAAGGGATTTTCGAGAAATCATTCTTGAAGACGATGGTCTGAACAAGAATTCTGTTGATCAGAAGTAACACTTCAGAATTTTATGCGGTTTCTCATTCCTAAACAGCAGGACAGTTCGAATACTCGAATGCTAATCGGCTTTCTGCGCATCCTTAGTTTTACGTAAAAGACAGGACATGACCTAGCACTCTTTCTAAACAGAGTGGGCATAAAGTTATCAGACGTGTCGAAGCTACACATATTCAGACTTCACAGAAAATATGGCAAGATGATCATATGCAAAGAAGAAGACGATCTTATTAAAATCATAATTACATATGAGGAAAATCCAGTCTACAAGGGTTTTTCTTCATTTTCATGGTTACATATGAGGGAAATCCCGTCTACAAAGGGTTTCTCATTTTCTTTTAAAGATCGCACCCAGAATCTGTTCTGCCAGGTTCTCGCATGGGTGGTGATCTTCATCCATCTTTTCCAGCAGTTAGTCGGTTTTCGCAACCGACTAAGAAGAAAATGATCAATGGCGGGAGGATACAAAACTTGGCCTGCTTAAATTATGCAGACCCATCCTCCAATACGAGGAAGCAGGGTAAATCTGCTTTCCTACGTCCAGCGCCGTGATAGATTGAGTTGATATATTTTACTCAACTCAATACTGGAGGACAGAGCCAATTTGCCTGCCCTCGTCCACGGGTAACGGGAGAAGGTACCGCTTGCAAGCTGTGTGGTCTAATACGACCCTTCCTCTCTCCCGAAGAACCGCCATACAAAGTTGCTGATTATCCCGAGCAAAGGAGGCTATGATATCCTTCCGTGATCCATCGTTGCAGAGGACATTTTCTCGAAGATGCCATCTTTTTTGGCTCCTTATATGCTGGAAGAACATGGTCTCCTTCTTCCTCAAGTCGACCCGACGAACTTCGGCCATCATCTCTGTGTGGTGAAGAAAATGTGGGAAGAACAGGTTAACTCCTCAGCCTTTTTATAGGTGAAAGAGATCACACTGATCCCCAATAACTCTGCCATAAAGTCAGCCTTGAAAGAATGTGTCAGACTTGACCGTTTCAGGCTCCATTCAGAGCGTTTTAAATTACGAGGAACGGTTCATGCTTCATTCAAAGCATTTCAAATTATGAGAAATTTAAAAGCTTTGAAGGTGGTCTTATAGAAGCATAAAAAATACGTCGGATAGCTCTACGCAGTATGTTGATACAGGGCAGCGTAAACAGAGAACCTCAGAGCCATCGACGAGCAAACAGAGCTTTTTCGCTAAGCACAGCGTAAAATATAGGCTCAAGGACCATCCACGTAATGCAGTATGTCCAGGCTGCTTCAACGTAAAAAGGGTGCTACATCGCCTTTATGGCGTAAAACTCATCCATTTTTAATGCAGCATTGAAGTGTACGAGGAACGCTTCGTATTCTTTGAAATGAACCTATCAGATCATGCAATGAACCTGACGTCTAGACTCCTGACAAAGCGTACTGCACGACGACCCAAGCGACGGCTATAATGATGGCGCGGTACTGCAACCCAGGCTGTTATTTACTGTCATTTCCTTGGCGTAGACCGCTTTTACGCATACAAAAGAATACGCCGCCTAGTTTTACACAGGCAGATGTGAGCTGTTTATGCTCCGCAGAAGATAAACAGCCTGCCATGTCAAAAGCTGCCCTTCGTACAGGGCTCGAGGCACGTCTCTGCATTTAATGCGCAGAGCGATGACAGGTTCTCAAGGTACGTCTCTGTATTTAATGCACCGAATACTGACAGATGCCCGAGGCACGTCTCTGCAGTTTATGCGCAGAAGGGTGGTAGACCTTCAAAATACGCCTATGTATTTAATGCACAGGATAATGGCGGATCTCTGCATTTAATGCAGGAGATTTGATTAAATATCACCGAACCGTCGTCTAGTGACATTCCCTTTGCATAAACTGCTCTTACACATAAAAGTGGATACGCTGCCCAGTTTTACACAGGCAGATATGAGCTTCTTATGCTCCGCAGAAGGCAAACAGACCGCCACATCAGCAGTTGCTCTTCGTACAGGATTTGAGGCGCGTATCTGCATTTAATGTGAAGAATGATGGCAAATTTTAAAGACATGCTTCTGCATTTAATGCGCAGGATGGGGGCAGATCTCCGCATTTAATGCAAGAGATTTGATTATATCTCCAATAGCTGTAATTTCGACTAAAATGTCCACATCGCTCGGCTTCTATGCCCACTCGACTTCTATGCCCGCTCGGCTTCTATGCCCACTCGGCTTCTACGCCCACTCGGCCTCTATGACCACTCGGCTTCTATGCCTACTCGGCTTCTATGCCTACTTGGCTTCTACGCCTACTCGGCTTCTATGCCTACTTGGCTTATATGCCATGGTGACAGTTATTGGCTTCTACGCCAACCTCCTATACACAAAGGATAACTACTTACGTGGCTTCTACGCCGTGATCTTCGCAGCAGATATACGCGTTGTCCCTTAGTTGGATATGCGTCACATGCTCACTCAAAAGGTCATCTATACGCAGGCATTGGTTATTATAACCGTTGTGTAAAAGGGTGCTGTACTTTCCACTATTCGATTTCTACACCGACTGAGTGGTTACTGTCACTAAAATTCTATAAATAGAGACCTCTATTGACAGAGATAAAAGGTCGAAAGAAGGTCGGGGAGAGAGGTCAAAAAATTGAAGATCAAACGATCAAAAATTGGTGAAGGAATCCGGTATCAGATCCAAGGTCGACAATTGGGAGGAAAGAAGGAGGAGAGAAGACGGTCGAGAGAGAGAGAAGAATCCAGAGCTCAGGCAAAGAGAAGGGATCGACGACTTTGGCATCGGGCATCCACCCTCTTTAGCAACCTTCGAAGCTCTTTCTGTCTTCTACGGCACTTCTTCATCATCGTGTGGTCCAAGGGCCAAAGTGATCGACTGCAGATCAGACTCCTATAGCAATATTTACCCAGATTAAATAAATTGTACTCGACATCCTCGTATAGGATTAAATTGTATAATCTTGTTTGTAAACACAGAAGAAGGGCGGGTTTTCATATAAGACCTTGTTTCCACATATTATATTTTTGTTTCTTTTATCAAACAACAACGATATCATCAAAGAAGGACAAATTTATTCAAAGCAACATTCAATTAATAAGGATAGCAAAACTGATATTGGAAGTGTTTCCTAGTTGTGATTAAGTAAACTCTCAACCTAAATCATATTTCCTAAAGCAGGCTCGTAGCAGTACTCTAGGTGAGCACTACTACGATATCGCTCTAATTGCGACTCTAGAGACATGCATGGGCCACCACTAAAAATGTGTCACGACCCACAACCGAATATTCGGACACGAGTATATGGGTACGCCCAACCTACGCCGCAGCATCGGCGGTAGAATACTGTCTGGGTCAACTCTAACTAACTATCATCTCAACGATCTATATATGGTACCTGTCAATCATCTCAACTCCAAAAGAAGGAACAATATTCTTACAAATATAATTATACTCAATCACAATGCAAACTAAGAAAGATAAAGCATGAATGAAATAACAAAGAAAAGAATCAAGACACAATCCACAAGTCTGAAATAATATACATGCCATGAATCTCAATAATAGTCTAATACAAATCCACCAAATAAACTAAACCTCCTGAGGCTCTGGAACTAAGTCCTCCTGGTCTATAGGAGTATCCTCTAATAAAATATTGTCATGTGGCCCATAGAATATTGGACACTAATCTATGAGCCAATCATCTAGAAAAATATATCCAGTCAGGATTGGAGCAAAGTACATACCTCTGAAAGCAGTTTCAAATACATAATCAAGCACATAAAATAGATAATAGAAAATAATACAAGATAACTAAACAACAGAATGAAATGAACTAGAGTGAATAGGTAATATACTGGAATAAAGAACAAGCAATATGAATATTTGTAATATAAAGGAATAACTAAAATCTAACTAATGTGCCTCAGAATACAAGTTCATTATGTGATCAGTTTAGGTTGAATACGAATACAATAAGGTAACTCAATTACAAGTGTGGTATGTAATCGACAAGTACACGAATACGTTGGGGCTTTAATCATATAATTAACTCATACTCCCCCATCTCCAACTAATACCAATGGATCTAATCACGATACATTACGAACACGAATATGGGTACACTGAACACGAGCAGTGTGTGTACACAAATATAATCACACTGAACATGAGCAGTTTGTGAATATGAAATATAATAAATTAATACCCGATATACATGATAAAATATTTGTGAAGGAGTACCCGCTGAACACGGTAGGGGATAATATCTCCTGACAGGATCCAAGTAGTACCAGTCCATAAAACCACTGTGTCGGAATCAAGTATTGTCACTACCACGTTCCAAAAATAGGGATATTTTTTACTTTTTATATATATTTAATATTGAGTGTATTTAATTTAAATATTTGTATGAGATGTGTATTTATAGTATTATATATATATACAGTGTTCATTAATGTTTGAGCTGGTAGACTTGACCTAGAAGCCCACTAGATGAACACCTGACCGAATTATAGGATTGTGAATTTAGTTGTATTATTTTAGAATTTAATTATTTGAGGTTGTAATTAATTACAGTAATTTTATTTAATTGTTGCGCCTTATCGTTGCTTCAATATTTGGAGCGCTATCCTATCTTTTGTCTTCCAACAAATTTTACAACCTTGCCCTAGACGTGCCCGCCTTCCATTTGGACCTTTTTGTAACTCATAATTATGCTCTCTTGTGCTTTATTTTAGCCGCACAATATTCGTCGTGGACGTTTATTTAATTTCTAAATAAATTCTAACTTTGTATCGTTGTGCGTTCCAATCGAAATTGGAGGCAATCTCGACCCATTTTTCGTGCAACCCAAATTAGAGTAATATTCTGTTCTGAGTCTTCTTCACTAATGATATTTGTGTCCCAACCTAATTTTGGCTCCATGTACTCCTAATTAATTTTAGAACACCGCTTGCATTTGTTTCTAATTAAATTGAGGATACCAACTTTGACTAATCCCGTTTTAACCCAATTTAATCCAAGTGCCCTATTAATTAAGCCCATACAAAACACACAACGCCCCCTCACCCTACAAAACACCAAACACCAAATCCCCCACCAATTTTTTATTATTTCATGTGTCTGTGCAAATAATCAAATTTAAGGGGGCTAATTTGCAAATGTTGCATTAGGTGTCAACACCCTATTGGTTCAAACCAATGGAGAAGCCCTAATATTGACTAGTCAACCCAACCCTCACCCTTGCATGAGTAATTCCTCATGTCAAATCCTGACCACCCATTCAAAATGGGAGCATCAACACCACTCATTCCCACTCACTCTCCTATAAAGTGTCTCTTCAATGCACTCTTCCCAACATGCCCTAATCGCCAAACCTAGAAAAGCCCCCAACTGCTCTCTCTCCTCCCTCCTTACTCAACCGTAGGAATTTTTCCTATTTTTTCTTTTCTCTTCTTCTTCTCTTCTTCTTCTTCTTCTTCTTCTTCTTCTTCAACTTCACTCTTTATTTTTGGTTTGGTTTAAACCAACCTTCCCTCCGGCCCAGCCAGTCCGCCCGTCCCCAGCTCCGGCCGACCTGCCGGAGCTTCACCACTGTCACCCGACCTATCCTTCTCCCCGGCGACCCCGTACACCAACTGCACCGGTCGAGCTCCCTCCCCCATACGAGAGCTCCACCTCCAGTCACCCGTCTGACCTGACCCCGGCGGCCGACCCGCTCCTCCTCCAGTCGACCTGTCCTTCTTCTCCGGCGCTGCCAGACCAGTCGACCAGTCCTCCAACTCCGGCCAGTGCTCTTAGCTCCTTCCCCGGCCGCATCTCCTTCACCACCGAACTTCGGAGGCTTCTCCACGAAACCGCAGCACCCCGAGCAGCTCTCCCAACTCCTCCAGAGCTTCCTCCTCCACTGCAGTCTCCCTTCCCCGGCTGTGCTGTACCTCGAGTTCCCTTCCGACCTCCGAGCACCCCTGTATCCTATCCTTCCCTCCGACCAACCTCCATCACCACCATTAGAACCACCATCACCACCATTAGAACCACCACCACCAACATCAGTTCCGCTCCTCTCCACTCGATCGGCCAGAGCTCCACAGCCACCTCCGGCCAGTCTCCTTCCGCAGCCTCTTCCCTTCGGCCACGATCACCACCACCATCGTCACTCTGAGCCTCCCTCTCCCTCTTTTCCACCTTCATTGTTTGAGAAATTGATTCTTTGTAGTGCATATATGTATGTATTAGTATGTACGTAATAGTATATATGTATTCATATATATACATATGTATATGTATGTATATTGGTTTATTTTTACATAGTATATATTTAATAAAATGTATACTGGTATAAATTTATTAGTGTATTAGTATTAGTATATGTATGGGCTTAAAACATATTTTGGTACATATAAACATATATATGTATAGTATATGTTTAATAAAATATATTTTGGTATATATTTATACATATATATATATGTAGCATAATATACGTTAATACGTATATTTTGATATATATATATATATATATATATATATATAGTATATGTATTTTTACTAGTATATATATACATATGTATACGTATTATACGTGCATCCCTAGTACCCTTTTTAATATATGTATATATGTACATAGTATAATTTGATTAGTATGTATATGTGTACATATATATAATAGTGTAAATTTATTAAGTGTATATATATATTGTGTATGTAATTAATTGGTAATATATTATAAATGTACTATGTAAATTTAAATATATACCTCTACTAGGTAACCCGAGTGTTAATACGGATACCCCGTAACTACACATGACCTTGTGACCCTATGAACTGTTAGCAGACTGCCATATGTACATCGACGTACTGGCAAGACCCATATCACCGACTGTCTGATTTCACAGCAATTACAGACGCGACGCCCGTGCAACTTGACGCACACTGAACCTAGTTGACCAGTATCAAACCTAGCATAGCCCTGAGTCTAGTATATTTATAAAGGTGTGTTAGAGTAATGTCTGATGCAATATTATATTATTTTATGATATGTCTATAGGACTGTTGGATCATTCAGACGATACTCTGAAACAGGACATTGGTATTACCAGCTAAGGACCCAAGGCGAGTACATTCTCTGATAATTTCCAATTATTTGATAATATCTATAATTCCAGTATCTAGAAATGTTATATCTGATTCTTGACACTGTGCTACACGGACTAGTATATAGATTGGATCTGCAGTCATGAGATATTACATTGATTATCGTATTAACATTGTACACGACATTGATATTTAGACCTTGTACATGATATATTGGATATTTCTCGTGTATCGTGACGTGTCATGATTGGATCCACTGTATTAGTTGGGGGCGAGGGAAATGTTAGTAGATTATGTGATCATACCCAACTCTACATGCATCATAGCTCACCCTACACCTCACGTCGGGTGCGGCCTGACAATTTCATGCCTCATAGCTATTATTTATGATTAGCCTGACCACTACTTGCATCATAGCTAACCAAATGGTTAGCCTGATCTTACATAAATTATAGCTAATTATATATAACCAGCCTGATCTTGTCCCAAGTCGATCACATGATAGACTGATATTTCAAATACTTAGAATAGTTACAGTTCTCTATTTTAGATCATATATCACATCACTCGTATATGATATTGTACCTCGTTCTCTTCATTTTATGTATGCACTGACTGTATCATATTGCCTATATTGCCTGTCTCTTTATATTGTCTGTCTCTTTATTATGCCATTGCATTTATTCATTATCTTCTCTCAGTATATAGCATCATCTGTTTATTGTTTTATAGACCTTATTAATTAAATGGAACTGTTATTTGAGATGTACTTTGCTCCTTCCTGACTGGAAATATTTTTTTGACTATGCCTTAGAGGACTGGTGTCCGACATTTTATGGACCACAGGGTGAGTAGCAGCAGATTTGGACTTGGTAGTTCAGTTATGATTCCGGAAGGTTTAGCCGAAATCATAATTTATTTAGTTAGTTTCTTTTAGCAGTCTTTTGGCACCGGAATTGTCTCCAGCATACTCTTTGAGACTTGGATTATGTTATTGAGTTAGACTATTCCTATTTAGACTTGTGTTGCATCTTACTTGTTTCTTCAAGATCTTATCGTGCTGTAGTTATGCGATTGAGTATGTTGTTCATATTATATTATGGTATCCATGTCTCCTCATGGAGTCGGATGCTCGTGTGAGATTGTTTAGATAGCATCAAGACCTAGACAGTGTTCTGCCGCTGATGCTGCGACATAGGCTGGACGTACCCACGTACTCTTGCCCCAATTTCGGGTGCGGGTCATGACACATTTTTAGTGGTGGCCTATGCAGGTCAGACTTCACAAGTTGTGCGATGTCGTGGTAGTACGACGTATTAGTTGTACTACTGCGTGCCTGCTATAGAATATAGGACATATGATACTAGTATGAAAGAGGATACTCAATCACAAATTATTTGAGAGATTCCTAGGACGACCCCTGAGAATCTTATTATGAATTCCAATTTAATTCCTTTCCCTTGTTTTTATCTGTTCTCGCTTGTTGATATTGAGTTTGATTCTTGTTGACCAGTTGTTAACTTTAATTCTTGGTATCGTTGTGAGTTGATTTCTTATCGAGATAAATTTTATGGACTAAACTTTATGGTATCATCTGATGACATATATTGATGAGGACAGTGAGAAAGGTAAAACGTCTTCTTTGGTTATGGAACCTAGAGTTTATCGCAGCCATACTAGCTGTCGTGACGAGAACGTAGAAACCTGACTTGGATGTACTTACTGTAGTTATGAAACTTAGAGTCTCTCGCAGCCATACCGGTTGGTGTGGCGAGGATTCTAGATGACATGATTATAGGGTTGCATACCTTAGTTACGGAACCTGTCGTTATCGCACCTATGCTTAATGGCGTGGCGAGGATTCTGAGTGTCATGATTTCGGACAGACATGTATGATTATCAGGTTGTATCTTAAATTGGTTCTTAAAGTCTTATCTCAATACTTATCTATTTTCGTTATTACAGGACTTTGTTCTAACGCTTCCTTTTGTTGCTAGCAGTAGAGATATCTCCATTCCTTAATCCAGTTCCCTTTGAGCTTCTTTTCTTGAGGATCCTTGTTAGTATAATAATTAGTGAATTGTAATTATGTCTGTGTCTTGTATTAGTGTTGACGGAGTGTGACCTGTTCATTGTAAGTGTTCCTTAGTTGGACATGTGAACAGTAGGCATCAATCTAGAGTTAACCCATAGCGTAGTGCCTTGTAGCAATAGTTCTATGATATGTGTGTTATAGTTAGTATTGGCACTATAGATAAAAGAAGAAAAGAGTATCAGTGATGGTTCCAAGAGTTAGTATCAGAGCCAACATACCCGTCCTGGCTAGTCACGAATTTATGTAATTGGATGATCTATGTAAACAATTAAGTATCAAGGAATTGTGTTAAAGATTAATGGAGCATGATGTTCAATTTGATGATTGATACTTGGGTGTGTTAAGAGTAAAGAAATGTATATGCATAAAGGGTTTTAATGAGATGTCATGAGTAGAGAAATATCAGGATTGGTAATAGAAGTTGTGAAGCGTATCACAGATTAGTTTAACAGGCTGTAAAAGATTAAAGGGAAATACATATACATCAATCGAGATGAAGAACCATATACTTGCCCATGAGAATAAAGTGAAACATGGGTGTTAAAGAAGGTGCAAGTAATCGTGAGTTCTAATAAGTTTGATGAGATGATCCAATAATGAAGCTAGTGTTATCATACCAAGGGTACTAATAATTCTATATCGAGGATTAGTTGAGCAAGGTGCTAATAGTAAGTGCCTTGTATAATAATGTTAAATTAGTATATCAGTCAATATAGATAGAAACTCATTGGAGAAAATACGTGTGATGATAACTTTGATCATTTGGAAGTAATAGTGCAAGTAATTCGAGCAGTACAAATTTTAGTACATAGTTGAGAGTTGTAGACAATAGGTGTATTTGAGTGCACCTTGAGTATTAGAAACCATGAGTATTTATATGTATATTTGTGGATTTGAAATTGAAGAGTGGAAATGAATTTTTAAGAATTTTGAGGAGTTGAGATTCTATGTTATTAAATTTTGAGGATTCAAATTTGATTCAATAAACATAATCAAAGCTATAAAGATTTTAGAAGTAATTTTTTTGATATTGAGTATTTGACTTTTGAGGAAGTATATGCATTTTATTTTAAATCGTTCGAGAAGTAAAATTTTGATGATTTTATTTGGAGGATTAAATTTTATGGTAGGTAAGAAATATATATTAGTATATGAGTAGATGAAGTGCATGTGTAAGGATCTGTTGACTTGAGCATAATTGAGATGGCAGAGTTGTATTAGAGAGAGCAGTACTTAGTATGGTGTGTTGCACTTGGTGTGCGCTTGAGTGATAAGAACAACTAGTATGAACAATTACAGTAAGTAAGAAAGCTAGCAGTGAGTGTGCTTGTAGTAGAAACTGTGGTACCTAAAGTAATAAAGGTATCAAACTTTAGATGCATCATTTGACCGATGATTATGTTAAGAGGTCCTTGGTATCAGATTTTGGTATCAATAGACAGATGTGTGTAATATGGATGTATCCATGGGTATCTTGTGGACTAGTGATTAGTTGATATGGGTAACAGTGCATAGGGGCAGGAAATTATGAATAAATGTGCCAGAGTTAAGTGTATGATAGAGGTTGTAGATGTCCGAGTAATGGGATTAGAAGGCTATGTTCTATTCTTTCCTTTTGTTCCTTTTCGCCTATTGGATTAATAAATTTTCTAATACCATAACTTGCCTCAAGGATTCTCTTGCTAGAATGTAGTTAGTAGTACCCCTCGACGGAGACTGTAATACCATGACAAAAGAGACTATGACCATGCGTGTTTCATCTAGATTGCATATTTTATCTAGAATGCGTGTTGTATTGCGTATTGAATGACTGTAGGTAAAAAAAAATTAGACTGTGATTATTGGGGGTTCAACCATAGTAGATTTATGAAGAGGTTATGACTTGACAAAGAGAGACAAGATGCTTAAAATTTTGAGGATAAGCATTAATTTAAATAAAGAGTTAAGGATTTAACACAGCATAATTGATGATTTATTAATTTTAGGAAGATTATGATATGATTGAATTATCATTAAAATTCGAGAAAATTTAGGAGATTACCATTATATTTATTAATTGCAAGATATAAATTTAAAATTTATATTATGAATGTTGCATTTGAAGATTCCATAAGTATCGCATTATTGAGTATTTTATGGAAAAAAAAATCAAGGAATAAGATCATTAATGGGTTAGTGTTTAAATTCAATTTCCGAGATGAGAATTTAAATTTTATAAATATACATCGATTGGATTCATGGATTAGTATTTTTTAGATGGGATTTCTTAATTTATAAAAGTGTGCATTGATTGAGTTTAAATTAGAGGATTGGATATCAATTTTGAGTATTTAGATATGAACTTAAGATTTTGGAGGAGATTGTGATAAGAATTGAATTTGAATTTTTAAATTTGAGGATTTTCAGGAATCCAATAATTACGAAATTTTGAACATATTGAAATGACAATGTGGATTGATTATGTGGGTTTTAAATTTTGATGGAAAGTAATATAACGAGTAAATACTACTATTGAGGATCTTGAATTTCGAGGACGAAATTCTTTTAAGGAGGGTATACTTGTCACTACCACGTTCCAAAAATAGGAGTATTTTTAACTTTTTATATATATTTAATATTGCGTGTATTTAATTTAAATAATTGCATGAGATGTGTATTTATAGTATTATATATACACAATGTTCATTAATGTTTGAGCTGGTAGACTTGACCTAGAAGCCCACTAGAAGAACACCTGACTGAATTATAGGGTTATGAATTTAGTTGTATTATTTTAGAATTTAATTATTTGAGGTTGTAATTAATTAACGTAATTTTATTTAATTGTTGCGCCTTGTCGTTGCTTCGATATTTGGAGCGCTACCCTATCTTTTATCTTCCAACAAATTTCACAACCTTGCCCTAGACATGTCCGCCTTCCATTCAGACCTTTTTGTAACTCATAATTATGCTCTCTTGTGCTTCATTTTATCCGCACAATATTCGTCGCATACGTTTATTTAATTTCTAAATAAATTCCAACGTTGTGCGTTCCAATCAAAATTGGAGGCAATCTCGACCCATTTTTCGTGCAACCCAAATTAGGATAATATTCTGTTCTGAGTCTTCTTCACTGATGATATTTGTGTCCCAACCTAATTTTGGCCCCATGTACTCCTAATTAATTTTAGAACACCGCTTGCATTTGTTTCTAATTAAATTGAGGATACCAACTTTGACTAATCCCGTTTTAACCCAATTTAATCCAAGTGCCCTATTAATTAAGCCCATACAAAACACACAATGCCCCCTCACCCTACAAAATACCAAATACCAAATCCCCCACCGATTTTTCATCATTTCATGTGTCTGTGCAAATACCCAAATTTAAGGGGACTAATTTACAAATGTTGCATTAGGTGTCAACACCCCATTGGTTCAAACCAATGGAGAAGCCCTAATATTGACTAGTCAACCCAACCCTCACCCTTGCATGAGTAATTCCTTATGTCAAATCCTGACCACCCATTCAAAATGGGAGCATCATCACCACTCACTCTCCTATAAAGTGTCTCTTCAATGCACTCTTCCCAACATGCCCTAATCTCCAAACCTAGGAAAGCCCCCAACCTCTCTCTCTCCTCCCTCCTCACTCAACCGTAGAAATTTTTCCCATTTTTCTTTTTCTCTTCTTCTTCTCTTCTTCTCTTATTCTTCTTCTTCTTCTTCTTCTTCTTCTTCACTCTATATTTTTGGTTTGGTTTAAACCAACCTTCCCTCCGGCCCAGCCAGTCCGGCCATCCCCAGCTCCGGCCGACCCACCGGAGCTTCACCACTGTCACCCGACCTATCCTTCTCCCTGGCGACCCCGTACACCAACTGTACCGGTCGAGCTCCCTCCCCCATATGAGAGCTCCTCCTCCAGCCACCCGTCTGACCCGACCCCGGTGGCCGACCCGCTCCTCCTCCAGTCGACCTGTCCTTCTTCTCCGGCGCTGCCAGACCCGTCGACCTGTCCTCTAACTCCGGCCACTACTCTTAGCTCCTTCCCCGGCCGCATCTCCTTCACCACGGAACTTCGGTGGCTTCTCCACGAACCTGCAGCACCCCGAGCAGCTCTCCCCGACTCCTCCAGAGCTTCCTCCTCCAATGCAGCCTCCCTTCCCCGGCTGTGCTGTACCCCGAGGTCCTTTCCGACCTCCGAGCACCCCTGTATCCCATCCTTCCCTCCGGCCAACCTCCATCACCACCATTAGAACCACCACCACCACCATTAGAACCACTATCACCACCATTAGAACCACCACCACCATCATCAGTTCCGCTCCTCCGCACTCGACCGGCCAGAGCTCCACAGCCACCTCCGGCCAGTCTGCTCCCGCAGCCTCTTCCCTCCGGCCACGATCACCACCACCATCGTCACTGTGAGCCTCCCTCTCCCTCGTTCCCTCCTTCATTGTTTGAGAAATTGATTCTATGTAGTGTATATATGTATGTATTAGTATGTACGTAATAGTATATATGTATTCATATATATACATATGTATATGTATGTATATTGGTTTATTTTTATATAGTATATATTTAATAAAATGTATACTGGTATAAATTCATTAGTGTATTAGTATTAGTATATGTATGGGCTTAAAACGTATTTTGGTACATATAAACATATATATGTATAGTATATGTTTAGTAAAATATATTTTGGTATATATTTATACATATATATATATATATATGTAGCACAATATACGTTAATACGTATGTTTTGATATATATATATATATATATATATATATATATATATATATATATATATATATATATATATATATATATATAGTATATATATTTTTACTGGTATATATATACATATGTATACGTATTATACGTGCATCCCTAGTACCCTTTTTAATATATGTATATATGTACATAGTATAATTTGATTAGTATGTATATGTGTAAATATATATAATAGTGTAAATTCATTAAGTATACATATATATTATGTATGTAATTAATTGGTAATATATTATAAGTGTACTACGTATATTTAAATATATACCTCTACTAGGTAACCCGAGTGTTAATACGGATACCCCGTAACTACACATGACCTTGTGACCCTGTGAACTGTTAGCAGACTGCCATATGTACATCAACGTACTGGCAAGACCCGTATTACCGACTGTCTGATTTCACAGCAATTACAGACGCGACGCCCGTGCAACTTGACGCACACTGACCCTAGTTGACCAGTATTATACCTAGCATAGCCCTGAGTCCAGTATATTTATAAAGGTATGTTAGAGTAATATCTGATGCAATGTTGTATTGTTTTATGATATGTCTATAGGACTGTTGGATCATTCAGATGATACTCTGGAACAGGACATTGGTATTACCAGCTAAGGACCCAAGGCGAGTACATTCTCTGATAATTTCCAATTATTTGATAATATCTATAATTCCAGTATCTAGAAATGTTATATCTGATTCTTGACACTGTGCTACACGGACTAGTATATAGATTGGATCTGCAGTCATGAGATGTTACATTGATTATCGTATTGACATTGTATACGATATTGATATTTAGACCTAGTACATGATATATTGGATATTGCTCGTGTATCGTGACGTGTCGTGATAAGATCCACTGTACTAGTTGGGGGCGGGGGAAAGGTTAGTAGATTATGTGATCATACCCAACTCTACATGCATCATAGCTCACCCCACACCTAACGTCGGGTGTGGCCTGACCATTTCATGCCTCATAGCTATTATATATGATTAGCCTGACCACTACTTGCATCATAGCTAACCAAATGGTTAGCCTGACCTTACATGAATTATAGCTAATCATATGTAACCAGCCTGATCTTGTCCCAAGTCGATCACATGATAGACTGATATTTCAAACACTTAGAATAGTTACAGTTCTCTATTTTAGATCATATACCATATCACCCGTATATGATATTGTACCTCGTTCTCTTCATTTCATATATGCACTGACTGTATCATATTGCCTATATTGTCTGTCTCTTTATATTGCCTGTCTCTTTATTATGCCATTATATTTATTCATTGTCTTCTCTTAGTATATAGTATCTTCTGTTTATTGTTTATAGCCCTTATCAATTAAATGGAACTGTTATTTGAGATGTACTTTGCTCCTTCCTGACTGGAAATATTTTTTCAGACTATACCTTAGAGGACTGGTGTCCGACATTTTATGGACCACAGGGTGATTAGCTGCAGATTTGGACTTGGTAGTTCAGTTGTGATTCCGGAAGGTTTAGCCAGAATCACTATTTATTTAGTTAGTTTCTTTTAGCAGTCTTTTGGCATCGGATTTGTCTCCGGCATACTCTTTGAGACTTGGATTATATTGTTGAGTTAGACTATTTCTATTTAGACTTGTGTTGCATCTTACTTGTTTCTTCGAGATCTTATCGTGCTGTAGTTATATGATTGAGTATGTTGTTCATATTATATTGTGGTATTCGTGTCTCCTCATGGAGTCGGATGCTCGTGTAAGATTATTTAGATAGCATCAAGACCTAGACAGCGTTCTACCGCAGATGCTGCGGTGTAGGCTGGACGTACCCACGTACTCGTGCCCTATTTTCGGGTACGGGTCGTGACACGTATACAGTTCTAGAACATAAAAGGGGTGTCTCTCGATGCCCAAGCTGGTGTCACATAGACCTATATATGGTATATTGTATCAATAAAAGGTTTTGGAATGAAAATAAGTTAAACTAGTTCAATTCTAGGTTATAAAGCCATTTCTAAGTTAAAACAGTCAAACTAGGTCAATTCTAGGTCAAACTTGATCAAACTTGTTATTTCTAAGTTGTATGAGTACATATGTAGGATATTAGGTCCATACACTATGTAACTAGGCCACACTAGCTATGCTAAGATTCAAACAAAGCACCGTATCGTAAGATACGTAAGTTTTTAGATATAAAAATACTAATATATATATATATATATATATATACAAGGCAATATATATAGTACTCTTAGCTAACTAATGCTAAGTGGATAGTTTGGCTTTGAACCAATGCGGTATCTCACCACATACACACCCATCTTGATACTCAAACCCAATACCTTGAGTATCAACAAATACCTTGATATTACCTTGATATCACAAGGTAATTCAAATTCTAGTATGTAATTAACTATCCAATACCTTAACTATAAACTAACATGCATTAACTTATACAATATTCTACTACCTACCTACCAACATACCAATACGTATATATATACTTACATATAACTAACTAATAATCAATAGTATATATATAACTACTAGTCTAATAATATGTATACATAACTAACTAGATAACAATATGTATATGTATATATAAATAACTAGTCTAACCATAAGCTAACTAAGTAAAGCTATAACTCAAGGCTAACCCCCTTACCTGCTCTAGCTGCTTCCCTCTTGCTGTTGCTGCTGGCCTTGTTATTGTTGCTGCATAAGCTACTGTTCTTGATAGAGTAAAACTTTATCACCGTCACTTGGTAAGTGCTGTCACCGAATAATTTTTTTGTTCTCGGGTGATGACGGGATCATATAGAGTCCCGCAAATTTACATTCACTTTCTTCTTTGCGAATCTCTCATTGTCCATCCCATCTCTTTCTTTCTTTCTATAAATTACTTCATTACGCTGACAAAATGTCACGAAAGGCAGGCAAACTTTATTGGTTATGGAGTCCACGCCTTCTACATGGATTGGATTGGTTGTGATCATAGTTTTTATGGGAAAATTTCTTTCATTTTATGTTTAGGTTCCTTCAATTAATATTCCAATGTACTACTATATGTGTGCTTCAAATAGTGTCATTTTCAGGTCCAAGGTCGGTTCTGAATAATTGAAGGTCTGGTACGAATATCAAAATAAAATTTAAAATTTATTTATTCATATTTTTAAAGATATTATTCTATATCTTTATAAAAAAAATTTGAAGATGTTTTTGATTACATATTATAACTGAATCTATAATTAAGTTACTAAGCAAAATAACCAGAGTTGCAATTATCTATATTCAAGCACATTACATAGTATAATAAAGATATTTTAGATAGAAAACGTGCTGACCTTTAAATTGTATAAATAAAAACTAGACCTGCACATCAATATTTCTTAAATAAAGACACTCGCACACCCAAATTCCTAAATTATATAAATAAAAAGAAATATGATCATTATTGTACAAAATAAAACTCACGTCAGATCTTTATTGTAGAAAATAAATTCATCTAACAATTGAGGGATCTTTAGAAGCAAAATATCAATTGAACCGCTTAAAGATGATAGACAACACACCGGTCAGAGCAAGATCTTTGATAAATCCTAAATTTTTTGTATGATTATAAGTATGAGCCTTACAGTTGGTAGAGTCGGTAGGAAATAGGGATTGAATAATTAGAGATCTTGTGCGAATCGTAGAGTATAAAGATTGCTGAAAAAATGGGATAATTTAAATTACATAACTGACCATAATGTGTGTGTGTGTGTGTGTGTGTGTGTGTGTGTGTGTGTGTGTGTGTGTGTGTGTGTGTATATATATTATTATTATTATTATATATATTTTTGAGTCCCCAAAAAATTGGAGGTCCTGTGCGGCCGCACTTTTGGCACGGCCCCAGGGTCGGGATAAGTTGGATAAGACATCAGGTTTGGACAATCCTCCTAGCCAAGGCAACCCTCCCTCTTATGTCCCCACCTCTCTGTCAATAGAGTCTCCACGGTCCCCACAACTCTTCTCTGTTAGTTGAACTAGCAATCCACCAGGTCCATATTTTGAGTTTTTATTGGAAATGTCTCGGGTAGCTCAAGGAGAGCAACTCAGAATTCGAGTTCTACGTCGTCGTCAGAACCGGAGACTTCGACGCTGCTACCAACCTCACTTGCTATAAAAAAAATTTGATATCTTCTTTTGATGTCAAAGACAAGGGACAACCAAATTTAGCTTCGACTAGGACAACCAAACCCCCGGATAAATCCTGGTCATTCCAAGTTGTAGTCTACCACTATTTATAAGTTTTAGTATAGACATGAAGTACTATTTTCAAGCTGTCAAAATATCTTATATATATATATATATATATATATATATATATATATATATATATATATATAAAAGAACACCAAAATATAAAAAAAATTATTTGAAGAAAAATAATTCTATAAATTTGTGCAAAAAAGAAAAAGTTTTTAAAATTTACAAATAAAAAAATCTGGCACCAGTTGCACTGGCACAAATTTAAAAAAAAAAAATTTGGCGCCAGTTTTTTTTTTACATTTTTATTTATTTTATATTACTAGTCCAAATTTTTGTTTAAATCGGAACATGATATGGTTGGTTGTTAATAGAGGAATTTATCATGTATATTCGTATATACCAAGTGTGTACTGGTTGGTAACTTCAATTCCATAGCCTGGAGTATATATGCAATTATACAGTAGCTTCTGTATCTCTTGTTAACTAGGTTGTACATTTGAAACTAACCAAATTATAGTTAATGGAGTTCCGATTTAAGCAAAAATTTGGATGAAAATGAATTAGAAAGGACTAAAACCAAAGTTTCTCTTAAAATTCATCAAAATTCCTACAGGAATCCATGAGTTTCTAAGTTTTTCAAACTCACCAATTATTAACCATTGGATTATATATATATATATATATATATATATATATATATATATATATATATATATATATATATATATATATATATATATGATGTTTTGATTGCAAGCAGTTGCAGTTGCTCTAGTTGCTGCTGGATGTTGCTGCTCTTGCAGCAATTGCTGCTGCAGGCTGATGCATGTTGAGGCTCTTGCTGCAGTTGCTGCTGCAGTGGCTACTGCAGTTGCTGTCTTTGCTTCTAATGTTGCTGCAGTGGCTTCTCTTCCTGTTGCTCCTGCATGCCTATTGCTATTGCTGTATTAATTTGCAGCTAGCTACTGATTCTGCTACTGAATACTGCTAAATCCCGATCCCCTCTCATTGAATACGACATAACACGCACTCACACATATAACCAATGTGCACTCCACTAAGACACACACACATACAAGTAAATATATATCTATACATATATGTATCACTAACCAACACATACTAACCAACACATACACACACACATATATATAACTATACATATATAAATATACACTCATGGATGAATATATATTATTATACATACATATATACATATATGCAACTCTCTCTCTCTCTCTCTCTCTCTCTCTCTCTCTCTATATATATATATATATATATATATATATATATATATATATATATATATATATATATATATATATATATCACTAAGTAGATACATAATAATAACCACACTAGTAATGCATATACACTCTCCTATATCTCATGACCACCAACACCTCCAAATGAAATATAGACATTCACATAAATATACTTATATATATATATATCATACAATCATAATAATTATATCATTCTAATAGCTATTAACATGGCAAATTGAATTGAAATACAATGAAATAAATACGTGGAGTGCACCACACCTGTATCACACTCATTTTATGATATGCTTGAGATACGGCTCCACCACACAACCAAACGTATCCCGAAGGACACAAGCAAGTCTAAAATTATAATTATGAACAATACGAAGAACTAACTACTCAACTATGTGTCCGTGTCAAAATATGACAAGCTCAAACCCCCGTGTCGAAAGAAAACCACCAAATCAACCCGTATCACCAAATTGTCGGGATACGGCCTACACGTATCCAATTGTAGAAATGACACTAGTCACAAACAAACAAACAAACACATGTCAATTTGGTCTAATTGACCCATTGACAAACACAATATGTGTTAATCTCAGAATTTCCCCAAAATTAACACAAAATATCATATAACTTTCTCCATATGTCTCATATGAACCTAATTACAATTCCTATGGGTAGCCTTAGCATATGGGGTGGTTCCTTATGATTAAATCATAGATTTTGAATCTAATTAGATAGGAAAAACTGAATTATACCTATTGGGAAATGGATTCCCAATAAAATTCCTAAATTTAGTGAAAAGAGCCTTCAACTTGTAGATCCTTGCTCCTCCTTGTAGATCCTTGTTCTAATAGACTCTAATAAAGAATAAAGAATAAAGAAGGAATTGGGAAGAAATTTGAGTAGAAATTGGTGTGAGAGTGAAGAATTTGGAAGAGAAAAAATTCTAGATCTAGATTTGGAATGACAAATGAGAAGAGAGAGTCTCTCTCCTCCCTATGGTGGCCGGCCCTTGCCCCTCCTCCAAGCTACTATGAAAAGTCTAAAATATCCTTTGGGGCTTGTCATAAAAAAAATTAAGGAGGTAAGATTCTAGTCTAATTAGTTTCACTAATTAATTTATCCTCCTAATGAATGCGCTTACTATTGGGTTCAATTCTAACTAGAATTAAATGTTGGTCCATGGATCTAAACTAAACTAGTTAGGTCCACTACACAAGTCCAAAATAAAATCTAACATCTACAATAAATAAATGATACAATAATTAATATTTACAATATGCATAATATTTAATATAAAATTCTAAAATAAAAATACTTATGCCCAATTACCAAACTACCCTTAGCTGGAAAAGTGAGGGTGACCGCTCGAGAAAAAGCCCGCAGAGGCTCCAAAATTGATGGAGACTTATTCCTTCGAAGATGATAACGTCGTGGCAATCTTTGATGTACTAATGAGTGGAAACAAGGGTCGGCTCCTCAATATCAAACACCCTGTTGAGGCAACCGATGTTAATAATCCGAAGTACTGCCACTACCATCGACACGTCCACCATATGATGCGAGATTGCTACACACTAAAGCGTTATATCTAGCGTCTACTCGATACCAAGACCCTCACTTGGACTTCGATGACAAAACAGTTATCGCCAACATGGTATCTCTCTAGTTCGGTAATTTTTTGACAAAGGAAGCCAAAGACGGAGTAATCCCGATCCCCCGAGAAACAATAGAGGTTGTCAATCTCCCACCAGCTCGTGACCAAACAGCCGGGCCGATACCTCTCACCACATCACGTAACGAGGTCATGTGGGTTCATCCAGATCTTACGCTAGACTTGATGCAGCAGACAACACCTTCTGTCACCAAGTCCAAGGGCAAGAAGTCAAAATTCTGCTACACAATTTTTATCCCGTCCGAAGAAGCCATAGCAGGAATAACTAGGTTAGACCTGGCGTACCAATGAGAGTACGACATCCCCGGTGATGGTGCACTCACAATCACTGCATCCGATCCGGGTCCATCCCAGCCTCCAACAACGGACAAGTCTAATCAAAAATAAACTCGCTTCGATAAATCGCTGCATAAAAATACCGCTTAGGGGCTGAAGAAGCCCTACAACTTTGACATCTTGGCATAACTGACCAATAACCCATTGAATTTGTCACTATTCGAGATTCTCTGACTCTCTAAAGACACTCGGGTTACTCTAAGTGAGGTATTGCAAAATGTCGACACCTACCTGGCGTAGGTCAAGCCGCTAGCTGAGGATCCTGCCGAATGCCCCTACTGCAATAATGTGATAGAGGCGATACCGAATATCACGTTCTCGCAACAAGACATATTTCTGAAGAATAATCGGCACAATCGTCCTCTGTATTACACAGGGTACATCGGCACCATCAAGGTGGACCGGATGCACATCGACCCTGGTTCATCAATCAGCCTCATCCCGTGGAGTCTGCTTCAGATCTTGGGCATCCCGATGAATCGCCTGACAGCTACCAATACTACCATCAGTAGCTTCAACGCAGGAAGGAGCTACCCTCTGGGCAAGATTCGCTTGAAGTTTCAGATCGACGACTTGAAAGCAGAGGTCACCTGCTATGTCATAGACATAGACGTATCCTACAATTTCCTGTTGGAACATCCATGGATAAATCAGTATATGATTGTGTCGTCAACCTTGCACCAGTGCTTGAAGTATATTGACGATCATGGCATCCTCAAGATGAAATTTGTCGACGTTGATCCATTCAAAGGGGTCGAGGCCTATTACTCTGACTCAATCCTTTACAAGCAAGTCCACCAAGATAAAGGTGACATTGATGCCGACGATGAGGCAGAGAATGGGACAATATTGAACGAGCCCTTGAGAGTCCATCTCAAAGCAAGCGCTCCTGACACAGCCCCTCCCCTCATGGTAAAACTATACAGGAAAGCACCTGAACCTCTGGTCGTTCGCCTTCATAGACCGAGTCGACCGTTGAAGGAAGATTCGGCACCTATAATGACTTCTGAACCTCTAGTAATAAATATGCACATGAGACCTCTGAAGCAGTCGCTCGCACTGGGGGTTGATCTCGGAAAGGATGAACTGGAGGAGTACGTAGCCGCTCAAGCTAACATCCTTTCTCTTGATGATATAATTTCTGAGGATAAGAAACCTTATTTTATGAATAAAGGGCTATCTTTAAACTACTCGAATATTGCATATCTCAGTACATTATACTCCATGGAGCACGGTCTAGGCTTACACCTGCATACACAGGTGACTACCACCTATATAGTGAACCAAATTCCCTCCAGACAAAACTCCTACATCATAGTTCCAGCAAGGAAGAGGGGAGACAAACTCATCATCTTCGGCATGGAAAGTCCCCAATCCTACGTCGTAGAGAAACGAAAGCCAGAACTCGACACCGACAAAATACCACTTCACCGGTACAGTTCTCAAACCAAGCTCCTCATCCAGAAGATGGGATACGATATAAAAACCTCTAGGGGCTTGAACCACGACAAAGGACGACGGCTGCCTCTGCATATGTAGGCTCCTGAAGGCAAGTCCGAGGATTACTACCATAAGACCAAGCATGGCTTAGGTTACGTCATTCCTCCTACGACCCCCGAAGGCTCGGATGAAGAAGATGAGTTACACTCACTCTTCAAAACCTTACTCTTGGGACTCCGATATCAGTATCGGGAAAATGCTCAAACAAACATTATTTGCCAACATAGTGTCAGCTGACCCTTAGAAAGATGACGAGGATCCACTTGAACTATATGAAGTAGAAGCGTGGTCCCAACGCCTAGACGCACAATGGGAGATGCGGTTCGAACAACGAGAACCTTCCACTAAGGATGAAGTCGTACAAATTGATCTAGGCGACGAATCCACCTCTAAATCAATTTTCATTAGTAAGAGTCTGTCCGATAAGAATCGGGAATCCCTACTACAATTCGTTAGAGAATACATCGATGTCTTTGCCAGGAGTTGCAAAGATATGCCGGGATTGGACCCCCAAATTGTGGTCCAAAAACTCAACATCTTGCCGAACTCTAAGCCGGTCAAGCAACAGCAATGGCGGTTTCGGCCAAAAATCATGAATGTTATCGAAGCTGAAGTCAATAAACAAATATCTAGTGGCTTTGTCCACGAAGAACAATATCTGGATTGGGTAGCCAACATCGTAGATGTCGTAAAAAAATGAGAAGATCCGAATCTGTATTGACTTTCGTGATCTGAATGCGGCATGCCCTAAGGACGAGTTTTCCCTTCCGATCACAGATATAATAATCGACAATACTTATGGCTTCAAGCGCATGTCCTTCATGGATGGATTCTCAGATTATAATCAAATCAAGATATTTCCCGACAACGAGAAGCATACATCATTCTGAACGCCGATAGAAGTATACTGCTACATAGTTATGCTCTTCAGTCTGAAGAATGCAGGTGCTACATACCAGCGAGCTATGAGCACCATCTTCCGTGAACATCTGCACAAGACAGTGGAGTGTTACTTTAATGATATCGCGGTCAAGAGTCATTCTAAAGATCATCAACTCTGAGACTTGAAGATTATTTTTGACCTGATGCGTGTGAACCAGCTCAAGAATAATCCCACCAAGTCCTTCCTGGTAGTCTTTAAAGGCAAATTTCTTGGTTTTGTCATAACTTCGAAGGGTATCCTCGTAGACCCCGACAAGACTAAAGCAATCATTGAAATTCACCCACCGGATAACCTCAGAGAACTTCGTGGTCTTCAAGAAAGATTGGCATACATTAGAAGGTTCATATCAAACTTCTCTGGATATTGTCACCCATTCACTCAGCTCATGAAGAATGTAGTCTCCTTTGTCTGGAAAAAAGAATACAAATGCGCCTTCGATGATATCAAGAATTCTCTCATGAACCCCCTAGTATTGGTGATCCCTATTATGGAAAGACCCTTTATATGTGTGGGCGATGGATCACTCCCTCGGAGCTCTACTAGCCCAGAGAAGTAATGCAGGTCATGAATAAGCCATCTACTATCTCAGCAAAATGATGGCCAGCGTAGAGCACAGATACAAACCCATTGAGAATGAGTGCATCGCTCTGGTCTTCGCCATTCAGAAGACTCGGCATTGCGTGGCAGGACAAACCATACATGTGATCTTGCGAGTTAATCCTCCCAGGGTCCTTATGACTAAACCCAGAGCGCTCAACTCTCGCCTGCCATATGGGCAATACTGATGTCACTGTGCGACATTGTATTTGTCCTATAAAAGGTGGTCAAAGGCCAAGCGTTGGTAGATTTCCTAGTAGTCCACCCTGTATCAGAAACCTCAAAGCTTTACGAGGAGATCCCAGACAAAGTAGCGAACTCAAACATAACCACAAGCACAGAAGCTGTTTGGCGAATGTTCTTTGACGGTGCTTCCAGAACAGGATCCAAAGGTGATATTGTCACTGATGTCGAGATAGTACTAATTTTGCCACACGATTTGGTGATAAACCGTGCTTACTCCCTCACAGAGCCATACTCTAACAATATGGCAGAGTATAATGCCCTCGTCATTGGACTCCAACTCGCTAAACAAGTAGGAGTAGGCTACCTGAAAGCCTACGGAGATTCCAAGCTGATAGTCAGTCAGTGTCATGACCCAATTTCGTAGAATCACTTGAGGCGTCCCCCGAATCGTGACCGCCGTGCGGGCCTGGAGTTGCGCCCGCACAAGGCTTTAATGATTTGCATAGCAAGCACATATTCAGAGTACGCAGATAAATTGAAACACAAATTTGATAACATGAAAAAGTTCTCTTTATTGATAATTAACATCTATTACAAACTCCTGAACGAGTCAGCTAATATGCTGAACGGCTTACAAAAGGTTTGACTCAAAATGAGATAGCAGTCCTGTACATTACATCCTTTTATAAACTCAAAACGATAAAGACCTCCAGGCTGGAGGATCGCTTTGCCACGGAGCTGCATTTGTGTATGAAGAGTTGCAGCTTCGGACTTCAAAAGACTTCGAGGCGCGGTGAAGATGCGCCAACAGCTTGGACTGGATCGGGTAGACGACTTCGGCTCCTCGCTCGGTTCGCCTTGGTGCGGAGAACCTGTTTCAACGAGGGTCAGCATATCGAAACATGCTGGTGAAGGCGAGCTAGCCTGACTATACCAATCAACACGTTGTTTAGTAAAGCATGCATATTTTAGTGGGTTTCTATCTTGCCTTAGTTCATTTACAAGTAAGCAGCATATTGAATTTACTGAAATGAACGTGCCACCGTTAGGTAGATTTTACCTGACCGTCTGAATTACCTGCACAATACTTACCATGCCTTCCCTGCCACGAAGACACAAGTTAGTATGCAACAGGTTTAAATATACACGATGATCACTGGCGTGGTACCATAACGGACATAGTCAAGGACAGGGATAGCATGCAACCAGAATACGACAAGCACACGATGCATTGCAAGCTATCCCCTCCAGCACACGATGACTACACACGAGTTCCGCCCGGACCAGAACGGTGCCAGTGCCCCAGCGACCGTCCGCAGAACTTACCCTTGTGCACAAGTTGTCCATGATCGAACAATACGTTAACTTAAGAAATCAGTTTACGCCTTCGAGGCAACACGACAAGTTTATGCCTTCGAGGCAACACGAATAAGTTTACGCCTTCGAGGCAACACGAGCATAAAATATGTATTTGCACAAGGCAAGCAATAGTTTATGATTATTTCCAAGCGAACAAGCATGAATTTAAGTATTCGTTCATGACAAGCATATAACCAAGTCTATTCTCTTTTATCTTGGTTTCTTTTATTATTACTTGGTATCGTTTGATCGGGGCAAAGAAGAATTCAAGCTTTAGGGTGTGAAGCTTGGAAGCAGGGCTAGCTAATCGGGTTGGTAGCCACTCACTTAGATTTTGGAAAGAAGAAGAAAAGAGGCGCTTCACGACTCCGCTCGTAAGCCGCCTACTGCTCGTTCACCTGTACATGAACAGCTCGATTAATACTTCTTCCTCTCTTTCCAATCTCGGAATTGAAGTGCAGTTCAATGAACGAAAATAATAAAAACCATCAAAACCGTTCAAGGAAAACAAGCAAATCCTAAAACCAACTCAAAGCACGAAAGCAACAAGCGACATCGAAAACTGAGACAATAAAAGATAGCAGCGGAGAGGTCCCTCCTGACTCTGCCGCTAAGCCGATCCTTCGGGCGCAGTCCACTGAATATGGGAATCAATTCCGAAGAAACAAATCCATAACGAGGACGAGTTCTTAATTCAATCTATCCCGATCGAACGATACTGTTTGTGTTTCTTAGCCGCGCTCCCCGCACCGGGAGAACGGGGCGCTACATCCTACCCAACTAATTGGAAGTTTCGTCCCGAAACTTAAGAATAGGACCTACCGTTAGGGATTATTTCGTTCAGGATGACGACCATGAAGGTTCGGACAGGAGGAAATAGCATGGCCTGGATCGCCACAAGCGAGGCATAATCCAAGTCTTTTACGGAAGTACTTCTTAAGGTGCCCTTTTCTTTTACAGAAGTGGCAAGTTTTGTTCCAATCCCCGTCCTGCTGACCAGCGTTATTCGGGCACTTTGTAGCGGTATTTCCTCCCTCGTTGCTTTGGCGTTTGTGACTGGATGTATGCACAGCGCCGGCAGCAACATGAGGATAGAGTGGTTCGAGGGATAGGGCATGATTCATGACTTCACGCATTGTCCCGTACTGATTATTGACCACGTGCGAATGGATGGCAGGGCGTAGTCCACCTTCAAACCTTCTGGCTCGACTCGCTGCATCAGGTAAATAGGCCCTAGCGAACTTCGAGAGTCGGTTGAACTCGGCGGAGTATTGCTTAACTGTCATACTGCCCTGCCTCAGCTGCACGAAGTCATTTCCATTTTACGTTGTACTGGAGGCGGTATAAACTCCTCTTCGAACGCGGCACGAAAGGTCGTCCACGAGATCACCTCCTCTCCGTGATCAAATTGGAGAGATCGTCGATGCACGTCCCACCAATCGTGTGCGTTGAGACGGAGCTGTAGTTATGCGCAGGAGACGCGCTTATCTTCGGGGACCTCTAGCAGAGCGAAGTGATCTTCAAGTTCTGCTAGCCAATCTAGAGCTACCACTGGGTCCTCAGTCCCGTTGAATGGGGTATTGCAGACTTTCTTGAAGTGTCCCAAGTTGAAGGCAATCACGTCCCTCGGCCTTGGAATTTGAGGCATCTCCACTTCAAGCACGGGCTGTTCCACCGGAGTCATCGCTGTTGCGGCGGAATGGTTGGCAGCCAAAGTTTGAACTATCTGTTGCAGGGTATCTACCTGCTTCTGTTGGACTGAGAATCGGTTCTCTAGATTACTCTCGAGCTTGGCTTGGCGAGCATCGTCTCGTTGTCGTTGCGATTCTAACATTTGTATTACCCGCTCAAACGGGTCGACTTGAGACATGCCTCGTTGGCTCCGAGAGCTTCCCAAAGTACCCGAACTGCTTTCTTGTGTTTCGTTTAGTGGTTGCGCTGCAGATTGCGCTGGATCCATTCCTTCAAAAGAAGTTAAATTATATTAGGATCATAATGTATTATGGACTTATTGCATGAACGTATCTTATTTTGGCCTAGCGAGTTCAAGAGTTCGCACAGGAATTTGATCGTTAAAGAAACTTTTCCAGCACGAAGTCTAAGGAACTTTGAATCTGTGCTCTGATACCACTATATCACGACCCAATTTCGTAGAATCACTTGAGGCGTCCCCCGAATCGTGACCGCCGTGCGGGCCTGGAGTTGCGCCCGTACAAGGCTTTAATGATTTGCATAGCAAGCACATATTCAGAGTACGCAGATAAATTGAAACACAGATTTGATAACATGAAAAAGTTCTCTTTATTGATAATGAACATCTATTATAAACTCCTGAACGAGTCAGCTAATATGCCGAACGGCTTACAAAAGGTTTGACTCAAAATGAGATAGCAGTCATGTACATTACATCCTTTTATAAACTCAAAATGATAAAGACCTCCAGGCTGGAGGATCGCTTTGCCATGGAGCTGTATTTGTGTATGAAGAGTTGCAGCTTCGGACTTCAAAAGACTTCGAGGTGCGGTGAAGATGCGCCAACAGCTTGGACTGGATCGGGTAGACGACTTCGGCTCCTCGCTCGGTTCGCCTTGGTGCGGAGAACCTGTTTCAACGAGGGTCAGCATATCGAAACATGCTGGTGAAGGCGAGCTAGCCTGACTATACCAATCAACATGTTGTTTAGTGAAGCATGCATATTTTAGTGGGTTTCTATCTTGCCTTAGTTTATTTACAAGTAAGCAGCATATTGGATTTACTGAAATGAACGTGCCACCGTTAGGTGGATTTTACCTGACCGTCTGAATTACCTGCACAATACTTACCATGCCTTCACTGCCACGAAGACACAAGTTAGTATGCAACAGGTTTAAATATACACGATGATCACTGGCGTGGTGCCATAACGGACATAGTCAAGGACAGGGATAGCATGCAACCAGAATACGACAAGCACACGATGCATTGCAAGCTATCCCCTCCAGCACACGATGACTACACACGAGTTCCGCCCGGACCGGAACGGTGCCAGTGCCCCAGCGACCGTCCGCAGAACTTACCCTTGTGCACAAGTTGTCCATGATCGAACAATATGTTAACTTAAGAAATCAGTTTACGCCTTCGAGGCAACACGACAAGTTTATGCCTTTGAGGCAACACGAATAAGTTTACGCCTTCCAGGCAACACGAGCATGAAATATGTATTTGCACAAGACAAGCAACAGTTTATGATTATTTCCAAGCGAACAAGCATGAATTTAAGTATTCGTTCGTGACAAGCATATAACCAAGTCTATTCTCTTTTATCTTGGTTTCTTTTATTATTACTTGGTATCGTTTGATCGGGGCAAAGAAGAATTCAAGCTTTAGGGTGTGAAGCTTGGAAGCAGGGCTAGCTAATCGGGTTGGTAGCCACTCACTTAGATTTTGGAAAGAAGAAGGAAAGAGGCGCTTCACGACTCCGCTCGTAAGCCGCCTACTGCTCGTTCACCTGCACACGAACAGCTCGATTAATACTTCTTCCTCTCTTTCCAATCTCGGAATTGAAGTGCAGTTCAATGAACGAAAACAATAAAAACCATCGAAACCGTTCAAGGAAAACAAGCAAATCCTAAAACCAACTCAAAGCACGAAAGCAACAAGCGACATCGAAAACCGAGACAATAAAAGATAGCAGCGGAGAGGTCCCTCCTGACTCTGCCGTTAAGCCGATCCTTGGGGCACAGTCCACTGAATATGGGAATCGATTCCGAAGAAACAAATCCATAACGAGGATGAGTTCTTAATTCAATCTATCCCGATCGAACGATACCGTTTGTGTTTCTTAGCCGCGCTCCCCGCACCGGGAGAACGGGGCGCTACAGTCAGGTCCTGGACGAATACAAGGTCCAGCACGAGAACTTAATTTCCTACCACTAAGCCGTAATTGGAATAATCTCCATCTTTGAGGGGTTCTTCATAGAGCACGTCCCTCGACTATAAAATATCGAGGCTGACACCCTGGCCGGCCTCGCTACCTCTCTGGCAGTCCCAGTCAAAACCCATCAGCTAATCAAAGTGGTCGGTTAAGAGCTGGTCTCCCCGAAAAATAATCTTTTTTTGTGCTTGAGCTACTTAGTAGAGACAAACACTGACCCCCCAAGACTGGAGACTCCCATTCATCGACTATGCAGTCTATGGAATTCTTTTCGAGAACCCAAAGGAAGCCACTTTCATCAGAAGATGTTCCCTCCGGTTCTATTACGATACGACTACCAAAATGTTGTATCGTCGTTCCTATGACGGTCTTCTGCTATGATGCCTATCGAATACAAAAATGAAGCAGGCTTTCTGAGAGGCTCACGAAGGAGTTTGTGGTGTCTATCAGCCCGAACCCAAGCTACAAGACTATCTCTAGAGAATGGTTTACTATTGGCCGACAATGGTAGCAGATGTTGTTGACTATGCGAGGAAGTGTCAAGCGTGCCAATTCTACACAGACTTTATCCACCAGCCCTCAGAATTCCTACACCCAATGGTAGCATCTTGGTCATTTGAAGGATGGAGAATAGACATTATCGGACTAATTAGCCCACCTTCTTCTAAGGGACATCAGTTTATCTTGGCTATCACCGACTACTTCTCCAAATGTACGAAGTCGTTCTACTCGTTGAAGTCATGTAAACCCCCTTGATTAATTCTATAGATAGTCAGGTTTGGATTTGGAAAATTTTGGATTAGCAGCAGATGTTGAGGTTTATAGTAGAGTTGTTTGTTATTTTATTTAATTAAACCCTTGGAGCGCCCTATCATTGCTTAATTATTCGGAGCCCAATATCAGCCCATGAATTCCATCGGACTATTGTACTTCTGACTTGACTCGCCAATTTAGGCACTGGACTTTTCGTCACATAAAAATCAAATCCGTTGTGCCTTAAATTAATCGCACAACTTCCCGTGTCCTAAATCCCATATTTAATTCGGTGTCGGACACCTGTGTTGTTACCCCCAATTTTGTGATACCAACTTAACCCGTTGAGCCGGACCAACTAAAGGGTCCAAGACTGACTCCAAGCCTCCACCATTTTTGACCTTTGTGTCATTTCTAAATTTTGACCCTATGTGCCCCCATTTAATTTAAAAGCGCGGGACACTTTAATTCTATTTAAATCGAGGATACCCATTTTGTCTAATCCTATTTTAATCCCCAAATTAATCCCAATGCCTATTTATTTAAACCCATGCCAAACACACAATCCCCCTCACCATGCAAATCACCAAACACCATTTTCCCCATAATTTTTGTATTATTTTATGTGTTCGTGCAATTTCCCGAATTTAAGGGGATTAGTTGCAATTTATTAATTTAGGTGTCCTCACCTTATTGGCCATGACCAAATGGAGAGCTTACCATTCTTTGACCTAGTCAATATTTTTCTCCCTCCCTTTTGCATGGAGAAACCCAATCCTCCATGTTAAATCCTAGCCCTCCAATTTAAATGAGAGCATCCCCACCACACATCCCTCACACACCTCCCTATAAAACATCAATATCACCCTCACTTCTCCCAAGCCGGCCCTAATCCCTAGGCATTGGAAACCCCCCCTCTCTCTCTCTCCTCCCTCCTCCATATTATTTTCCATACATTTCTTCTTCTTCATTTCTTCTTCTTCTTCTTACTTTCTTCTTCCTGAAGACCCATCCGGCCGGCCGACTGACTCGACTCCGGCCAGTTCGAGCACCCCTGGCCGCTCCTGCCTACTATCGATGCTATAGCACAGCTTCACTATGCAGCTTTCCCTCCGACTCCACAGTGCAGTCCCCCCGACTCCGGCGGTGCACCACCGCACCCGCGCAGCTCCGGTCTGCAGAGTTACTCCCCCCCCCCCCCCCGTAGCGGCTCCGGCCGACTCCCCCATCAGACCTCCTCCTTATCACCACCACCACAAGATCACTACCACCACCACCACCACCACTTCGGACCTCCCCCATCCGACCTCCTCCCTATCAAACCACCACCACAAGATCACTACCACCACCATCTACTGATCTAGTCCGACCTCCTCCATGTCCAGCTTCTACCACTACACAAGCTATCACCACCACCTCACTCCTGTCATCCCCCGCACCACCTCACCGTCAAGGTATACGGATCTCTCTTCCCCTCTCTTGTTTATATATTTCAGAATGTGTTAATGTGTTAGCTAAGGTTTTTTATCTCTATATATTCATGTGAGAAAATTATTAGGATTTTATTCTTAGAGCATGTTGATGATGATGTAGAGTATGATCAAGGACATGGGAATATGACTTGTGGTATGATGAAGAGGTATATTTGTGATAGGATAATTGTAGGTTAGGGTTGTCTTCTACATGAAATATAATAATTTAATTAAGATATGTGTTCATGGAGAATTAGGTTTTGATCTTTAAATAAATAATCGGGATATATTACATGGTGGTAAAATGCTAATTTATTTACTGAGAATTAAATTGAGGAGAAATAAGGTTCTGATTTGATTAAACATTGATGAACACCGAGGAGCACGGGATTGATGAAGGACTTATGTGTAGTGTAAAACCCCCACTCGGTAATTGGGGACTGGAAACTAAAGGTGTTTAATTTAGGGTAGTACTTGGTGATTGGTAACAACGATATTAAACGAAGGAATTAAAATTATTAACTGTGTTTTGAGGATGGTTTGATAATGTGGTACTGATGGATAGATAATTTGATGTATCGTACCGATAGTCAACTGTGGTCAACCCTCCTAGTGCCTTGTCCCTGTGAGTCATAGCTAAGACTGAGTTTAGGTGTAGATGTGTATCACATCCCTGTCTGTTGTGGAATAGATTATTGATTATTGGTTTGTATCTCATCTCTAGGTACTGCGGGACCTGAGGGCTTGGACGCGGTACCGGGACCCCGTCATCAGCAGCCGCACGCAGGCAAGTGTACCTTGCCACCCTGTATTTCAGATTTCAGATATTTATTGTTCTTTATGTACATTGTGCGCGTATTTATGTTGATATTCGATACTTCGCGTTCGAATCACAACCGGGTGCTGACGTTCTTCGTAACGTCTTAAAATAATTGTTAGATGCTTCGTAGCACCTCGATGCATGTACCTGAGTACATCGACACCCCAGGACACACTCATATACTATGATCTTGCCAGACTCCTATATCCTGATACTGACATCATGACCAGAGACTGGGACGACCTTAGGGTCGTGTCTGTTGAGTTATTTCTGTGTGTCGAAACTGTTAGATAGAGGTTTAGGTTCAGCGCACTATCGTTGACCGCTTGGGAAGGGAAAGACAGTTACTAGACGTTTGGGCTCCTCTGCACGTGCTTATATATATGTATTATTATTGTAGTGATCCTGTATCTAGTGTAGTTGTATCACCCGTGTGACTCTTTGCCCGGAGCTGCGGTACGTCCCGTGTGTCTACGTGTCCGGAGCTACGATTTTATTTTAGATAGCCCACGCGTCGAACATTGTCTTCAAACTGTGTCACACTTAGTTGGTTATGCTAGATTACCCCATTGTTGTACTTGTACTTTCTGTTATACTTGGCTTGCTGTATTTCTGTACCTTGTTATGTCCCTCTGAGGACCTGGTTCCTTGCCAGTTTTGCAGCATAGACGATGACGGAGCACTTGGAGATACTGATGGAGTGGCATGTCTTACGGGCACTATACTAGGTACTCATATCATTTCTACCGGCATTATGGTTACTTATTTCATATTGATCATTCATCTGCTGTTGTAGCCTAGTTTTTGTAGACTTATCTCTTCTCGAGTCTATTCGAGTTTGTGTGTTATTGGGCGGCCGACTTTAGTATATATAGCTCTTTCTTGTATATTGATGTACATTGTAGATTGAGACATAGAGATTTATATTTATGGGATATCTAGATAGTGTCCTTTATATTATACAGCTTATACGTATTCGAGTCAGACCAGAGTCTAGTCGAATGCGTAGCTGGCATGTCACGTATTCCTGGTCCTACGTATTTTGGGACTGGGGCGTGACATATTTTTATGGTGGCCCATGCAGGTCCGATTTAAATTATTTGGTCACCTGACTGTGCCAAGCGAGCCTGCAAATTAGGAATAGATATTATGATTGTTGAATAGGATCTCAATCCATAATCGATTTTAAAAAACTCATTTTTGTATGTGATTATCCCCTTGGACTTCTAATTTGTATTCGTTCAATTTCCTTTAATATCGTTATCATTGTTTCTTATCTCCTATTAATTCGGAAGACGGACGCTTGTGCCTGATGATTCCCTCCAAAAGAAGATTGTAGTTCAAACGACAGAAGGCAGATTTTGTGTACTAATCTCTAAGAAGATTGTTACCCTGAGTTGGATAGATCGATAGATTCTTTTGGATTCTAGAACTAGTATGGAAGGGTAGCAAAAGAATTGGAACCAGTAGTACCCTATTCGTACTTGAGATAGCAGTGATCTTGGAAGTACAGGGAGCTGGAAGGATTGTTGATTATGACCTAGAATAATTTATGGAAATGCATAGCCTGATGATGGAAACTAGTGGGGGTATATGATAGCAATACTAGGAACGATGATTATGAGCCAGAGGAGATAAAATTTTAGGATCTCATTTGGAAGATAATGATCGGATTCCAGGAATTCTAGTATGTGCTTGAGTGATACCATTATTGTACTTGTGACTTGGAGAGATGAATAACGAAAAGAAGAAATTCGAGTAATAAAATTTTAGGAAAGACCTTGAGGAGAAGAGAAATTATACATTAGGTAAGAAAATATTTTTTTCTTTTGAGGATTGATGTTAAAAACAGAACGGGAGAAATTATTATTAGGTTTAGTCTAGACTATGACCTTATCCTAGACATGGATTGGTTGAGCCAATACCACACGACGCTAGATTGTCGACGTGGTTGCATTATTTTTGGACCACCAAGGTACCCTGAGTTGAGTTTCTTCAGGGAGCCCGAGAGCATGGTGTCCAACCTTAGCGACACACCATGCAAAGGGTGAACCAATATATCCCTGCATTATATCGAGTTTGAGTATGTGTTACTAAAGAATCTTTCCGGCCTGCCACCTGACAGAGAGATAGAATTTGCTATAGGGTTGACTCCAAGAATTGAGCCGGTTATGTTCCCGTCTTCAGACTAGCACCGATAGAGTTGGTTAAGTTGAAGGTCCATAGTAGAGGATCTCTTAGACAAGGATTTCAGTCGGGCTAGTGTTTCTCCATAGGAAGTACCCATCATATTGTACGGAAGAAGGACGGGATGGTACGTTGCGTATCGATTATAGGGCGTTAAGTACTGTAACGATAAAGAACAAGTATCCACTGTCGTGCATCGATGGTTTATTTGATCAGATTAGTGGTGCATGTGTATTCTCGAAGATCGATTTTAGATTCAGTTATCATCAGATCAAGGTACGCAGAGAGGACATCCAGAAGACGGCCTTTTGGATGAAGTATGGCCATTTTGAGTTTTTAGTTATGCCGTTTGGTTTAACCAACGCGCCAGCAGTATTTATGTGGTTGATGAACAATGTCATCCACCAGTACTTAGATAAGTTCGTAGTGGTATTTATCGACGACATCTTGGTATATTCCAAGAGCCAGTAGGAGCATGAGAGGCATCTCAGGATCGTGTTGGAGACACTAAGACATGAGAGGCTGTACGCCAAGCTCAGCAAATATAAGTTTTGCCTGGATAGAGTACCATTTATGGGACACATAATCACCGGAGATGGACTATCAGTTGACCCGGAGAAGATAGCTGCAGTTGAGACATGGCCTACCCCTACATCAGTTACGGAAGTTAGGAGTTTCCTCGGACTTGCCGGATATTATCGGAGGTTCGTGGAAAACTTCTCGAGGATAGCTGCGCCTATGACGCGACTGACGCGTAAAGGCGAGGAGTTTATCTGGACTGACGAGTGTCAGACGGCTTTCGAGGAGCTGAAGAAGCGTCTAACATCAGCACCGATTTTGATACTACCTTCAGGATCAGGAGGATTTGTAGTATACAGTGATGTGTCTGGGAGCGGATTAGGATGTGTAATGATGCAACACGACAAGATGATAGCCTACGCATCGAGATAACTAAGAGTTCATGAGAAGAACTATCCGACGCACATTAGGAGCTAGCTGCAGTGATATTTGCACCAAAGCTATGGAGACATTACCTTTATGGTGAGCGTGTTGAGATTTACACAGATCATAAAAGCCTGAAGTACGTCTACACGCAGAAGGAGCACAATATGAGGCAGAGGTGCTGGCTAGAGTTGATGACAGATTATGATATTGAATTACAGTACCACCCTGCCAAGGCGAATGTAGTAGCAGATGCCTTAAGCAGGAAGCCCATGGCATACTTTTTGACGACTCAGCAGCAATTGCTAGAGGATCTCCAGGAGCTTGGGATAGAGATTGTATTGCCAGGCATGGATGGACAGATGGCCAGCCTCGAGGTTCAGTCTACACTGATTGAGAGGATCAGGGCACCCTGCCTACAGATGCGGAATTTCAACGTCTACGAGAGAGGACAGAGGCTGGCATGCAGACGGGACTCAGGATTCATGAAGACGAAACGTTGAGGTGTGGAGATCGCCTATATGTTCCGAGTGGCGAGCTACGCCAAGAGTTGATGACCGAGGCCCATAGCTCAATTTATTCCATTCATCCCGGGGGTACGAAGATGTACCGAGACTTGAGGCAGCATTTCTGGTGGCATGGGATGAAGAGAGAGATTGCAAGATTCGTGGCAAAATGTTTAGTTTGTTAGCAAGTCAAGGCTGAACATCAGAGGACTGCAGGATTATTGCAGCCACTTCCCATTCCCGAGTAGAAGTGGGAACACATTACCATGGACTTTGTCACAGGATTCCCACGAAGCCCTAGTAGGAAGGATACAGTTTGGGTTGTCGTAGACAGACTCACAAAGTCTGCACATTTCTTGCCCTTCAAAGTTGGGAAGTCCACAGAGATATTAGCTGACATGTATATGAGATAGATAGTACGATTACATGGAGTGCCTGTCAGCATCGTATCGGATCGTGATTCCAGATTCACGTCACATTTTTGGCGGAGTATGCAGGAGAGCCTAGGAACTCGTCTCAAGTTCAGCACTGCATATCATCCACAAACTGATGGTCAGTCAGAGCGCACGATACAGATATTAGAGGATATGTTGAGAGCGTGCATGATTGATTTTGGAGGATCTTGGAAGGACCACCTACACTTGGTAAAATTTTCCTACAATAACAGTTATCAGGCTAGCATATAGATGGCACCTTATGAGGCACTGTACGGCAGGAAATACAGGTCGCCAGTTTATTGGAGTGACGTAGGAGAGCGTCAGATACTTGGTCCAGAGTTGGTGACACAGACAGTGAAGAAGGTCAAGCAGATTCAGAGCCACCTGCGTGCAGCACAGGACAGATAGATATATTGGGCAGATGCGCACCGCAGACCATTGGAGTTCAAGGAGGGTGAATATGTATTTTTGAGGATATCGCCTACTCAGGGTACCATCAGATTCGGAGGCAGAGGCAAGCTGAGTCCGAGGTACATCGGGCCTTTTGACATCTTAGAACGAGTTGGCGAAGTGGCTTACCGTCTTGCATTGCCTCCATCATTAGAGGGAGTGCATGACATATTTTACGTATCACAGCTGAGAAGATATGTCACAGACCCTAGCCACGTGCTTGATCTTTCGGAGATTACAGTCGGGCCCAATCTGTCTTACGTAGAGCAGCCAGTTGAGATCCTCGATCACAGCGAGAAGACTTTGAGAGGGCAGACTATTCGACTGGTCAGAGTTGCATGGAAGCACCATTCGCCAGGCGAGTCTACTCGGGAGCACAAGGATTCCATTCGGCAGCGGTTCCCGTACTTATTTGAGGAGCAAGGTACGAATTTACGTACGGCTTTTGATTACTAGTTGTTTTTAAAATTCTCTTAGCTATTATTGTGCTTTACTTTTAATTTCGGGGACAAAATTTTTTTAAGTTGGGAAGAATGTAAACTCCCTCGATTAATTCTATAGATAGTCAAGTTTGGATTTGGAAAATTTTGGATTAGCAGCAGATGTTGAGGTTTAGAGTAGAGTTGTCTGTTATTTTATTTAATTAAACCCTTGGAGCACCCTATCATTGCTTTATTATTCGGAGTCCAATATCAGCCCATGAATTCCATCGGACTATTGTACTTCTGAATTGACTCGCCAATTAGGCACTGGACTTTTTGTCACACAAAAATCAAATCTATTGTGCCTTAAATTAATCGCACAACTTTCCATATCCTAAATCTCATATTTAATTCCGTGTCGGACACCTGTGTCGTTACCCCCAATTTTGTGATACCAACTTAACCCGTTGAGCTGGACCAACTAAAGGGTCCAAGACTGACTCCAAGCCCCCACCATTTTTGACATTTGTGTCATTTCTAAATTTTGACCCCAAGTGCCCCCATTTAATTTAAAAGCACGGGACACTTTAATTCTATTTACATCGGGGATACCTATTTTGTCTAATCCTATTTTAATCCCCAAATTAATCCCAATGCCCATTTATTTAAACCTATGCCAAAAACACAACACCCCCTCACCATGCAAATCACCAAACACTATTTTCTCCATAATTTTTGCATCATTTCATGTGTTCGTACAATTTCTCGAATTTAAGGGGCTTAGTTGCAATTTATTAATTTAGGTGTCCTCACCTTATTGGCCATGACCAAATGGAGAGCTTACCATTCTTTGACCTAGTCAACATTTTTCTCCCTCCTTTTTGCATGGAGAAACCCAATCCTCCATGTCAAATCCTAGCCCTCCAATTTAAATGAGAGCATCCCCACCACACATCCCTCACACCTCCCTATAAAACATCAACATCACCCTCACTTCTCCCAAGTCGGCCCTAATCCCTAGGCATTAAAAACCCCCCCTCTCTCTCTCTCCTCCCTCCTCTATATTATTTTCCATACATTTCTTCTTCTTCATTTCTTCTTCTTCTTCCTTTCTTCTTCCTGAAGACCCATCCGGCCGGCCGACTGACGCGACTCCGGCCAGTTCCAGCACACCCGGCGGCTCTGGCCTACTGCCGACGCCACAGCACAGCTATACTGTGCAGCTTCCCCCCCGACTCCACGGCGCAGTCCCCCCGACTCAGGCAGTGCATCACCGCACCCGCGCAGCTTCGGCCTGCACAGTTTCCCCCCTTCCCCGCAGCGGCTCCGGCCGACTCCCCCATCCGACCTTCTCCCTATCACCACCACCACCACCACAAGATCACTACCACCACGACCACCACCACTTCGGACCTCCCCCATCCGACCTCCTTCCTATCACCACCACCACCACAAGATCACTACCACCACCATCGACTGATCCAGTCCGACCTCCTTCCTGTCCAGCTTCTACCACCACACAAGCTATCACCACCACCTCACTTCGGTCATCCCCCGCACCACCTCGTCGTCGAGGTATACGGATCTCTTTTCCCCTCTCTTGTTTATATATTTCAGAATGTGCTAATGTGTTAGCTAGGGTTTTTCATCACTATATATTCATGTGAGAAAATTATTATGATTTTATTCTTAGAGCATGTTGATGATGATGTAGAGTATGATCAAGGACATGGGAATATGACTTGTGGTATGATGAAGAGGTTTATTTGTGATAGGATGATTGTAGGTTAGGGTTGTCTTCTACATGAAATATAATAATTTAATTAAGATATGTGTTCATGGAGAATTAGGTTTTGATCTTTAAATAAATAATCGGGATATATTACATGGTGGTAAAATGCTAATTTATTTACTGAGAATTAAATTGAGGAGAAATAAGGTTCTGATTTGATTGAACATTGATGAATACCGAGGAGCACGGGATTGATGAAGGACTTATGTGTAGTGTAAAACCCCCACTCGATAATTGGGGACTGGAAACTAAAGGTGTTTAATTTAGGATAGTACTTGGTGATTGGTAACAACGATATTAAACGAAGGAATTAAAATCATTACTGTGTTTTGAGGATGGTTTGATGATGTGGTACTGATGGCTAAAAGATTTGACGTATCGTATCGATAGTCAACTGTGGTCGACCCCCCTAGTGTCTTGTCCCTGTGAGTCGTAGCTGAGACTGAGTTTAGGTGTAGATGTGTGTCGCATCCCTGTCTGTTGTGGAATAGATTATTGATTATTGGTTTGTATCTCATCTCTAGGTACTGCAGGACCTGAGGGCTTGGACGCGGTACCGGGACCCCGTCATCAGCAGCCGCACGCGGGCAAGTGTACCTTGCCAGCCTGTATTTCAGATTTCAGATATTTGTTGTTCTTTATGTACATTGTGTACGTATTTATGTTGACGTTCGATACTTCACGTCCGGATCACAACCGGGTGCTGACGTTCGTCGTAACGTCTTAGAATAATTATTAGATGCTTCGTAGCACCTCGATACACGTACATGAGTACATCGACACCCCAGGACACACTCATATACTGTGATTGTGCCAGACTCCTGTATCCTGATACTGACATCATGACCAGAGACTGGGACGACCTTAGGGTCGCGTCTGTTGAGTTATTTCTGTGTGTCGAGACTGTTAGATAGAGGTTCGGGTTTAGCGTACCATCGTTGGCCGCTTGGGAAGGGGAACACAGTTACTAGACGTTTGGGCTCCTCTGCACGCGCTTATATATCTGTATTGTTTCTGTAGTGATCCTGTATCTAGTGTAGTTTTATCACCCGTGTGACTCTTTGCCCGGAGCTGCGGTACGTCCCGTGTGTCTCCGTGTCCGGAGCTACGGTTTTATTTTAGATAGCCCACGCGTCAAACATTGTCTTCAAACTATGTCACACTTAATTGGTTATGCTAGATTACCCCGTCGTTGTACTTGTACTTTCTGTTATACTTGGCTTGCTGTATTTCTGTACCTTGTTACGTCCCTCTGAGGACCTGGTTCCCTGCCAGTTTTGCAGCATAGACGATGACGGAGCACTTGGAGATACTGATGGAGTGGCATGTCTTGCGGGCACTGTGCCAGGTACTCATATCATTTCTTCCGGCATTATGGTTACTTATTTCATATTGATCATTCATCTGCTGTTGTAGCCTAGTTTTTGTAGACTCATCTCTTCTCGAGTCTATTCGAGTTTCTGTGTTATTGGGTGGCCGACTTTAGCACATATAGCTCTTTCTTGTATACTGATGTACATTGTGGATTGAGACATAGAGGTTTACATTTATAGGATATCTAGATTGTGCCCTTTATATTATACAGCTTATACGTATTTGAGTCAGACCAGAGTCTGGTTGAATGCGTAGCTGGCATGTCATGTATTCCTGGTCCTACGTATTTTGGGACTGGGGCATGACAAGTCAAGACCTCGAACGTGATCAGCTTTGTCAAGCATCACGTCATATACTGTTTTGACTTGCCACAGAGGATCATCCACGACAATGGTCTACAATTTACAAGTCAAGTTTTTTTATCGATTTTGTGACAAGAACCAAATCTAGAATGTAGTCTCGACTGCCTAAAACCCAGCAACAAATGGTTTGGCAGAAGCATTCAACAAGACCATCATAAAGCTACTCAAGAGGTTCGTGTCATCCAATAAGCGCGACTGAAATGAGAAGCTGGATGAATGTCTCTGGGCCTATAGCATAATTTGTCATGCCCCAGTCCCAAAATACGTAGGACTAGGAATACGTAATACGCCAGCCGTATATTTACGAACTCCAATATATTAAAACCATATACACACGTACGCTGTACATGAATATTTAATCCACCTGCGGTAATATACTATCTCAACAAGTCACACGCGATTTATATCTCATCCACAGCATAATAAATAAATAAATGGGAATGAATAACTGAATATCAAAGATGAGTGTCAAATAAGAAATCCTAAAGTATGGTAGTTGGATGGAAACAAATCCACTGCAAATCGACTATACCAAAGCTACTAAAGAGAGAAGAGAATCAACTCCAATATAAGAATAAATGTCTCTAAAAGAATAGCAACTAAAATCTCTAATAGCTGCAATGGATCACAAATACTCTGAAGGTAAGACCTCCTTAGTCTGATAAGTAGCGTCAGGTCCAGGTCTATACTCCTGCGGATACTCCTGCTCATCTATATCTGGAAAGGGACTAGGTCCTCAGAGGGACGTAACAAGATACATAATAACATGCCAATAAAGTACTGAAAGTAAACATCCAATGGGGTCACCTAACCGTCTAAGTGAATGCAGTTTAAGAACAACTTTTCCCACGAGTGAGCTATCTGGCTAAAAACTGGGATTGGCATGGTTCTCTTGGAGATTCAGGGGCCTAAAAAGCATGTCGTCTTTGGAACGCCAGAGGCCGCCTGATAATATATAATATATAGTGGTCATCACCACCCGTATATCCGACGAAGAATCCGGGCGCACAATAAAAAAAGTACAAAGGAGCCCAAATACGGTACTTGTTGTTTTCTCCACCCCATGCTCTAAGCATGTCACATCCATACTATGATAATACCTCTAATAACTGCTAGGTCTACTAGCATACAAAGTTTCTAACAACTATTATCCCTAACGCACGTCTCACATCTACCGATGATCAGTCAATACATAAGTCCGTGATCTATATGAGACTCACAACTCATGTAAAAATGTGTCACTGTCAAATAAAATCTAATGATGCCTCATGAAAATAGGGTGGTCTCATAAAGTAGGTCCAATGCATATACATAAATAAAAATATAATACGACAACACTGTCGTTGCACCCAAGTTTCCTTAGACGCACAATTTATATAGCCATTAAAATAAATGAACTAAATAAACAGAAATAAATATGCATGCATCATATGGAATGTAAATACAGTACAATGGCAAGGTATACTTGCCTAGAAAGAAATTTGTATAGTGTAATCGTCCAAATATCAAGGACACGGGATCTGGAACTAAGGTCTCCAAACAAACATCTCCGGATGCCGAAATGGACATCACCAACGTTTTCGGAATCAGCAAAATAGCAAGAAATTACTACCCTTTCGTCCAATTCGGACACAGGGGCAAAACGGTAACTTTAGGTAAAAGTGGGGTCCACGTGTAGCCCACTTTGCACCGAAAAGTGTGCCAAAGGTAAAAGTCTCTAAATGGGACAAATTATAGGTCAAACAAACTTTAAAAGTCAGTAAACTCAACGGTATATCCAAATGTGGATTCCGATGAGCCGAACATAATTTCGCCCAAAAAGTCAACCATAGGGCCCACCAATTGGCGACTTGGTCAACTATCTCAGAATTGCATGAAAATTGGGTCACAGAACTAGCGCATTACCACGAGTCCAGTGGCGTAAGTTTTGTCGCATTCTGACAAGCGTGCACAAAATGCGCAGGGCTTTTGCAAATATTGTGACACGAGGGATTTGCTGCGAATACGGGCTGATTTTGACGCGCACACGTGTCCAAATTAGTTTCCGCGAACTCTCACACGTCCGGGTACACTGTGCGCATCTTTTGGTACACTTGGTACACGATGGGACGGTCCCGTTTGGCAGGGCGCGCTCCGTATCGCAATTTTTGGAAATCTGGAAAAGTATATTTTTTGGGATTTTCTAACTGGTTTAATTCTACATACAGCAGTTAATAAATTAATATAAATTATAGAAATTAAACTAGGTCAAGTGGTCTTGCATACCAAAAAAAAATCGAATTCAGATCTCTGTGGTGGGAGATACGAATCTGGGAACATAGGTAGTTACCGCAATTTTTTGCGATACTCTAAAGTTATCTTTTTCCGTCAACTTGGACGCTATTTTCGCCTAGGGTTACGCGCTATTCGAGGTTAACTATCATACAGATATTAAAGGAGGTTAGGTAGTGAACATATCGGTGAAGACGGGGTTGAGTTTGGTCGAGCGAGGAAGTGGGAATCTGCACGGGAACACAGGTACTTCGCTGTCCAAACTGTCGCGCGCGGTTGCGGTCGTCAGGCGGTCCGGGCGGTTTTCCAACGGTGTGTGGGTGGCTCTGGCTGCGGTTCGATGGAGGCGCGGCTGCTCTGGTGTCGGGGGATGGATGATCTAGGGTTAGGGTTTAGAAAAAGAGGTGATATATATATAGAGGAGGGAGAGAGATCGTGAGGCGGGGGTTAGTATACGAGCGGGTGGGGTTACTTGCAGCTGTTGCTTGCAATTTCTATAGGGTGCGAGTAATTGGGTTCTTAACGGGTAGGATCCAATAGGAATTTCTATTTTCTTTTTCTTTCTCATTTCTTTTTTTTTCTTTTCCATTTACTATTTCAAATTTCTTTTTCTTTCTAAATAAACTATATATATATATATATATATATATATATATATATACATATATATACATAAAAAAATTCTAAAATTATATTATTGCATACGATTAAGCTAGCAACTGTCCAAAGGGTCTCCTACATGAAATAAATTAGGAAAAATTTATAATGGCTCCATAAATCCCCTAAATGCACAAACACCTAATATAAAAATTAAATAAAATATATTTCTTCTATTTAGCTCATAATTACTACAATTAAACAATTAATAATTAATTAAAAAGGTGAATACGGTTTTTAGGATTAGGGATTTTACATTCTATCCAACTTATAAAATATTTGTCCTCGAAATTAAAACTAAGCCACGATAGAATGTCAAGGATGGTATAAGATATAAATTAACAAAGTAAATTCATACCTTGGTCAATGAATAGGTTCAGAAAATGCTTGCAAATGTCCTCCTCACGCTCCCAGGTTAATTCTCCTGGCGCGCCATGCTTCCATGCCACGCGAACCAAGGGAATAGACTGGTTCCTCAACACTTTCTCTCGACGATCAAGGATTCCCACGGGTTGCTCTTGGTATGACAAGTTTGGCCCAATAGTGATCTCCGAATGGTCGAGAATATGACTGTTGTCTGCCACATATCGTCTGAGCTATGACACATGGAATACGTCATGTACTCCCTCAAGTGAAGGTGGTAGCGCAAGTCGATATGCCACTTCTCCCACTCTCTCTAGCACGTCAAATGGTCCAATATACCTTGGTCTCAACTTGCCGCGCCCTCCAAATCGAATAGTGCCTCTGGTCGGTGATATCCTCAAGAAGACATGATCGCCCTCTTTAAACTCCAAGGGACGACGATGAAGGTCTGCCCACTGCTTCTGCCTGTCTTGCGCTCCTCGCAAGTGTCCTTGTATCTTCTTAACTGTCTCAACGGTGTTAACCAACTCTAGTCCCAGAATCTGACGTTCTTCCACGTCACTCTAATATACAGGAGACCTATATTTTCTTTCATATAATGCTTCAAACGGAGCCATCTGAATACTCGCTTGATAGCTATTGTTGTAAAAAAACTCCACAAGGTGTAGGTGTTCCTCCCATGATCCTCCGAAGTCTAACATACAAGCCCTCAACATATCCTCTAATGTCTGAATAGTACGCTCTGACTGCCCATATGTCTGCGGGTGATAAGATGTACTAAACTTTAGACGAGTTCCAAGACTCTCTTGCATGCTCCTCCAAAAGTGCAATATAAAACGCGAATCCCTGTCTGATATAATACTGACTGGTATGCCGTGCAATTTCATGATCTGCCTCATATATAAGTCAGCCAAAGCTTCTGTAGACTGACCCACTCTAAAAGGTAAGAAATGGGCTGACTTGGTGAGTCGGTCCACTATTACCCATACTGCATCTCTACCACTTGGACTCTTGGGAAAACCCGTGACGAAGTCCATAGTGATGTGCTCCCACTTCCACTCTGGAATCGGAAGTGGTTACAATAATCCTACTGTCCTCTGGTGCTCTGTCTTTACTTGCTGACATACTAGACATTTAGCCACAAAGCGAGCTATCTCTCTCTTCATTCCATGCCACCAAAAGTGCTGGCGTAGGTCACGATACATCTTGGTACCTCCAGGATGAATAGAATATATCAAGCTATGAGCTTCTGTCATCAGCTCCTGTCGAATCTTTCCATTTGGAACATAAAGATTATCACCGTATCGTAATGTCCCATCCTCATGAATGCGCAATCCTGTCTGCTCTCCGGCCTTTGTCCTTTCCTTTAATCTCCTGAATCTGGCATATGTAGGCAATGCTGCCTTGATCCTCTCTACTAGTGATGATTGTACTTGCAAGTTGGCTAGTATCCCATCTGCTCCGGGTAATATTACTTTAATGCCAAGCTCTTGCAAGTCCTCTAATAATTCCCTCTGTGCTGTCAAGAAGTAAGCTGCTGGTTTTCGGCTTATAGCGTCTGCTACAACGTTAGTCTTGCCTGGGTGATAATGTATCTCTATCTCGAAATTTTTCATCAACTCAAGCCATCGACGTTGCCTCATATTTAACTCCTTCTGCGTGAAGACGTACTTAAGGCTTTTGTGGTCTGTATAGATTTCCACTCGTTCCCCATATAAGTAATGTCTCCATAGCTTCAGAGCAAATACAACGGCTGCAAGTTCCAAGTCATGAGTTAGATAATTCTTCTCATATACTCATAACTGTCTAGATGCATATGCAATCACCTTGCCATGCTGCATCAATACGCATCCCAAGCCTTTCCCTGATGCGTCACTGTAGATCACATAACCACCTGATCCTGACGGAATAGTCAATACTGGTGCTGTAGTCAGTCGCTTCTTCAACTCTTCAAAAGTGGCTTGACGCTCGTTGGTCCATATGAATTCTTGGTCCTTGCAAGTCAAATGAGTCATAGGTGCTGCTATCCTTGAGAAGTTCTCCACAAACCGTCGGTAATATCCCGCAAGTCCAAGGAAACTCCTCACCTCTGATGCTGATTTAGGAACGGGCCATGTCTTAACTGCCGAAATCTTCTCTGGATCAACAGAGATACCATCTCCCGTAACAACATACCCAAGAAACGAAACTCTATCCAAGAAGAACTTATATTTACTGAGCTTTGCATATAATTGCTCTCTCCTCAATGTCTCTAGAATAATCCGCAAGTGCTTCTCGTGCTCCTCGTGGCTCTTCGAATAGACAAGTATATCATCTATGAAGACGACCACGAACTGGTCCAAATACTGGTGGAAGACTCGATTCATTAAGTCCATGAAGATAGCTGGAGCATTGGTCAATCCAAATGGCATGACCAGAAACTTGTAGTGTCCATACATTGTTCTGAATGTAGTCTTCGAAATGTCCTGCTTTCGTACCTTCACATGGTGATATCCTGATCTCAAGTCTATCTTCGAGAACACCTTGGCTCCACTGAGCTGATCAAATAGGTCATCAATACGTGGCAAGAGGTATTTATTCTTCACAGTCACTGCATTCAAGGCTCTGTAGTCAATGCACATACGCACTGACCCATCCTTCTTTGGTACAAACAACACTGGTGCTCCCCAGGGTGATGCACTCGGTCGGATGAAACATTTCTCTTCTAGTTCTTTTAACTGTGCCTTCAGCTCATCCATCTCCTTCTTCGCCAGTCTGTAAACATGCGATGCTATAGGTGCTGCTCCCGGTGCTAGTTCAATCGAAAACTCTACTTCTCTGTCTGGGGGTAGTCCTGGCAATTTCTCTGGAAAGACGTCTTGGAATTCTAAAATAATGGGATGATAAACAATATCGTCCATTACGAGCTGCATACCATCCATGACTTCTGTGGATCCTCTTGCAAACTCAAGTTCAGGCTGGCCTGGTACCTTAAAAAGGATGCTTCCTCCAAAGCAATCAAAGAAAGCGTGATACTTGCTTAGCCAGTCTATTCCAAGCACAATATCAAAAGTTGGCATAGAAAGGACTAAAAGTCGGGCGTTCATCTCTCTGCCAAGAATTACTATAGGACACGATCTACAAATTCTACTGACAGGTACTACTTCTCCTCCGGTAAGAATTCTAACACAACTAGATAAAGGTGTAGAGGCAATGTTGTGTTTGGCAATAAAGCTAGATGATATGAATGAGTGGGTGGCTCCCGTATCAAACAATGTCTCAGTAGGAAAAGTAAAAGCAAGAGTAATACCTGCTATGACATCCACCTCCTGATCCAAGTCATCAATTTCTAATGCAAAAGCATGCCCATTCCTCTGCGGCTGTCCATGTCCGTCCCTCGTATACTGATCCTCCTAGGTAGGTAGCGGTGGTCCTCTCTGAAATCCTCCTACTGCCGGGGGTCGAGGTGCTCCTGGTCTAGCCATCTGTTGAGCTGGCTTCGGTGCTGGAAGCGCTAGTCTCTGCACTGGCGGTGGAAGTGTCTGCTGCATTGGGCAGTCTCTCGCCAGGTGCTGTTCGGAGCCACATCTCATACACTGACCCAAGCGGGTCCGACAATCTCTCAAAATATGTTCGCATCTCCCACAATAACTGCAGTGGGGCTTCTCCGTATTTTGGTACGGTCCTGCTCTGTGTTGGTACTACTGTTGCTGAGCTAAAGGACGTCTGATAGGTCCTCCTTGTTGTGTCCTTGCCGGTCCCTGCTGTGTCCTTGTCGGTCCTTGTTGTGTCCTTAGCTGACCTTTCTTTCCTCTGCTGATGGTTTCTTACAATCTGGCTTTTGTCAGTAACTCGGCATAAGAGATCCGGGACTATGATGTCACTACCACATTCCGAAAACGAGGGTATTTTCGAATTTTTACAATATTTAATATTATGTTATTTATAATTAATTAATTTCATAATAGTATATTGATTTAAATAATTATTATGTGTGATGTGTAATTAAATATATTAATTATATGCAGTGTTAATTATTTATTTTAACTAGCAGACTAGACCTAGAAGCTCAGTAGACGAACCCCTGTCCGAATTATAGAATTCTGGATTTTGTTATTTTATTTAGAATTTAATATTTGAAGATTGAAATTAATTACTGTATTTATTTAATATTTTTGCGCCTTGCCTTTGCTTCGATATTTGGAGCACTATCCAGACTTTTGTCTTCCAACAAATTTCACAATCTTGCCCTAGACATGCCCGCCTTCGATTCTGCTATTTTTGCAACTCATAATTATGCTCCCTGTGCATTAATTCTAGCCGCACAAAAATCGTCGCGGACGTTATTTAATAAATTTCTATTTTAGTATCGTTGTGCGTTCCAATTGAAATTGGAGGCAAATCTTGACCTATTTTTCGTGCGGCCCAAATTAGGGTAATATTCTGTTCTGAGTCTTCTTCATTATTGGTATTGATGACCTGGCCTGATTTTGGCCCCATGTACTCCTAATAAATTGTTGAACATAACTTGCATTTATTTCTATTTAATTTGAGGATACCATTTTATCTGATCTTAAAATTCCTAATTAATTCCAGTGCCCTTCAAATTCAGCCCATGCCATCTTACAGCGTCCCCTGACCCTACAAAATACTGGACCCCGAATCGCCCGCCCAAATTTTCATCATTTCATGTGTTTGTGCAATTTCCCGAATTTAAGGGGCTAAGTTGCAATTATTTAATTGTAGGTGTCAACACCTAATTATTTTAACCAATGAGGGAGCCTATTTAATCTTATTTAAAACCTACATGAATTAATATTTCATGAATCATCATGACCACTCATTTAAATGGGTGAAATCCTCACCCTACATCACACCCTCTCTCTCCCTATTTAATGACTTGTACCCTCAAACCCTAATCCCTATGCATCCTAGAAAACTCCACCCTCACAAGCCTCCCTCTCTCCAACGTAGGATTCCTTCTCCCTCTTCCTTTCTTCTTCTATTTTTCTTCTTCTTCTCTTCTCCTTTTCGTTTCTTCTTCTTCTCTTTCCTTCCTTCCTTTTATTTTTCTTCTTTTCCTTCTTCTTGGTTAATTGAAATTCAAACTCTTTGAATTTCAAACTCTTAAGGGGGGGGGGAAACTTACTGTGCATTCCCCCGACCCTGTGTGCTCCGGCCTAGCCGATCCCCGGCGGACAGAAATCCGGCCAGCCACTACTCCAGCCCGGCCGGCGGTGCTCTTCCCCATCTCCTTCCTCTGCGGTGCACGGCGGCCCCGCTTCACCGACTCCCCGCGGCCGCTGCTGCCATCTCCTCCGACATCCTCCTCCTATCCCTCCAGTCTCCATCCGGCGGCCAGCTTAGACCGAGCCCGATCTCCCTTCAGCCCATCCCACGGCGGATCTCCGGCCGCGTCCTCTGCACCACCACCACCATCAACACCATCAGCCGTCCATCCATCCAGAACCCGGCGGCTCCCTGCTGTCGAGCGCCTACAGCCGATCCATTCCCCAGCCCGGCCGTCAGCGAACTCCGGCGGCGGCCTAGCCCGACCAGGCGTCCGCTGCTGCTCCTCTTTGCGTTCAGCCACCGGCCTGCGGCTGCTCCGGCGCCGAGTCCGGCCGACCCCTTCAGTAAGGTCCCCTTCTTCCTCTTCCCTTCTTTCTCTTTATATATATATATATATATATATATATATATATATGTATATATACTTATGTATACATGTTTTCATATATATATTTAATATGTACAAAGATACATGTATGTATATATCTAATAGATATGTATATTAATGTGTATCAATATTATTTTGGTATAATAGTGTATTATATATATGTATAAATTAGTGTATATAAATGTATTGTATATAATTATGAGTATACGTATATGTATACATTTAAATCAATTTATATATATATCTCTATATACTTAGTATGTATTTGTTAATTATATTAGTATATATGTACAAACATTTTGTATAAATGTTTCTTAATATCTATATGTTAAACGTATATAATAAAATGTGTATATATAATTTAATATATTTTGTGTAAGTAGATGGTTACGTTTGCATGTATATGTAACTATGAAATTAAATTAATGTTTAATATATATTAGTATGGTATATGGGTATAATATTATTTTTATTAAATGTTTAAATACATGATAATTGGTATACGTATTTATATATATAAATATATTTCATGTATACTCAATATATTTTAATAAAATGGGAATAAATATATATGTATATATTTTGTAAATGTATGTAGAGTATTTTTAATTAATACTTTAAATATTTGAATACGTATTAGTATATATTTAAATTGTATATATAATAAGTAGTATATATATTTCATTTAAATTGTATATAAAATGTAAAGTAATTATATTTAATTAATGTATTTTGGCATATATATGAGTATACACTAGTATAAATTAAATATGTAATTTTAAAAAGGTATATATGTATATATATATTGTAAATGTATTTAAATTTGGTGCAGGTATAAAAGATTGTAGGAATAAATTATTATGTTTATATATACATACAAAAATCATTTATTTTAAAGTATATATATATTATACATATATCTATAGTTGTGTTGAGGTAGATTATATGTAATTAATTAATAAGGTGTTATTTAAATATTTAGTCCTACTAGGCGACCCTAGTTGACTAGTGCCTGTTTGACATGGCCCTGAGGCCAGTGTTTATAGACTGTGTGTTAGCGTAGCATCTGATGCAAATGTGGTTTGATTGTGTTGTGTTTATAGGACTGTTGGGTTACCCAGGGGATACTCTGGAACAGGACATCAATAATTACCAGCTAAGGACCCGAGGCAAGTACATTCTCTGATTAGTTTCTAATTTATGATATCTCCTATGTTCATTGTATCTAGTGTAAATATCCATGATCTTGACACGATGGTTACACGGATTGGTATACACGGATCTCGTCATGAGATGTTATTCCTTATTCATGGTGTAGCTTGTACGAGACTTGTTTCCTTGATATCTTGTGCATGTACAGACACTAATTCCCGGGGAGATTTGCTACCTTCCTAGGGAATCCTGTGCCATAGCGTACCGTGATTGGATCTACTATACCAGTCGGGGGTTTGGGGAGTACTTTAGTGTAGATATGTGATCATACCCAACTTTATATGCACCATAGCTCACCCCACATCTCACGTCGGGTGCGGCCTGACCACTTATATGAACCATAGCTGTTACGTGTGATTAGCCTGATCTCTACATGCACCATAGCTAACCAACGGTTAGCCTGACTTTATATGCACCATAGCTAACCAACGGTTAGCCTGACTTTATATGAACCATAGCTAATCACATGTAACCAGCCTGATCAAGATCCCAAGCCGATCACATGTTAAAGCTAGTACTCACACACTTAGTCATAGTATCTCTTGCTCTTTGACATATGTTTCTTTTCCTGCATCTACTTACAGTATTTTCAGTATTTCCCTCATTGTACATTTCTCGTACTTATACATGCATCTGGTATGTTTCCATCTAGAACTGCTACATAGTTTATGTCATTTATATAGAACTGCTATTTAGAGATGTACTTTGCTCCTTCCTGACTGGAAAATATTTTTCCAGACTGTGACCTTAGTAGACTGGTTCCGACACACTTGGGGATTGGAAGTTAATGATTGCAGGTATGATTATGTTGTCTTTAGACTAGTGTTGTATTCTTTTATTTCTTCAAATTCCTATCGTGCTGTAGTTGTGATTGAGTATGTTGTGAATATTTTTATGGTATTATCCGAATCTCCTTATGGAGTTGGATACTAGCGTGAGATTGTTAGATAGTACTTGACCTAGACAGCGTTCTACCGCCGATGCTGCGGCGTAGGCTGGACGTACCCGCGCTCTCGTGCCCCTAAACCGGGTGCGGGTCGTGACACGTTTTTAGTGGTGGCCCATACAGGTCAGACTTCGCGAGTTGTGCGATGTCGTAGTAGTGTGGCATCTTTGTTACACTATTGCGTGCCTGCTATAGGACATAGGACCTAGGATACTAGGATGATAGAGGATACTCAATCACAAATTATTTGAGAGATTCCTCGGACGACCCTTGAGAATCTCATTATAAATTCCAATTTAAACCCTTCCTCCTTGTTTTCGTCCGTCCTCACTTTTGGATATTGAGTTTAATTCTTGTTGACCAGTCGTTAACTTTAATTCTTGGTATCATTGTGGAGTTTTGATTTCATATCGAGGTGAATTTTACGGGCTAAAATTTACGGTATCATCTGATGACGTATATTGATGAGGACAGTGAGAAAGGTAAAACGTCTACTTTGATTATGGAACCTAGAATTTATCGCAGCCATATTAGCTGTCGTGACGAGAACGTAGGAACCTAACTTGGATGTACATACTTTAGTTATGAGATTTAGAGTTTCTCGCAGCCATACCGGTTGGCGTGGCGAGGATTCTAGATGACATGATTATAGAGTTGCATACCTTAGTTACGGAACCTGTCGTTATCGCCTCTATGCTTACTGGCGTGGCGAGGAATTCTGTGTGTCATGATTTCTGGCAGACGTGTATGATTATCAGGTTGTATCTTAGATTGGTCCTTAAAATATCATCTCAAGACTTATCCATTTTGTTATTTCAGGACCTTGTTCCATCGCTTCTTTTCTTTACTAGCAGTAAGGATACCTTCCGTCCTTGATCCAATTCCTTTTGAGCTTATTCCTTGTTAGTATGATAATTAGTGACTTGCAATTTTGGTTGTGTCTTGTATTAGTTGACTGAGTGTTGCCTGTGAATTGTAAGTGTTTCCTAGTTGGACATATGAGCATTAGGCATTAATCTAGAGATACCCATAGCATAGTACCTTGTAGCAATAGTTCTATGATAGGTGTTATTATAATTAGTATTGGTATTATAGAAACTGCAAGTGATCGTGATTTATAATAAGTTTGACGAGTTAATCTAAGGATGAAGCTAGTGTTACCATACCAATAGTACTAGTGATTCTACATCAAATATTTGTTGAGCAAGGTGCAAATGACAGTAAGTACTTCGTGTGATGACAAACAGATTGGGGTATTAAGTAATATAGATAGAAAATCATTGAAGAAAATATGTGAGATGATAATTTGGATTATTGGAAATGATAGTGCAAATAATTCGGACAGTACAATTTTCGTACACAGTTGAGGTTGTAAATAATTAGTGTATTAGAGTGCACCTTGAGTATTAGAGACTGTGAGTAGTATATGTATACTTGTGGATTAAATTTATAATTGGTAGAGTGGAAATGAATTTCAATTTTTAAAGAATTTTTGAGGAGATGAGATTTATGTTATTAAATTTGAATATTCGAATTCAATTCAATAAACATAGTCAAGGCTATAAGGATTTAAAGGTGATAAAATTTTTCTTCGATATTTGAATATCTGATTTTGAAGAGGTATATGCAATTTATTTTTAAGTTGATCGAGGAGCTAAACCTCGACGATTATTTCGAGGATTGACTTTATGGTAGATAAGAGATGAATATTAATATATGAGTAGATGATATACATGTGTACGGATCTGATGACTTGAGTACGATTGAGATCTCACTGCCAACTGACTTGGGTGTCAATCTAGGGTGGTAGTAAAGTGTGGTATCTAAAGAGATAGAGGTATCAAACTTTCCATGCATCATTTGACCTATGATTATGTTAGAAGATATTGCAAGTATATATTAGCAGGTTCTTTCTTTTCTTTCTTCATGTTCTTTTGTCTTCTGATTGATTGATACCTTAGTACCATAGTTGCATGCATGATTCTTGTTATAATGCAGTTAGTAGTACCCCTGATACAGAGACTGCAATACCCTGACAAAAGACACCATGATTATACATATTTCCTTTAGGTTGCATGTTGTATGGGTGTAGGAGAATTCTCTTAGACTTTGATTGTTGAGGATTTAACTGTAATAAAGATTAACGAAGAGGTTATGACTTGACAAAGAGAGACAAGGTGCCAAAAATTTCTGAGGAAAAATATTAAATTAAATAAAGAGTTGGAAATTTAATATGGCGTAATTGAAGTTTTGTTAAATCATTGATTTTTAGAAAATTATGAAAAGATTGAATTTATCATTGAAATTGAGGACTTTAAGAAGGCCATCGATATATTTATTGGGCTGCAAGTTATGAACTTATATCTTGAATATTGTATTGGAGGTTGCATAAGTATTACATCGTTGCATATTATGTGGAAAAAAAAAAAAAAAAAAAAAAAAAAATCGAGGGATAAGAACACAAATGGATTAGTGTAGAATTCAAATTTTGGGATGAGATTCAATTTTAGAAATATGCATTAATTGGATTTCAATTAGAGGATGGAATATTAAATTATTGCATTTCGTCATTAACTTAAAATTTTGGAGAATATTGTGATAAGAATGTGATTTGATTTATTTTGAAGATTTTTAGGGATATGCTATTTATAGAATTTTTGAAAGAATTTATTGTGAAATGGAGTGGTTCATGATTATATGATTTGAGGAATTTAAATTTTGATGGTAGTAAATACAAAAATAAAACAATCGAGGATTTAAAAATTTGAGGATAATTATTGATGTAAACAAATGGTTAAGAAATTAACATGGCATAATTGGTGGTTTAATTAATTCCAGGAAAGATTTTGACATGGTTAAGTTGGTTTTAATTTGGAAATTTGGGAGATTCATCAATATATTTATTTAATTGCGAGTTATGAATTTTAGAACCTTATATTTGGATATCACATTTGGAGACTCCTTAAATATCATATTGTAGAGTACTTTGAGGAGTGAATATTAAATTCCGGACATTGGATTACTAACTCAAAACTTTCAGGAAATTTTTGATAAAAAGGGACTTTGATTCTATGTCGAGGATTTTTACAGGAATACAGATAATTTTACAATTTTTGAAAATTGTGGAAAGACCTTGTGGATTTTAACTGATTTCGTGGTTGATGAATTTAACTTTGAGGAAAATAATAATGAGTATGAATAAACACTAGTATGAGGGTTTTAAATTTCGAGGACGAAATTCTTTTAAGGTGGGTAGACTTGTCACTACCACATTCCGAAAACGAGGGTATTTTCGAATTTTTACAATATTTAATATTATGTTATTTATAATTAATTAATTTCATAATAGTATATTGATTTAAATAATTATTATGTGTGATGTGTAATTAAATATATTAATTATATGCAGTGTTAATTATTTATTTTAACTAGCAGACTAGACCTAGAAGCTCAGTAGACGAACCCCTGTCCGAATTATAGAATTCTGGATTTTGTTATTTTATTTAGAATTTAATATTTGAAGATTGAAATTAATTACTGTATTTATTTAATATTTTTGCGCCTTGCCTTTGCTTCGATATTTGGAGCACTATCCAGACTTTTGTCTTCCAACAAATTTCACAATCTTGCCCTAGACATGCCCGCCTTCGATTCTGCTATTTTTGCAACTCATAATTATGCTCCCTGTGCATTAATTCTAGCCGCACAAAAATCGTCGCGGACGTTATTTAATAAATTTCTATTTTAGTATCGTTGTGCGTTCCAATTGAAATTGGAGGCAAATCTTGACCTATTTTTCGTGCGGCCCAAATTAGGGTAATATTCTGTTCTGAGTCTTCTTCATTATTGGTATTGATGACCTGGCCTGATTTTGGCCCCATGTACTCCTAATAAATTGTTGAACATAACTTGCATTTATTTCTATTTAATTTGAGGATACCATTTTATCTGATCTTAAAATTCCTAATTAATTCCAGTGCCCTTCAAATTCAGCCCATGCCATCTTACAGCGTCCCCTGACCCTACAAAATACTGGACCCCGAATCGCCCGCCCAAATTTTCATCATTTCATGTGTTTGTGCAATTTCCCGAATTTAAGGGGCTAAGTTGCAATTATTTAATTGTAGGTGTCAACACCTAATTATTTTAACCAATGAGGGAGCCTATTTAATCTTATTTAAAACCTACATGAATTAATATTTCATGAATCATCATGACCACTCATTTAAATGGGTGAAATCCTCACCCTACATCACACCCTCTCTCTCCCTATTTAATGACTTGTACCCTCAAACCCTAATCCCTATGCATCCTAGAAAACTCCACCCTCACAAGCCTCCCTCTCTCCAACGTAGGATTCCTTCTCCCTCTTCCTTTCTTCTTCTATTTTTCTTCTTCTTCTCTTCTCCTTTTCTTTTCTTCTTCTTCTCTTTCCTTCCTTCCTTTTATTTTTCTTCTTTTCCTTCTTCTTGGTTAATTGAAATTCAAACTCTTTGAATTTCAAACTCTTAAGGGGGGGGGGAAACTTACTGTGCATTCCCCCGACCCTGTGTGCTCCGGCCTAGCCGATCCCCGGCGGACAGAAATCCGGCCAGCCACTACTCCAGCCCGGCCGGCGGTGCTCTTCCCCATCTCCTTCCTCTGCGGTGCACGGCGGCCCCGCTTCACCGACTCCCCGCGGCCGCTGCTGCCATCTCCTCCGACATCCTCCTCCTATCCCTCCAGTCTCCATCCGGCGGCCAGCTTAGACCGAGCCCGATCTCCCTTCAGCCCATCCCACGGCGGATCTCCGGCCGCGTCCTCTGCACCACCACCACCATCAACACCATCAGCCGTCCATCCATCCAGAACCCGGCGGCTCCCTGCTGTCGAGCGCCTACAGCCGATCCATTCCCCAGCCCGGCCGTCAGCGAACTCCGGCGGCGGCCTAGCCCGACCAGGCGTCCGCTGCTGCTCCTCTTTGCGTTCAGCCACCGGCCTGCGGCTGCTCCGGCGCCGAGTCCGGCCGACCCCTTCAGTAAGGTCCCCTTCTTCCTCTTCCCTTCTTTCTCTTTATATATATATATATATATATATATATATATATATATATATATATGTATATATACTTATGTATACATGTTTTCATATATATATTTAATATGTACAAAGATACATGTATGTATATATCTAATAGATATGTATATTAATGTGTATCAATATTATTTTGGTATAATAGTGTATTATATATATGTATAAATTAGTGTATATAAATGTATTGTATATAATTATGAGTATACGTATATGTATACATTTAAATCAATTTATATATATATCTCTATATACTTAGTATGTATTTGTTAATTATATTAGTATATATGTACAAACATTTTGTATAAATGTTTCTTAATATCTATATGTTAAACGTATATAATAAAATGTGTATATATAATTTAATATATTTTGTGTAAGTAGATGGTTACGTTTGCATGTATATGTAACTATGAAATTAAATTAATGTTTAATATATATTAGTATGGTATATGGGTATAATATTATTTTTATTAAATGTTTAAATACATGATAATTGGTATACGTATTTATATATATAAATATATTTCATGTATACTCAATATATTTTAATAAAATGGGAATAAATATATATGTATATATTTTGTAAATGTATGTAGAGTATTTTTAATTAATACTTTAAATATTTGAATACGTATTAGTATATATTTAAATTGTATATATAATAAGTAGTATATATATTTCATTTAAATTGTATATAAAATGTAAAGTAATTATATTTAATTAATGTATTTTGGCATATATATGAGTATACACTAGTATAAATTAAATATGTAATTTTAAAAAGGTATATATGTATATATATATTGTAAATGTATTTAAATTTGGTGCAGGTATAAAAGATTGTAGGAATAAATTATTATGTTTATATATACATACAAAAATCATTTATTTTAAAGTATATATATATTATACATATATCTATAGTTGTGTTGAGGTAGATTATATGTAATTAATTAATAAGGTGTTATTTAAATATTTAGTCCTACTAGGCGACCCTAGTTGACTAGTGCCTGTTTGACATGGCCCTGAGGCCAGTGTTTATAGACTGTGTGTTAGCGTAGCATCTGATGCAAATGTGGTTTGATTGTGTTGTGTTTATAGGACTGTTGGGTTACCCAGGGGATACTCTGGAACAGGACATCAATAATTACCAGCTAAGGACCCGAGGCAAGTACATTCTCTGATTAGTTTCTAATTTATGATATCTCCTATGTTCATTGTATCTAGTGTAAATATCCATGATCTTGACACGATGGTTACACGGATTGGTATACACGGATCTCGTCATGAGATGTTATTCCTTATTCATGGTGTAGCTTGTACGAGACTTGTTTCCTTGATATCTTGTGCATGTACAGACACTAATTCCCGGGGAGATTTGCTACCTTCCTAGGGAATCCTGTGCCATAGCGTACCGTGATTGGATCTACTATACCAGTCGGGGGTTTGGGGAGTACTTTAGTGTAGATATGTGATCATACCCAACTTTATATGCACCATAGCTCACCCCACATCTCACGTCGGGTGCGGCCTGACCACTTATATGAACCATAGCTGTTACGTGTGATTAGCCTGATCTCTACATGCACCATAGCTAACCAACGGTTAGCCTGACTTTATATGCACCATAGCTAACCAACGGTTAGCCTGACTTTATATGAACCATAGCTAATCACATGTAACCAGCCTGATCAAGATCCCAAGCCGATCACATGTTAAAGCTAGTACTCACACACTTAGTCATAGTATCTCTTGCTCTTTGACATATGTTTCTTTTCCTGCATCTACTTACAGTATTTTCAGTATTTCCCTCATTGTACATTTCTCGTACTTATACATGCATCTGGTATGTTTCCATCTAGAACTGCTACATAGTTTATGTCATTTATATAGAACTGCTATTTAGAGATGTACTTTGCTCCTTCCTGACTGGAAAATATTTTTCCAGACTGTGACCTTAGTAGACTGGTTCCGACACACTTGGGGATTGGAAGTTAATGATTGCAGGTATGATTATGTTGTCTTTAGACTAGTGTTGTATTCTTTTATTTCTTCAAATTCCTATCGTGCTGTAGTTGTGATTGAGTATGTTGTGAATATTTTTATGGTATTATCCGAATCTCCTTATGGAGTTGGATACTAGCGTGAGATTGTTAGATAGTACTTGACCTAGACAGCGTTCTACCGCCGATGCTGCGGCGTAGGCTGGACGTACCCGCGCTCTCGTGCCCCTAAACCGGGTGCGGGTCGTGACATATGAGCTAGTGTTGTTGGAGCTCCTGAGTCAGTCCGCGATGAAACCTCTTAGCCAAGTCATCTGGTATCAAGACAGTGCCATATTTACTGAGACAACTACTCGGCATCATATTCGTCAACTGTTCGGTTTCCCTGCTCCAAGTGAAGAAACTGATCGTACAATACATCTCTGACGGTGTCCGGGAAGTACTTCCTCTCAAAGCACTCCAAGAACTGCTCCCAAGTCTGGTATGTACCCAACTGACATTCCATGGATTCCCACCAGTGATGAGCATTACCATCTAGAAGCGTCCTTACATCTGTCATCCATAGGTCTGCAGGTAGCTGCGATGCCTCTAATAGCTTCTGAGTGTGTGTGATCCAGTTGGTAGTCTCCTCTGGGCTCTTAATACCTTTGTACGGCCTCGGACCCATCTGTATAAAGTCCTTTACTGAACCAACTCTAGCTCGAGGTACTGGAACTAGTGCTTGAGCTAGTACAGTAGCCTGTGCAGCCATCCTCTCAAGTGCTTCCAGGAATTCTTATCTCTTTTCTGCTGCTTGCTGCCTCTGCTCTACAGCTAGTGTGGCGGCCTGTTATCGTTGTTCCTGCATTATCATCTGGAAGAATTGGAACAGCTGTGTCTGGCCATCCTGCGGTGTCGACGAAGCTGGAAGGTTCCTATTAGGTGAAGCGGAAAGATCATATGGAATTGGATTGTGAGTCTGTCCATTTGGTTCCGGAAGCCTAGGAATCGTTGAGGTCCCTCCTTGAGTCTGACTATTGACTCCTGAAGTTGTGTCGCCATCGGCGACATTACATCCATTTTGCATATCCATCTCTCTGCAGGTGATGTACGAAACGATTAGAAAAAGTATGGGAATCAAACAGGATGCAAGCATTTAAATAGGAAGGATGAGTTTCAGTCAAGTGTGGATGAGATCCTTATACTCAATTCCTATACACAGGCTTGTTCGGTATAGTTATGTAACCGAGACAATATATTCTAGACCTGCATGGGCCACCACAAAAATATGTCACGCTCCAGTCCCAAAATACATAGGACTAGGAATACGTAACACGCCAGCCGTATGTATACGAACTCCAATATATGGAAACCATATACACACGTACGCTGTACATGAATATTCAATCCACCTGCGGTAATATACTATCTCAACAAGTCACACGCAATCTATATCTCATCCACAGCACAATAAATAAATAGGAATGAATAACTAAATATCAAAGATGAGTGTCAAATAAGAAATCCCAAAGTATGGTAGTCGGATGGAAACAAATCCACTGTAAATCGACTATACCAAAACTACTAAAGAGAGAAGAGAATCAACTCCAATATAAGAATAAATGTCTCTAAAAGAATAGCAACTAAAATATCTAATAGCTGCAATGGATCACAAATACTCCGAAGGTAAGACCTCCTCAGTCTGATAAGTAGCGTCAGGTCCAGGTCCATACTCCTGCGGATACTCCTGCTCATCTATATCTGGAAAGGGACCAGGTCCTCAGAGGGACATAACAAGATACATAATAACATACCAATAAAGTACTGAAAGTAAACATCCAATAGGGTCGCCTAACCGTCTAAGTGAATGCAGTTTAAGAACAAATTTCCCCACGAGTGGGCTATCTGGCTGAAAACTGGGATTGGTATGGTTCTCTTGGAGATCCAGGGGCCTAAAAAGCATGTCGTCTTTTGAACACCAGAGGCCGCCTGATAATATATAATATATAGTGGTCATCACCACCCGTATCTCCGGCGGAGAATCCGGGTGCACAATAGAAAAAGTACAAAGGAGCCCAAATGCGGTACTTATTGTTCTTTCCACCCCATGCTCTAAGTATGTCACATCCATGCCAAGATAATACCTCTAATAACTGTCAGGTCTACTAGCATACCAAGTTTCTAACAGTAGTTATCCCTAACACACATCCCACACGTACCGATGATCAGTAAATACGTAAGTCCGCGATCTATATGAGACTCATAACTCGTGTAAAAATGTGTCACAGTCAAATGAAATCTAATGGTGCCTCATGAAAATAGGGTGGTCTCATAAAGTAGGTCCAATGCATATACATAAATAAAAACATAATACGATAATACCGTCGTTGCACCCAAGTTTCCTTGGACGCGCAATTTATATAGCACTTAAAATAAATGAACTAAATAAATAGAAATAAACATGCATGCATCATATGGAATGTAAATACAGTACAATGGCAAGGTTAACTTGCCTGGCAAGAAATCTGTATAGTGTAATCGTCCAAATGTCAAGGACATGGGATCTGGAACTAAAGTCTCCGAACAAACATCTCCGGATGCTAAAATAGACATCACCAACATTTTCAAAATCAGCAAAGTAGCTAAAAATCACTACCCTTTCGTCCAATTTGGACACAGGGGCAAAACAATAATTTCGGATAAAAGTGGGTTCCACGTGTGGTCCACTTTGTACCGAAAGTGTGCCAAGGATAACAGTCTCTAAATGAGACAAATTATAGGTTAAATAAACTCTAAAAGTCAGTACAAACTCAACGGTATGTCCAAATATGAATTCCGATGAGCCGAACACAATTTCGCCCAAAAAGTCAACCGTGGGGCCCACCAATTGGCGATTTGGTCAACTGTCTCAGAATTGCGTGAAAATTGGGTCACAGGACCAGCACATAACCACGAGTCCAGTGGCGCAAGTTTCGTCATATTCTGACGAGGGTGCACAAAATGTGCAGGGCTTTTATAAAAGTTGCGACACGGAGAATTTGCTGCAGATACGGGCTAATTTCGACGCGCACACGCGTCCAAATCAGTTTTCGCGAATTCTCACATATCCGGGTACGCTGTGCGCACCTTTTGGTACACTAGGTACATGACGGGACGGTCCTGTTTGGTGGGGCGAGCTCCGTATCGCAATTTTTGGAAATCTGGAAAAGTATATTTTTGAGGTTTTCTAACTGGTTTAATTCTACATACAGCAGTTAATAAATTAATATAAATTACAAAAATTAAATTAGGTCAAGTGGTCTCCGCATACCAAAAAGAAAAATTAAATTCGGATCTCTGTGGTGGGAGATACGAATCCGAGAACATAGGTAGTTACCGCAGTTTTCTACGATACCCAAAAGTTATCTTTTTCGTCAACTTGGACGCTGTTTTCGCCTAGGATTACGCGTTGTTCGAGGTCAACTATCATACAGATATTGAAGAGGGTTAGGTGGTGAAGATACCGGTGAAGACGGGGTCTAGTTTGGTCGAGCGAGGAAGCAGAAATCTGTGCGGGAACACAAGTACTTCGCTGTCCAAACTGTCACGCACGGTTGCGGTCGTCACGCGGTGCGTATGGGTGGCTCTGGCGGCGGTCAAGTGGAGGCGCGGCTGCTCTGGTGTCGGGGGATGGATGATCTAGGGTTAGGGTTTAGAAAATGAGGTGATATATATATAGAGGAGGGAGAGAGATCGTGAGGCGGGGGTTAGTATATGCGCGGGTGGGGTTACTTGCAGCTGCTGCTTGCAATTTCTATAGGGTGCGGGTAGTTGGGTTCTTAACTGGTAGGATCCAATAGGAATTTCTATTTTCTTTTTCTTTCTCATTTCTTATTTTTTTTTCTTTTTCATTTACTATTTCAAAATTCTTTTTCTTTCTAAATAAACTATATAGGTATATATATATATATATATATATATATATATATATATATATATATATATATATATATATATATATATATACATATACATATATATACATAAAAAAATTCTAAAATTATATTATTGCATACCATTAAGCTAGCAACTATCCAAAGGGTCTCCTACATGAAATAAATTAGAAAAAATTTATAATGGCTCCATAAATCCCCTAAATGCACAAACACCTAATATAAAAATTAAATAAAATTTATTTCTTCTATTTAGCTCATAATTACTACAATTAAATAATTAATAATTAATTAAAACGTGAATACGGTTTTTAGGATTAGGGATTTACACAATGGTCCGGAATCCCACTGGTAGAACGCCATTATCCTTAGTCTACGAGAGCGAAGCGATCCTCCCACTCGAGATCCAAATTCCTTCTCTTTGAGTCTCCCTCTCCAACCGATTGATCATTGATGACAATCACCGTGGATGCCTATAAGAGTTGGAAGTGCTCGACGAGAAGCGTCTCTTAGCTCAATATTCCATTGAGTTGTACTAAGCACGCCTCTCAGGAGCCTTCAATAAACAGGTGAAGAAGAGTACTTACCAAGTGGGTGACCTCATTTTGACAGTAAGAAGACCGATGGTTATGACCCACAAGACGGCTGGTAAATTCCAACCTAAATGGGAGGACTCATTCATTGTGGAGTCTGTATTTTCCAACGCGTCTACTAGCTCGCAAAACCCAATGGCGACTTGCTCATGATGACTATCAACGGCAAGTTCCTCAAAAAGTACTATGTCTAAGCTAGATTTTTACTCCTTTTACTATCAGCGAAACAAACAAAATGTATATTGTACGTTTTTCGTTGTTCATTCCTAGCAAGTGTGTAAGCACAATATGCACTTCTCTTGCCATAAAAGTTTGATGAAAGCCATTATCTATATTCAGGAATCCTGAATACGCAATAGACAGTGGATCCTCAAAAACCCCCCAGCGGAGCCATCTTCAGGTCTATTCACACTTTTGGATAGGCCACTCATAATCAGTTTCCTTGGGCATTAGCTCACGTCCACATCACCTCTGAACTACTGTCCTAACCGATTATACCCAGTAGGGTTTGCCATATCCTTCTTACCTCTGAGCAAACTTTTATACTTCACTATCAATTATCACATCAATATTACCTCTAGTATCGGTCGTCATCTAAATTTATCACCCGTACTTAACTCTAAGTACGACAGTAGTATTAATTCCACAAAACATGCCACGTCCATATCACCTCTGGCAGGGCTTGTCTCGAACCTATTACTTGCACTCAGGTACGCAAGAGGTAATGGATCCACAAAATCTATCACGTCCATATCACCTCTGATAGGGTTCTATTTTGAACTTATTATTTGTACTCTAGTGCACAATAAATAATTGGTCCACCAGAGATCTTCCAGTGGGATGTCCTCAAAGAAAGCAAACAGTTCACGTCAATATTATCTCTGAACTATTAGCTACCCATGTTACCCATCCAAAGAAAACAGCCACATCCATATTACCTCTGGCTCGTTTCCTTTTCCTTCCACAAAAATACCATGATCGTACCTAACCTATCGGTACGACTATCGATTAGCTCACATCCACGTTACCTCTGAGCTATCATCCTGACATCCTCCCCAGTAGGGTTTGACATGTCGTTCTTACCTCTGAGCAAACCTCTCTATATGACCATCGATTATCACGTCCATATTACCTCTTATGTCAATAGTCGTCTAAACTTATCACCCGTACTTAACTCTAAGTACGCCAGCAGTGGTAAGTCCACAAAATCTTTCACATTCATATCACCTCTGATAGGGTTTTTTTGCTTCAAATCTGTTACTTGCACTCTAAGTGCGCAAAAAATAATAGGTCCACCAAAGTCCCCTAGTGGAACATCTTTAACAGACTACGGTGTTGTGCTACGTTGATATTACCTTTAGCACAATACCTAAAGTCCACAACATATAATGTGACAAATACAAAAAGGAATTTTGGAAAATAAAAGAATTTATTCATTAATATTCAAGATCATGAGTACATATGATAGAAATTCTTTTTTTATTAGTATTCAAGGTCATTAGTACATATAATAGAAACCCATTTAAAGGGTTTCCATAAAGTCTCGCTAACACGAAGCTTTTCTATTAGAAGCGCCCTCTGTTCTGTTGTGGCAACAAGCGCAAGTACAGCCAGCAGCAAATCTCAATGCTTTCTAGATCATCTCTCCACAGTACAAACCTCAGTATGAAAAAGAATCCATACTAATGGATAGCAAGGGAGGAGTGGGAGCAGGTGCTCTACAACCATGCGGGAAGGCCAAAGACAGGAATGACAATTAATCCAAATTATGTCATCAATGTCGCAGCCCCCCGGCCGGTAGCAAGCCACATAAAGGGGAAAAATGCAGCTAGCATGCTGTATAAACAAGGACAGCTCCACGCACGATGCAGGATGTTCACCCTGGTCTCCTGGATCAGTTCTTGGCAACAAACTGTCACACAAGGTTGGCATTCTCTTCGATTGACGGGTTCTATGATATCCTTCTATGATCCATCTTGGGTACTGCGAAAGGTCATAAAACTTGCATAAGGAGAACAAACATCAGCCTCAAACGAAGATTGCAAAAGTGTACAGCGGTCGCATGCCACTTCCAGGTCGCAGCCACACGTAGGAGGGGACGTCTCGAGATAGTTAAGTCTGCACGCATGAACAAGCGGAGGTCTCATCCATGCGGCTAAACTACTGATAGGCTCTGCGTGCATGTTGCAGATAAGTTTCCATCCATGTGACCCAGCCATATATAGGCTCTACACGCATAATTGCAGATGATTCCTCATCATGAGGCCAAGCTACATATAAGCTCTATGTGAATGCTGCAGATAAGTTCAAATCCATGGGACTAAGTCACATATAGGCTCTGTACGCATGTTGCAGATGGTTGCTCATCCGTACGGTAGAATCTTATAGGGGCCTGCGCGTGTTCTAGATAATTTCTCATCTATGCTGCGAGGCTGTGTACTTGTGTCTTTGAGTCCCTGCCACCATGACACACCCCTAACTCCAAAGAGAACATCATCATCGGGGGACCACAGATCGACGCCGCTCTGGATGAACCCCTCGACAAGATAGACAGCAGCCCTCGGCATCTTCTTTCACAAAATAGGGAAAATATGAGAGACATAAGTTCTCTCTTCTCTGTAGTCCGCCTATTTATAAGCTCCTGGGATACATGAGAAGATCGAGGCGATGAACCAAATAGTTATGAGGCTGAACTTGATACCTCGATTTGTGTTATCCATATTTATCTCCTCGAAAACTATCGTTGGCTTAAAATTCCCAGAAATCCACTCGGAGATCGAGCTAAATCCTACATTAAATGGAGATTTGACAGCCTGGAAAAGATTCGTCCATACATCATGCTATCCATGCATCCCAAAGTCCTCTCCTCCATGCTTCTTATTCAAAGTATTCTAAACTTATCAATTTGAAAACTTTGAAGGGGGTCTTGTAGAAGCATATAAAATCTGGATCCAAGCGTCCAACCACCAAGTGTCCCAAGATCGACTCAGAAGAAATCAAGCCGCAGAACGACTATGCGGCCCAGAAAAGCAGCTAATATACACCGACCATTTCATAACTAGTATTCCCGTGTGCCATCAGTGCCATGCGCCACTAAGTAACTAGTGTATGCATGCGCTAGCAGTGCCATGTGCCACTACTCCCTTAAGCATCCCTGCATCCCAAATATTGGTCGCATACAGGCCTGACCCAAAGATTATGTCTAACACAAAATCCTGACCAAAAGTCAAGCGTGCAGCACCACGTGTACAACACTGCAAAGACACTATTCGTTCCATGTGACTCTGGACCTATACGTCCCAGACTCCATGCATTCAATGTGTCTCTGGCCCCATGCATCCCAGACTCCATACGTTTTATGTGTCTCTGGCTCCCATGCATTCTAGACTCCATGCATTCCATGCATCTTTAGCCCTATGCGTTTAAGACTCCATACGTCTAAGGTACAGGGTTCCCTGAGACAAAATTTTCTGTTGCGACTGAAGTGATTCTCTCCAACTAAATGTGGGTCACATGTCAAGATGAACAAGTCACACAAACAAAAGGCGAGAACCGCCCAGATCCTTAGCAACAATAAATCCCAACAAATATCTACGTGGTAGCTCGACCTGGACACTACATCATGTTAAGGATGATGAACACGTGGTCGTCTGCCCATAACATGCGCCTACAGTTGCAACTGTATTTTGTTGAAGGAGCCCCCTTGCGAACACCAAACAGAAGCACATGCGGCACCTATAGCCCATCAACATGATGACTATAAATAGGAGCAACTTAGACTTTCCAATAGTTGGCTGGCTTTTTCTGCTTCAGAGACTATACCCCTCCAGGCGAGCTACGTTCGTACACACAAGCTCAAGATAGAGAGAGAAGAAGAGAGTATTCCCCATTCACTCGTCGGACCGTCAACAAAGTAAAAGAGTCATTGTAGTACTCGATCTCCATCGTCACATTACCCAGTTAAAAAATACTGTACTTAGATTTTTTGTCTAGGATCTCTTTGTACTTTTGGTTTGTTGTTAAACGAAAGTTTTTTCAAACTCAATTTCAATGTCAAACACAATACAATCACAACCCTCCACATAAAGCACAAGGGGCGAATGGATAAAGAGAGAGCAAGGTTAGTAGACTGACTTGGCTCAAAATAGGTCGTATGGTATATCGTCGGTATGTTAATAGCTTTGGAATTTTTGGAGATTTGCACATCCCTGGAAATACCATTTTATGTACAACCCTAGTACGGGTTCATGGCACAACCAAGGGTCTCTAGGGGTCCAAGGTAGTCTATAGTTTAAATTATTACATCAACGAAACAACAAATCAAGTAACGTTGTATAAGTCAAGTTATTTCGTTTAGACCCATCAATTACACTACGAGGGATCCGCTCATGCGGTTTTCAAGAACAAACTCAGGAACCCTTTCAAAACAGCAAAACTAATTAAGCAAAGCATATTGGTATGGTATTGGAAACAAGTACATGTGGTACCAGTGGCAGAGCTAGCCTCTAAAACTAGGAAGGGCTAAACTTTCGGTATAGCTTGAGCGACACGAGGACACTAGAATCGCACTGCCTAAAATATTAATTTTTGAAAATTTATTTATCACTTAATTGTTTCACGCATACTTTAAATCCAAATGAAAGAATAAAATATAGCTAAATTTTTTTTTAAAAATCTTAAATTGTTTTCCAAATATTTGGGGTGGGCTGCAGTGTGGCCATGCCCATTGATAGCTTTGTCTCTGGGTGGTATGTAATACATAATACAATATTAGTACTAAATATGAAAGAAATAACAAATACAAAATACACATAAGGATATTCGTATAAATATGGATATTGAAAATGGGAAATGACATTTATAGTAGACATTCAAGAGTATCTCATATGGCTTAGTTAGTGTTTCTGCCTTTTTATATTTCTTGACTGGGACGTAACAAAGATAAACAATTATAAGAGGAATGAGTAAATGCCTACATGTTTCCTACTATGGATTATGGAGGAGGTATTTATAGGAAGGAACCAAACAATATCGGACTTTAGATTTTGAGATATGAGACGAACTCTAAAAGTGGCGCCCCTTAAAATTTAATGTTCATGTTATATTATTATTTTCATCAATAATGATACAACAATATTTTCAACCACAGATAATCAACAATAATTTATACAAAAAATTTTATTCTTTTATAAAAACTCACATAAAGGAAAGTGACTGATTGCATATATAATTTAGGAAAGAAAAAAATTCACTCATAGTCTTGGCCACTAGATCGACTTGGTAGGAATAACTATAGGCATTAGCAAGAACATATTTTTTTTAATAAATTATAAATCAACCACAAATAAGTCAATAATTAAAACATCGAATCAATTATACAATGACCTAAGTTATTGCAATTATGCACTTGCCATGTCATATAAATAAATTTTTTTCTATGGGAAGATTCAAAAAATTTTGTAAATAAAATATAAAAATACACTCAACAACAAATTATATTATTATATATAAAAATTTAAAGACTTACATGTGAAAAGAGAGGACTGGCTTCCAAAAAAGAAGAACTCATGGAGCCGTCCACATGACTACAATAGTCTTTCTAAAATATTAGAATAGAAAATAAAAAATTAGAATTCCAAGAATTGCATGCCTCTAGACTAGGTAGATAAAATATATTATTTATACTAAATCTACTCGAAAAGGAAGATGAGCCGAGTTATTAAGGAGCAACCAACCATAATGTACCCCTACAACTTCTAAGAGCTAGCGTCGATCAAGTCCGCCGTCCAAAAGAGTATATGCCTTCTTAAAAAAACCTAAAAAAAACTATTATATGTTTCTAAAATATTGTGGGTCTGTTGTTCTAAATCATAACATTTTTTTACCCAAAAATAACTCGCGGCCGGGTTTATCTATTGCTCTAGAGCGGGCCCATGGTTCTAAAATATAATATTCTCTTACCTAAAGCAACTCGATGGTTGGGTTTATCTACTACTCTAAAGTGGGTTGAATTATATACAATTGGAGCATAATTTATCCGGTTCATCTGCAATGTGCTATATATACTGGGGGAGAAAAATTTAGTGTCCTACAAAATTTTGGACCTGAGACAACTGTCTGATGGACCTCATATTAAGTCCGGACCTGAAGTGGAATGCCTCCATATGGTCGGCCTCTGCTCGTAGGAGATTCGTTGCCTAACACCCCTACCAAAGACACAACAACCACTCTTGCATGGACCAGCCTCGATGGGGCCCAAATTATCTACGTTACATTAACTTCGTCAACGTAATAAGTTTCTTCCTTAAGGAGGCTTAAGGGGGCATTTAGTATGCGGAATACTATATAGCCAAAAATTCTATATTTTCGAAAATCAAATTCTAAGTAATTAAATTTTCTGGAAACTATATTTCTATGTTTGGTGACTATACAAATATTCCCGAGAAAAAAATGAAAAAGAAAAAAATTGAAAGTAAAAGTAAAAAAAGGAAAAAAAAACCAAAAAGAAAATAAATATAAATATAAATATAAATATAAATATAAATAATAGATAATATAAAATAAAGAAAAATGAAAAGAAAAAAATAAAAAAAAACGAAAAAAAGATCAAAACCTAATAAAAACGATAAAAGAATCAAAAACAAAAAAGAAAAAATGAATAAAAATGACAAAAAAAAATCATAAAAGAAAAAATGCAGAAACAAAAATAATAGCTAAAAATGAAAAAAAAATGAAAAACAAAAAAAAAGACCAAAAAATGACCTAAACGAAAAAACGACAAAAAACGAAAAAGACAAAAAAAAAGATCAAAAATAAGAAAACGTGCAAAAACAAAATCAAAAACAAAATGAAAACGATCAAAAATGAAAAAACATTAAAAACGACAAAAAATGAAAATATGTACGACTAAAAACAACCAAAAACGCCTAAAAAAATAAATAAAAACAACTAAAATGTTAAAAAATGACAAAAATGATAAACAAAACCAAAAACGACTTAAAAAAAACCAAAAATACGATAAAAATGACTAAAAAGATCAAAAACGCCAAAAAAGAATAAAAAACTGTAAATAATAAAAAACAACAAAATCGATAAAAAAGACTAAAAACGATAAAAAAAAAAGGGAAAGAAAAAAATCCAAAAAACAGAAAAAAGAACAAAAAACGAACAAAAAAAATATTTAAAATAATATAAAACGACTAAAAACGATCAAAATCGATAAAAACGACTAAAAACCACAAACCACAAAAACCACTAAAAACAACAAACCACTAAAAACCACAAACCACAAAAATCGATAAAAACCAATAAAAACAACCACAAAAGAGGAAAAATGATAAAAAAGACAAAATTTACTAAAATCGAAAAAAAAACGACTAAAAACGATAAACATAAAAATAAATTAAAATGAAAAAAATGATCGAAAAGAAAAAAAATATGCCAAAAAAAACAAAAACAAAAATTGTCTGGACAAAATAAATATACCCACCTATTTTTAAGGGATAGAATTCCCATGTTTCAATGTTTCATGGATATATTATCTATGGGGATATTCCTAATTTTCGGAATAATTTTTTATGGCCTAAACATGTTAATAAATTTTCACCCTAATTTTTTCTGAAAAAAACAAAAAATAGAGTGTACCAAACGCTGCCTCAAAAAAAAGAAGAAAAAGAAAAAGAAAAATTCTTCCTAATCACCGGAACCTTCTTACACATTAAATACAAGGATCTAAATATAAATGAGAAAACCCGTACGGTCGTGAGTCTAGATCTTTTACTTATCCAAGTTCCCTATGTTAAACTTTGACGGACATTTCATATGTTAGCTTGGCGAGTTCACCAAGCCGAGTCAGAGCTTTGATGGATTCAGCCAGCGAGCTGACGTTTATATGCAGACCTTCCGAAAGCCGGTATAATTATTTTAAACGCCAAAGGCCTACTTGGTTGGAAGAGAAGCTTAAACTAATGGGATGTAGGGAAAATTAGGCAAATAGAATCTGCAAGAGTTTTTGGTAGCCAAGGTCTCCGTAACACCCTCATTAGTATTAAATTTTGGTTTATTTTTTCGGAAATCTGATCGTACATGTGGCCCACTTTGCTAGTTTGCTTTTCCTATTTCCAGAAGAAGAGAGAAAACCCACCGCATACTATAGTATACTTCGTTCGTCTGTTTCCCTGGGTTTGACCAGCCGAGGCGCCAGATAACCGCCAGCTCGGACGGGACCACCTTGAGCCCACAGCACGCGTCTCGAGGCGGTTGGAAGGGCTGGTCAGCTTTACTCACGTGACTCCCGGCCGCATCAGCATCGACTGGGCTATCGCCAGGCCCCGAACTAAAAGAAACCCACAATTCTGAGGTTCCAATGGGACCCACTATGCACTTAGTTTTTTAGTGGGCCATCTGCCAGCACGTCCACACGTCGATAATGTTTGTTGACGAAGACAGGTGTCCTCTGCTGTATCTGTTAAATAGACATGTGTCGGTTTACGTACGACCACGTGTCAGTATTAAACTGACCGAGTTGTTAGTTAGGATCTAATACTGATTATATATATATATATATATATATATATATATATATATATATGCACGTACTTTACACGTAAAATATTTTTTTTTAGTATTATTGTAAAATAATTTTTTCTAATATTATTGTAAAATAGTTTAAATATTTAAATATATTTGGACTAAATTTTGTTATATATATGTTACATTTTAGATTTAATTATATTTTAATTATAATTTGCTATAAATATATCTATACTCTTTATAAAAAGTCATAAAAATACTAGCCGTCTAAACCGTACGTATATTCTTACGTAATTAAAAATAAAAAATAAATAAATTTTAACTACGTAATATTATATAATTATAGCTAAACACATTTTCTTTCTCATATGGTTAATGTGTGAGACATTCTCATGGTGTTATTCATGTAATATTAATTTTCTAATAGATAGTGGAGGATTTACAAACGATAATTTATTTTATAATATTATAAATAAGTTAGATAAAAGTTTAAATTATATTAGAATATTTTAAATATAATTTGAATATATTTGAATATGATTTGTTATGATTAATTTTTTAAATTCTGGATATGTGTTTAGTTAGATAATATCATTTTTTATAATATTATAAATAAGTTAGATAAAAATTTAAATTATATTTGAATATTTTAAATCTAATTTGAATATATTTGAATATGATTTGTTATGATTATTTTTTTGAATTCTGGATATGCGTTTAATTAGATAATATCATCTAGTAAGTTTAAACATAATTTAAAATTTAATTATTACCTAGTATTTGGTGGTTTTTAAATTTTGTACGTAAGAAGAAAAATAATTAGGCGGTTTTTAGTGATAGGAAAATAAAATAATGCAATGTTTAATTGTTTTTACGTGAGAAAAAGATTGATGATATACATACGGCTTAGACGGCTTATTTTTGAGCCATTTCTAAGCTGCATGTATATATATATATATATATATATATATATATATATATATATATATATATAAGGGATCCACATTTCCAAACATCTCCATGTTTACAACCGTTGGATCTTGTACATCTCCAATTTCAAATCAATGGTTAAGATTAGATGACTTAAACAATATTCAACGATTGTAAACATGAAAATGCTTGGGGATGCATAATAGGTGGACAAGATTAGATGACTTCAACAATATCCGGATGCGACTCGTAACACATTTGTATGGTCGCCCATGCAGGTCGGCTTCGCAACTAGTACGATGTTGTAGTAGTACTTACGCTTATAGTACTATTACGAGCCTGCAATAGGATACACGATATTAGGATGAGAGAATACTCAATCACAACTGTAGAAGCATGAAAAATCTGAAAAGCCAAGTAGGCCGCATAGCGTCCATGCACCCTCAAGGTGAAAGCAAGCCGCAAAGGAGCCATAGAAAGCACATACGGCCGAAGGGCTCGTCCAGCCTGTAAAACATCTATGCGGCTCGAACACCCAAGAGATCGGTGGCCACATAGGATCCTTGCCACAACAATTATGACCTGTCTGACACAGCATTAATTGAACTGCAACACTTCGAGACTCATGAAGACGGCGGCACAAAAAAGACAAAAACGTTATTATCAGGTGAATAGTGCCATGTGGTCACTCGTATGCATCCTCGAGTCTATGCGACCCCGTCAATATACAGCCAAATTATCCAGAAGACCTATACGGCCATGACGTTATGCGGCCAAGATATTATGCGACACTCAGCTTGCCAGACCTTTACACAATCAGTGTTGACTACGTATACAGCTTACCAAGTCAGGCACACAACAGAGTTGAAATTAACCCCAAAATATTCTCAACATCCTATCTCAACCTAGGTCACGTAGCAGCACACCCGTGGTATGCGGCTATAGTTGCAACCGTAATATGTTGAAGGAGTCCTATTCGGCCACCATACAGAGCCGTATGCGACATCTATAGCCTTTCAGCTTAACGACTATAAGTAGTAAGGTAGCACACCCACAAAGGAGGCGGGCAATGTTCGGGTGCACAAGCCCAAGGGAGAAAAAGAAGAAGAGAGCATGTGCATTCCCTCGTCGGACGGTCAACAGAGTAAAGGAGTCACTGCAGTACTCGATCTCCATCGTCACATTTTCCAGATCAAAAAATATTGTACTTAGATCTTCTGTCTAGGATTTTTTTGTACTTCTTCTATTGTATTCAACCAAGTTCTTATCAACAATTGTGAGGAAAAATAAAGTAGAAAATCTACTGGGGACGTCCTATCCTCCGATGAGAAGGTCGTGACGCAGTCCGACGCATAGAAGCTGGGTTCGACCCAGAAGATGCTGGTTGTATGCTTCGACCAGCAAGCCTTCGAAGAAATATTATCTGAGGGCAGCGCTTCGCCAAGGCTGGCAAAGCCTAAAAAGACCCGCAGAACATGGGTAGCCAAGGCCGCTGCGCCTCGCCCAATTGCGGGGCATGCGCTCCCCGTCTCTCTTCCTACCGCAAAAAATGCACATCATGCGTCCAAACGAGCTATCCCCACTCATGCAGCAGCCTTTTCTGACAATGGAAGTGCTCAGCACTTGAGCTCTGGCAAAGAAAAATACTATGATGCCATGAGTTTGAGTGCTAAGGCACGGTTTTATGCGGCCACAACAAAGGCCACATAAGGAGTCTCATGCGACATCAGAATCTAGTCGCAGGCAGGAGGTTCTAAGCGGCCTCGACGGCAACAGAAGTTCAGTCTTCGACAGAATCTTATACGGTGATGATTCCAAATGCCATACTGAGAAAGGAAAAGATGTAAACTTGGACTCCTCGTACTATGCACCAGTGCGTGCTAGGACAAGGAAGTCTATGGCAGTACGGGTTCGTCAAGCTCAAGCAATTGCTCAGTTGGCTGACCGTCAGCGTGCGCCGCTAATTGTTATGCATACCCCTGGCAGGAAGTCATATAAGATCGAACCGTGCGTCCAGCCCACAATGGCACAAGAACATGGTCAATCTCAAAAGTCTTCCACTAATGAGTTGGAGAAAGTTCTTGTATGAACCCCAAGTCAGGGAGCAAACACATCACCTACACACCCGCATGCTTTGTCTACCCGTGCTCACAAGGAGGGTGTAAAGGTGAGTTATCCCTCGCCCGACTTGCGTGATGTGATCAATCACAAGCGCAAGGCAAGGGAGGCAACCACGATATGTGAGATATCCCCTCCCGTGTATCATTATTCCCACATTATCATTAACTGCTGTTGTGCTAAAGCAATAGTACCTGAAAATAGGCAGTCAACATTCCAACGACTGCAACCAAGAGCACCCATCCGACAACATCCTAAGGAGTAGGTGCAAACACCAGAGAAGGAGGAGTTGCCCTTCGCTTCGTGTACTCTACTTGGAAATTCCCTTCTACAAGGGGAGGATGGAAGTCTAGCACCTCCAATACTTCACTCTCAACCAGCGCATCAAGAAACCAGAGGCAAGCCACGGTGCCAATAGAAGAAGTATTCCTGGGTACACGCTGGAAAAAGAAATTATCGGTTGCTGGGGGTAGCCCTTCCTTGAGACCCCATATGACTTTGCAAGCTGGGGGTAGTGATCCCTCAGAACTCTACAATAACCAAATATTTCGAGGAGACAATAATTTCCAAGGAATCGATGCTGAGGTTCCTGAGAGTAACCACCTTATCAAGAAGACAGAGCTTTCTACACTGGGGGTAGTATACCCTCCAAGTCCAAAGATGATGCTATACTGCCAACTTTCCTAGAAGTCTACTTACTACAAGAGTCTGGGACGGAAAGTGCGACATCCACGGTCCCATCTATTTTTCCTCATATAAGAACCATATACATGGCAGGGGACGAGCACGAGTGTAAAACCCTATTTCTAAAAATTATATTTTTTTATTAATAATAATTTAGTTATAGTATTTATGTGCTAATTAGGAGAAATAGATTTTTATTAATTTTTATTTTAGGTGTTGGTGCACTTAGAGGATTTATGGGACCATTAGAAATTTTTCGGAATTTATTTCATGTAGGAGACCCCTTGAGCAATTGCTAGCTTAATGGTGTGCACAAATATATCTTTTAGAATTTTTCTATGTATTTATATATATATGTGCATTTAGGGGATTTATTGAGCATTAGAAATTTTTCGAAATTTATTTCATGTAGGAGACCCCTTGAGCAGTGGCTAGCTTAATAGTGTGCATTATTATAATCTAGAATTTTTCTTATGAGTACATATATATATATATATATATATATATATATATATATATATATATATAAAATTGAAAAAGTATTAAAGAAAAGAAAAGAAAAGAAAAGGAAAAGAAAAGAAAGAAAATAATAATAATTAAATATAAGCAACTTAAAGCAAAGAAATTATTCCAACAACTCCTATTGCAACACCACAGCCGCCCCATTCCTTTTGTACACATCAGCCTTAGCTAGCAAAACCCGCCTCTATTTAGTATAGCCAACTTAGCAATGAGCACAGACCCCTGGCCGCAAGCAAAACTAAACCCCCTTTATTCTCTCTTATATATATATATATATATATATATATTATTTTATTTCTCTAAACCCTAAACCTAATTATCCAAACTCTCCCCCTTCCCATCTAGACTTAAGGAGAGCCGCCACCACAGCCGGAGAACCCCGCCAGGCCGTCCAAACCAATCCCGACGACCGCGACCCCGCGCACTGCAGATTCCCACAGCGAGGTACCTGTGTTCCGGAGTTGTTTTTCGTCGACTCGCTCAACCAAACACTACCCCGTATTCATCGGTATGCTCACCCCTTAACCCTCTTCCACATCTGTGTGATAGTAGACCTCGAACAACACGAAACCCTAGGCGAAAACAGCGCCAAAGTTGGCGAAAACAGACCAAATTCTGGGATCGCAGAAAACTACGATGACCACCCATGTTTCAGAGTTCGTATCTCCCACCACAGAGATCCAAATTCGATGATTCTTTTTGGTATGCGTAGAACACTTAACCTAGTTTAATTTCTGTTAAATAATCCTAGATTATTAACTGTTGTAGACAGAATTAAATTTGTTGGAAAACCCCGCGAACCCACTTTCTCATATTTTTAAAAGTTGTGAAACAGAGCGCGCTCCGCCAAACGGGACCGTCCCGCCATGTACCAAGTGTATCGAACGGTGCGCACAACGTAATCGGACACGTAAAAATTCGTAGAAACTGATTCGGACGCGTGTGCGTGCCGGAATCAACCCGTATCGGTGGACACATTTCGTGTCGCAACTTTTGTGGAAGTCGCGCGCATTTTCTGCACGCTCGTCAGATTGTGACAAAACTTATGCCACTGGACTCGTGGTAACACGCTGGTCCTGTGACCCAATTTTCACGCAATTCTGAGACAGTTGACCAAGTCGCCAATTGGCGGGCCCTACGGTTGACTTTTTGGACGAAATTGTGTTCAGTCCATTGGAATCCACATTTGGACATACCGTTGGGTTCGTATTGACATCTATAGTTGTTTGACCTATAATTTGTCCCATTTAGAGACTGTTACCTTTGACACATTTTTCAGTGCAAAGTGGGCCACACGTGGACCCCACTTTTACCCGAAATTATCGTTTTGCCCCTGTGTCCAAATTGGATGAAAGGGAAGTGCTTTTTAGCTATTTTGCTTATTCTGGAAACGTTGGTGATATTTATTTCAGCATCCGGAGACGTTCATTCTGAGGCCGTAGCTTCTGACTCTTGGTGTTGACATCGGGACACTATATTTTGCAGCTTTCTTGCCAAGCAAGATACCTTGCCAAATTGCTTACAGTATTTTGCATGCTTAGTATATTTCTGTATATTTATTGCATTTCTATTTATTTATTGCATGTGTAGTTCCTTTCAGTCATTACTATATATTAGATATGTTGACACACACTTGACACTTAGTATCATGAGAGGACAATCATTAGGCGTATGGGCTTTTAACCACTCTGGTAAACCGTAGTCACTAGCACGCACTATGGTGGTCGTGTCCGATGGTCTCTACCCCCGAGGTATGTCGATTGATGGAGTCCGAGGGTCGCTACCCTCGAGGTATGTCGGCTGATGATGTCCACCGACGAGTGTATGAGTTGTGAGGATTAGATCGAGTAGCCTACCCTTGCCCATACGTCGAAAAGTTATCCTCATTTGTATTAATATAGATTATCTTGTACAGCGTACTTATTTATTTTCAAATATTATGCATGTTTACTGTATTCAAATTGGCTTGCTTCTATGTATATTGTTATGTCCCTCTGAGGACCTGGTCCCTTGCCAGGTATAGACGATCAGGAGTATCCACAGGAGTACGGGCCGGGACCTGATGTATTATTTTCTGCCGAGGAGGTCTTACCTTCTGAGCATCCTTGATTACATCTAGCGATGGATTCTTTTAGCTGATACACTTTTGTCATCACCTTATTTCTATATTGGAGATTTATACTCCTCTCCCATTTTAGTTTTGGATATAGTCTTTTGGTAGTGTATTTGTCTCCACCCGACTATTATTTTGGATATTTTAGACTCCTTATTCTAGTTTAGTATTTCTTTTCTATGACTTATTGTGTGGATGAGATTAGCATAACTGTGACTTGTGATATTATATATACCACATGTGAGTTTATATTCATATTACAGCGTACGAATGGGTTATGGTTTTCATATATTGGAGTTGCCATATCCATGCGGCTGGCATGCT
>JAYESA010000007.1:121699677-121919677 GCA_036927795.1 Iris macrosiphon | reverse complement strand
AAACATTATGCATGTTCACTGTATTCAAATTGGCTTGCTTCTTTGTATCTTGTTATGTCCCTCTGAGGACCTGGTCCCTTGCCAGGTATAGACGATCAGGAGTATCCACAGGAGTACGGGCCGGGACCTGACGCATTATTTTTTGCCGAGGAGGTCTTACCTTCTGAGCATCCTTGATTACATCTAGCGATGGATTCTTTTAGCTGATACACTTCTGTCATCACCTTATTTCTATATTGGAGATTTATACTCCTCTCTCATTTTAGTTTTGGATATAGTCTTTTGGTAGTGGATTTGTCTCCACCCGACTATTATTTTGGATATTTCAGACTCCTTATTCTAGTTTAGTATTTCTTTTCTATGACTTGTTGTGTGGATGAGATTAGCATATCTGTGACTTGTGACATTATATATACCACATGTGAGTTTATATTCATATTACAGCGTACGTATGGGTTATGGTTTTCATATATTAGAGTTGCCATATCCATGCGGCTGGCATGCTTACGTGTCCTAGTCCTACGTATTTTTGGAACTGGGGTGTGACAACGAGGGCTCTAGCGTCAATAGCGCCTCAAGACCCTCGAGGCCATAATACAAACCATGAGAATGTCAATGTAGGCCTTGACCCAGACAATGCTGTAGATTTAGACAAGCATGGCATCACAACCATCAAAGGCCTCAGGTCAGGCAAGCCTGGATCCCGGGACCAATAGGGACTCCAACATAATCACTCCATCCGCTGGCGTCAATCTTTTCTTGCCCAGATTGTCTTCTACTTCTGTAGTAGATAAAGTCTGGAAAGCAATCAGGAAGGTCCGAGAACTTTGAGCCCGCCTGGACTCACTGGGCAATCGGGATACCCTGTACGAGCTCGGGGTACGACAACCATATTTCCTCGAGTAGAGAGATGTATTGTACCCGTCTAAATACAAGAACTTTGACCTGACTCCGTTTGACAGAAAAAACTCTCTTCGTCAGTACATGAGTTACTTCAAGACGACAACGGGGCATCTGCCTCGCAACGATGCTCTCCTTACCAAGCTCTTTGTCGGGGCATTATCGGGAGTGGCCTTTGATTGGTTTTACAGTCTCCAAGACAATTGTATCTCGTTGTTTGATGACCTCAAAAGCCTTTTTCTTGCCCGATTCTATGATGGGAGAAATGTCATGACAATATCCTCCTTGATGGACATCATGCAAAGAAAGAAAGAGCTTGTACAGGAATATGTTGAATGATACAGGCAAGCTGCACTAAAGTTTCCCCTCGACAATCCAGAGTCCACGCTTATGGACACATGCGAAGGAATCTACTGCCATTCGTCAGGCTCTGGATGGCCGACACCCAGTTCAAAGACTGGATGATGTTTATCATAAATATTGTCGATTTTTGTAACATCCCGCTACTAGAATACTAGATAATTACGAGAACTGATATGGCCAACCATACCTTGCAGAATACAGAAGTAAGCCGTAATATGCTAAGGTTGTCTAGAAGATATATGGGTAGAATCTATCATACTATAACGTCAGTCCTAAAGGCCAATAAATTCTAGTTTCTCAATCCATCAACACAAGTACAAGAGTATATCATATATGAAAGTAAAGAGGCATCCCAAATTACATACCACATATGATCATGAAGCTAGTGAATACAAAATGCTGCACTAGCAGAGTAAAATTATACATGATAATATACCAGCCATGGTCTAATATATACATCATGTTGACCGAAGTCAGAGAAGTGATCTCAAAATAAGGGGGCTAATACTGCCTCTTGCTACAATACCATAAAATAAAATAACACCACGAGGGGTGGAGAGGAAGGAAATCCACTAGCGAGCTTTAACCGTAGTCCTATGAGTATGAGCCATCTTGTTATAAGTGCGATGGACCCTGGTTCTCCTAAGGGTAATCTGGGCATACAAAACCAGTAGAGTCAGAACCCTAAGCAAAAAGTACTACAAAGGAGCTCAAGGTGATAGACCAAACACATCACAACGTACAGCAGAAAAGAGACATAAAAAATAAACAAATACGGATCGAGACTTGTATGGTACCAATGTACTTGTCTCAAGAATATAAATAAAAGAACTGATAACAAGTGCTATCAAGGAAAGTAAGGCAATGAGTGACAAGAGGGCATATGAACTACTCTAGATCGGGATAAAAACCCTTAAACCAAACAAGGATCAGGGTTACAGACCTTTACCCGAGCAGAACTTTGCACTCTAACCACACGCTGAGAGAAATAAAACTAGAAGAGTGAGCTATAAATGAAAGTAACAACATTTATTTCACGGCCAAACATCTCTACGGCTTGCTACAATTAACAAGCTAGGGTTGTCATCGACCTTAATTACTAAATATATATTTTAATAATATTTCTACCATCGGTACTACAGTCAACCCGGATGGCCAAGGGTTTGCTTGACGAGTAAACTTAAATACACATTCAATATCACTACAACATAATTTGTTACTTTATCATAAACATAAATTGAACTTTTAAGCATAGTCTCAAACTTGTGATCATAAACTTGCTTTATAAGCATAAACTGGTCATGTAACATAAACTTGTATATAAACTTGTCTCGTAAGTGTCGCAGCACGCGTAAACTTGGTTAGTCATGGATCCCTTGCCTAGCAGGATTGTTCCATGCTCTATGGGGCCTTTAGAGATCGGGATAGCCGGTAGCACAATAAACTTCCCTCTCAATGATCTAGGTAAATCTTATCTTGTTTAATCATTACTAACTTATTTCGAGTTCTCGAGTCATGGATACTTGAGAACTCCCTAGAATGATGAGTCACGAGTATGAACTTTTCACGAGATATCGTATTTGCGACACGCGATACATTGGGCAATACTCACACTCAATTTTTCGATGCCAAATGTAATGGATTTTCATACATAAATATTTTTACGGTGTTGTAAGGATTGCGAACTTGTACATAAACTTGTCTCGTGAACTATATGTAAAACTTGTCATGACCCGCACCCGAAAATTCGGGCACGAGTGCGTGGGTACGTCCAGCCTACGCCGCAGAGTCGGCGGTAGTACGCTGTCTAGGTCATATCCACATTTAACTAGTCTAGCTCATTCACAATTAACATAGGCAAGATAATAATGAGAAACAGGTACTTAAGATTGCGATTGAAATAAATGTGACACCAGATTCAAATGTTTTAGTACAGAAATTCAGAATGAAATCGGAGACAAACCCGATTACTAAGATAAAGAGCAAAAACTAAGATAACTACTGCTAACTACTCAGCAGGAGTAGCTTCCTATGCGGGAACTGGCTCTGCAACTGTGTCACCTGCTGCCTCATAGGGGCCATAATATGTAGGGGCAAGGTCCTCATCATCGCCTAAATTAACAGATCCAGTCAGGAAAGGAGCAAAGTACACAGTGCACAACAAGATTAAACTAAATATTTATGACAATTAAATTGAGCATCATATTGAGAAACTGCATAAAAGAACATCAATATCTCAGAGTTAAAGCTGTAAACAGGAATATGAGAAAACTCGAAGTAAATGAGACAGGAAATGAAACTACAACAGTCTGCAAGATATATAACAAGATCTAGGACTAGCTGTGTGAACTTGTGTTTGTTTTAGAATACATAGTTGGCATGTAGGGGTTTATAAGGCTAATCCGGCCGTCATAAACAGCTATTAAACAGGAATAATCGAGATCCGGCTGAGGGTACAGTCGCGTACCAACAGCTATTAAACACGACAGGGGAAATGGGTAAACTACATGCCTTCTTAGTATTCTCCCACCCGACATGAAAAACAAGACATGAACTCCAATATTCAAGACATGAATTCCAGTGTTCTAGCACTATGTGTAATCATCAATGGTACTAGTAAAGCAGGGAATTAATTATCACAATATAAAGATTAATTTGAAGTGCAGGTACTTGCCTGTTGTTTGGATCTGATTAAATTGGTTCTTGGGGAAAATTTCCAGAGATGAGTCCAAAAGCTGAAATAGACATTACCATCACTCTCAGAAGATGTCAAATAGCTAAAAACGCCTGTCCCTGGGTCCAATTTGGAGACAAGGGCAAAAACGGCAGTTTCGGGTCAAAACGGGGTCCGCCGGTGGGGCCGCTTTGCACCGAAAAACGTGTCCGAGTCAAAGGTCTCCAAATTTACCAAACTTAGTGTCAACAGGTCAGGAACGCTGATACGAACCCAACGGAACTTCAAGATTTGGATTCCGATGAGCCGAACACAAAATCGCCCGTCGAGCGGGGCTTGTGAGGCCCACGACACGTGATTTCGTCAACGTTCTCAGAATTGAACCAAACTTGACCCACAGGACCAGCGTATCGCTACGAGTCTGATGGAGCAAGTTTCGTCTCGATCTGACGAGTGTACACGAAGTTAGAGCAAATTACAGAAAAGTCGGATATGGGACGATGTCCGCAGATACGCGTTGATTTCGGTGTGCACGCACACCCGAATCAGCTTCCGAGAAAACTCACACGTCCGAATCGACGACGCGCACGTATCTGTGAAGACCGCACGCGACCAAGTCATCCCGTTTGGCGGGGCGCACTCAGTTCCGGGGTGAAACAGGGTCTAGTTTTTCCTGTTTTTGGATCGCGGTGCGCGATCACCACAGGACGCGATGCCCCGAGCGGTTTGTCCGAGCACCGAGAGGGTCATACAGGCTTCCCAACGCAATTTACAGAATCAAAAATAGAGCTACGAGCAAGAAGATACACGCACCTGAACGGGGCCGAAAAACCAGGCAAAATCGTGTCCGACACGACACAGGACACTGTGTCCTGTGTCCGACACAGTTAATTAGGAAATTAGGGTTAGGGTTAGGGATTTCAGGCGGCGGCCGGAGCTCAGGCTGGCCAGGGCGGCTCGCGGCGGGGAGGGGCCGGCCAGGGGCGGAGGCGCGCTGGGAGGCGGAGCTGAGGCGGCGGAGATGGCTGCCGTCATTGTCGGAGCTGCTTCGGGCTGCTGCTGCGGCTGTCGACGAGTGGGGAGGAGGAGGAGGAGAAGAGGGAGGGGCTGGCCGCGGCGGAGGGGGCTGCGGGCAGGGCGGTGGTGCCGGAGGCGGTGGCAGTGGCCGGGTGGGGAGGAGCGGGTGGCCGGAGAGGGGTCTGGGGCGGGGTTTAAATGGGGGAAGAGGAGCGGGGGAGGCGCCGGGTGAGGCGGTGACGTGGGGGGGGGGATCGTGGGGTGAGGCGCGGCGGGGGCGGCCGGAGGACGCGGCGGGCGGCGCGGCGCCGGACGCGGGCAGGGGGACGACCGGGTCAGGGCTGGGTGAGGGGAGGCCGGGTCGGGTAGCGGGTCTCGGGTCGGGCGGACCCGACCCGACCCGCTTGGCTAGTCGCGAGCTGGGCTGGGGTAGTGGGCCGGGCTGGATCAGGCCCAATGGGCCAGGGTTAATTCAGAAAATAATAATAAATAATAATAATAATAATTAATAAATAAATTATTTAATAAATAAATAAATAGTTTTAGGTGATTTAAAAATAGGTCCGGGGCCCGATAAATTCCAGGAAAATTATCCTAAGTCCACTTTTCTATTTTACACCCAAAAATATTATTTTTATAATATTTTAATGTTGTTTATCCTTAATTAAAAATTGTGAAATAATTTGAAACCCTGATTTTAATTACAGAAAATTCCCAGAAAATTCCAGAAAATTGTGAAAAATCCCAATTTTAGTATTTTTGAAAAATCAGGGGCTTACAATCTACCTAACTTATAGAATTTCGTCCTCGAAATTTAAATTATGGTAGAGTTCTCTCTGTCCAAACTCACTTGATTACAGTCTAGCGGGTTTCTCTCAGGTGAACATTGCGGTTGCTATCCAACTTAGAATTTTACCCATATCCTCTAAGGCTGTACAACTAGTGCGGCTAGGTCTCAACTTAATAAATCATGGTATTGAATCTTCAAGTCTGCAATACAAATACACCACCTATGGTATTCCCTTAGTCATAGAGGTTATCATCAATTCGACCGGTCTGAGGGGTATGTCTAGCACTACAAATCAACTTATACCAACCACAGGTTTTTGTCTTTCCGAAATAAGGGAAGACGAGGATCAATAATAAAGAGTTTAAGAGCGAGGTGGTAGAACAGAGGTATAGGGATCAAGGCGTTTAAGGAATTCTAATGGAAATTGTCAGGCGGTTATGGATTGAGATTCTATTCTGGTAATCATTTGTTCGCATGCTCGTATTAGTACGGTTATGTAACTGATACGATATGCTCGGGCGTATTTAGGGGCAAGTATACTAGTCAACCATATATCTCAATCCATATAAAGTAGTCGTGCGAAGTACGAATCGAAATGCACTAAGGTTGATCAGACCGTAGTACACTAATTCTGAGTAGACACTTGTATTAGTGGGGTTGATCAGGCCTCAATAATACAGGTGTCACGAACAAGCCCGATAAAGAGTAAGCTTGCAAAACTAGGCTATAAAATAGCAGCATCAGTCGAGTTCAGCAAAAATTAAGTGCGTTAGATGATGATAAAAAGAGGTACAAATTTATTGAAGTCCACAGAATAACACAAAATAAGCACAATAGCAAAAGCCTAAAGAATCTATACAGTTATCAATTTAAAAACATACTAGGTTATTTAGCAAGTTCAAGAATTACTAGGTTGGGGCTGAGGTCACGAACCAATAGGCACGAAAACAATACTAGAAAAAGTATCTACGAGTCACTTACGCGCATTAGCTGCTTCCAAAGTTTGCGCGTTCTCCACGGTCATCACGTAAGCTTGTCCGCGTCCTGGAGCAGTGGGGCAGTCCCTCACTTGATGTTCTGTTGATCCACAATATAGACAGGCACCCAGTCTCTTCCTACAAACTTGCCAGGTGTGACCTTGTTTTTGGCAAAAGTTACAAGCAGCCGCTTGTTGGTTCTGTCCTTGAGCCTGGTGTTGGGGTGCTGGAGCTCGAGGGAGAGGACGCTGAGTTTGCTGCGGGGCCCTCTGCTGTTGTTGTTGAAAAGGGCGTTTGTTGGGTCCTGCATTTCCGGTATCTCTCTCTCGCTTTAGCTTATGCCCCATGTCTCTCTCAACGCCTTGTGCCACGCTCAAGATTTCCTCATAGGTGCGAGCTCGGCTGGTGGTGACAGCAAGGCGAATATCCGGAGACAGCCCCTTCTTGAATCTACGGGCTCTGTCCTCAGGGGTACGGACCATGTACTCCGTAAAGTGGCTTAACCTGCTAAATTCAGCAGTATACTCATCAACAGACAGGTTACCTTGTTCCAGTCTCTCGAATTGGCTTTCGAGAGCTTTCCGAGCTACTTCGGGGTAAAATTTCTCCTTGAATAGCCTCTTGAAGTCCTCCCAGGTGAGGTCAGGAGCAGATAGTTGAGGTTCATCTCTGAACCAGGTTCGAGCAATGTCGAACAGTTGCAGGCTTGCGGACTCCACTTTGAGATCATCAGGAACCCGAGCAGTCTTCAGGAGTCTCTCTACGTTCTCTATCCATTCATCGGCATAGAGAATACCTTCAGTTCCGTAGAATTCCAGGGGTCTAAGGTTTTTGAAGTCTTTGGCACTTCCTGGCCTCTTTTGTGGTGACTCCCGGGTCCGAAGAGCTTCTGAAAGGCTGGTCCGTAGCAGGGCAGTTTGTTCCTTCTGGGATTCTACTAGTCCCTGGAACACTCCAAGTAGCTGTGCCCCATCTAGAGTAACTGTCGGAACAGATGGAGGCGGTGGGAGTGCAAGAGTCTCGGGCATATTTTGCTCAGCTGGTTCTGAGGTGCCTCCTACTGTGTTCCTTGTCTGGACCATTCTGAAAGATTAAGGGATAGGAAGATCAGAATAGATTACTTGGAAATCAAAGGCGATAGGAAAATTGAGCAGAAATGATATCAAGAATTGAAATAAGGACCCTATACTGTGAATGAGCTTTTCCTAGAATCCTCAATCTTATTCCATACTCTGTCCTAGGGTATTACCCTATTTAAGGATATGACCTGCATGGGCCACCATAAAAATGTGTCACGACCCGCACCCGAAAATTTGGGCACGAGTGCGTGGGTACGTCCAGCCTACGCCGCAGAGTCGGCGGTAGTACGCTGTCTAGGTCATATCCACATTTAACTAGTCTAGCTCATTCACAATTAACATAGGCAAGATAATAATGAGAAACAGGTACTTAAGATTGCGATTGAAATAAATGTGACACCAGATTCAAATATTTTAGTACAGAAATTCAGAATAAAATCGGGGACAAACCCGATTACTAAGATAAAGAGCAAAAACTAAGATAACTACTGCTAACTACTCAGCAGGAGTAGCTTCCTATGCGGGAACTGGCTCTGCAACTGTGTCACCTGCTGCCTCATAGGGGCCATAATATGTAAGGGCAAGGTCCTCATCATCGCCTAAATCAACAGATCCAGTCAGGAAAGGAGCAAAGTACACAGTGCACAACAAGATTAAACTAAATATTTATGACAATTAAATTGAGCATCATATTGAGAAACTGCATAAAAGAACATCAATATCTCAGAGTTAAAGCTGTAAACAGGAATATGAGAAAACCCGAAGTAAATGAGACAGGAAATGAAACTACAACAGTCTGCAAGATATATAACAAGATCTAGGACTAGCTGTGTGAACTTGTGTTTGTTTTAGAATACATAGTTGGCATGTAGGGGTTTATAAGGCTAATTCGGCCGTCATAAACGACTATTAAACAGGAATAATTGAGATCCGGCTGAGGGTACAGTCGCGTACCAACAGCTATTAAACACGACAGGGGAAATGGGTAAACTACATGCCTTCTTATTATTCTCCCACCCGACATGAAAAACAAGACATGAACTCCAATATTCAAGACATGAATTCCAGTGTTCTAGCACTATGTGTAATCATCAATGGTACTAGTAAAGCAGATAATTAATTATCACAATATAAAGATTAATTTGAAGTGCAGGTACTTGTCTGTTGTTTGGATCTGATTAAATTGGTTCTTGGAAAATTTTTCCAGAGATGAGTCCAAAAGCTGAAATAGACATTACCATCATGCTCAGAAGATGCCAAATAGCTAGAAACACCTGTCCCTGGGTCCAATTTGGAGACAAGGGCAAAAACGGCAGTTTCGGGTCAAAACAGGGTCCGCCGATGGGGCCGCTTTGCACCGAAAAATGTGTCCGGTTCAAAGGTCTCCAAATTCACCAAACTTAGTGTCAACGGGTCAGGAACACTGATATGAACCCAACGGAACTTCAAGATTTGGATTCCGATGAGCCGAACACAAAATCGCCCGTCTAGCGGGGCCTGTGGGGCCCACGACACGCGATTTCGTCAACGTTCTCAGAATCGAACCAAACTTGACCCACAGGACCAGCGTATCGCTACGAGTCCGATGGCGCAAATTTTGTCTCGATCTGACGAGTGTACACGAAGTTAGGGCAAATTACAGAAAAGTCGGATACGGGACGATGTCCGCGGATACGCGTTGATTTCGGTGTGCACGCACACCCGAATCAGCTTCCGCAAAAACTCACACGTCCGTATCGACGACACGCACGTAACTGTGAAGACAGCACGCGACCAAGTCGTCCCGTTTGGCGGGGCGCACTCAGTTCCGGGGTGAAACAGGGTCTGGTTTTTCCTGTTTTTGGATCGCGGGGCGCGATCACCACAGGACGCGATGCCCCGAGCGGTTTGTCCGGGCACCGAGAGGGTCATACAGGCTTCCCAACGCAATTTACGGAATCGAAAACAGAGCTACGAGCAAGAAGATACACGCACCTGAACGGGGCCGAAAAACCAGGCAAAATCGTGTCCGACACGACACAGGACACTGTGTCCTGTGTCCGACACAGTTAATTAGGAAATTAGGGTTAGGGTTAGGGATTTCAGGCGGCGGCCGGAGCTCAGGCTGGCCAGGGTGGCTCGCGGCGGGGAGGGGCCGGCCAGGGGCGGAGGCGCGCTGGGAGGCGGAGCTGAGGCGGCGGAGATGGCTGCCGTCGTTGCCGGAGCTGCTTCGGGCTGCTGCTGCGGCTGTCGACGAGTGGGGAGGAGGAGGAGGAGAAGAGGGAGGGGCTGGCCACGGCGGAGGGGGCTGCGGGCAGGGCGGTGGCGCCGGAGGCGGTGGCAGTGGCCGGGTGGGGAGGAGCGGGTGGCCGGAGAGGGGTCTGGGGCGGGGTTTAAATGGGGGAAGAGGAGCGGGGGAGGCGCCGGGTGAGGCGGTGACGTGGGGGGGGGGGGGGTCGTGGGGTGAGGCGCGGCGGGGGCGGCCGGAGGACGCGGCGGGCGGCGCGGCGCCGGACGCGGGCAGGGGGACGACCGGGTCAGGGCTGGGTGAGGGGAGGCCGGGTCGGGTAGCGGGTCTCGGGTCGGGCGGACCCGACCCGACCCGCTAGGCGGGTCGCGGGCTGGGCTGGGGTAGTGGGCCGGGCCGGATCAGGCCCAATGGGCCAGGGTTAATTCAGAAAATAATAATAAATAATAATAATAATAATTAATAAATAAATTATTTAATAAATAAATAAATAGTTTTAGGTGATTTAAAAATAGGTCCAGGGCCCGATAAATTTCAGGAAAATTACCCTAAGTCCAGTTTTCTATTTTACACCCAAAAAATATTATTTTCATAATATTTTAATGTTGTTTATCCTTAATTAAAAATCATGAAATAATTTGAAACCCTGATTTTAATTACAGAAAATTCCCAGAAAATTCCAGAAAATTGTGAAAAATCCCAATTTTAGTATTTTTGAAAAATCAGGGGATTACAAAACTTGTCTGGTAATATAAACTTATATCAACATAAGGAAGCATACAACAATAATCACCAAAAAGAATTATTAAATGAACATAAATAAAAGAAACACAAAATGTGTAAAAGGATTCCTGGCCGCATGCGCCCACTGGCCGCATGGACTCACTGGCCGTATGCACCCTAGTACTGAGTGATGGGTCATTAATGCATGTCAGAGAAGTGACTAAAAGTAATTGATGTGACATGCCATAAAAATGTGTCAGAGAGATAAGGCAAGAATCATAAAAAGATGTGCAAGGACGAAGCAGAGTTATGCGTCCTTAAGGAAAAGAGGCGCATAGGGGCACTACCGCATAAGTCTACTTGTCGCATGCTCTCTCGTCCACATGGGTATTTTTTTTGGACTTCAGCTAATTTCTCATTCGTTCAGTGAGTGAATACACAAGGAGTTCAAGGACTTAGTTCCAAAATATTTTATGTAATAAACAATCATGCATCCAACAAGATGGACGCATGCTGGTTGGCTATACGTCTAAGAGTCCAGGCCACATAGAAGTTAGGCCGCATAGAACTCTCGGCCACATATGACGCTGGCCGCATGAGAACTTCGTTTACTCCAAACGCAGGTTCAACCATGGCAAAAACTCCAAAAAACTTAAAAAATATTTTCTTTATAATTTTTTTATTTTAACTCTGAATCAAGTGAATCAAAAGCCAAAATGCTCGAAATGAAATGCTCCATCAACCAAAAAAACTATTTTTCAAAATACCATATTTTAGTAGATCAAAACTACGAAAAACAAATAAAACCTATAAAAACTCTAAACTTCAAATTCAGATAAACTCAAATATACTCATCAAAATTCATAAATCCAAGAACTATATATGATTATCAACTTAATGTGAACATTTTCCATCAAATACATTTTTAAACAACATATATATATATATATATATATATATATATATATATATATATATATATATATATATAATTCGAAAATTAAGGCTTCACCACTGAGCAAGATGTACTTGCCTTGAGTGGCTCCTAGTTTCTATCTCTCTCGGTCTAAGTCACAACAACTTCTCCCTAGGGCTAGGGTTTGGCTAGAGGGAGCTTAAAGGAGAGGAGGAAAAAGGAAGCAAGAAGAGCGGAATAAAAAAATGAGTGGGGATAGAGAAAATACTTATATATATATATATAAACTAATAGGAGAGGAAAATGGTTAGTCATGGGTCCAGTCAAATAAATCGAACCAAGTGTCCATTCTATATGCAGGTCCTAAATTGGGTCTATGGCAATGCTAATGGCTATTCTACTGGTCTCGAGTAGTCTCTTTCAATAACAAGAATACATTGTCAAAAAAAATTAAATTCTAGAAATTTAAGAAATACCAATTCTGGAATCGGGTGTGACAGTGCTGAAAGAAAGGTAAAGAACGCCCAACTGCTAGACATACAAATCTCAGTCGCTGATGATAGGGGAAGACCTCCTTACAACTGATGGAAATAGGGATCCCCAGGACCGCAGATTGGTATACATATCGATCGATAGAAGATTAACAATTTTAATACGTGATCTAACCCTTCAAAGATGGAAACTAGGGTTCACAAATTATACTTGAAGTAACTAGAAGAAGATGAAGGTTTTCAGTAACCTTTGATTAGTTAGCAACCCCAAGATCTTATGTACCTATTACTTCCTCGGATTGGACATCGTGTGGGCGACGATCTTCCATCCTTTTCTTCTCCTTGGGCGACCCTCTTTTTCTCCTTATGTGAAAGATGAATTTAGAGAAAGCTGCTTACTTTTTTATTTACCATGACGGCCAGAGAATAGATAGGATACATCATGGACCATGAGAAAAAATTAGGGTTAGGTCTCCTAGATCTGGGTATCCCATGTTCAGCCCGAACACACAATCCCGGCCCATAAACAATAGCTCGGTCCACTAGAGAGTTATTGTTGCACTACCTTCCTAATCCTAAATTATGATTTTGTGCTCCTTATTATATGCTTGTTTGTCTTCCCATGTTAATATATCGAATGTCCATCGATTAAATTAAATTACTGACAAATATATTGATCGGCATCTTTTCTCCATAACTAGTACCACTCAACTTTATTTGTCATGTCAGATATAATCCACCTATAGGGTTTACATAAAATTTTTTATGAGTTTCTTAAGGGGACATCATCAACCCGATGTATCGGGATATTGATTTCTTTTATAATCAATAGTCCATCATACACACAATGTCAATACCCAATTCATAGAGTTTATTGACCCATAATGAATCTCACTCTTTTATGAGTCAAAGTAATACACACTGCATATACATGTCTGTTATTATATCTGGACTAAGAGTATAAGAATCCTTAATAACAGAGATGTTTATTCTCTTATGTATTAAGTACAAAGAGAACAACCTCAAGTGGTCTATTCAATATACAGAAAGTGTACTAGTGTAAACCTAAAGTCAAGATAGACTAATACTAGATTACAACACAACCTTTCTAATGGTTTGTCCAAGTCCATCTAGGTTGTGAACTATTTATATATTCCAAGAAAACTGATAATATGATCTTCTGTGTGACACCACACACAATATTATCTACAATATAGAATATCAGACACTTGTATTAATATTATAACAAATACAACATTCAAATATTTGCCCATATGATTCTCATTTAAAAATAAGAAAATATAGTTAATACAAAGTGATGCTTTTAGTACATAACCCTAATATTTTTCCATATGATTCTCATTTCTAAGACAAATCGCTTCTTTGGCTGCCTCAGAGGCTGCCACATACTCGGCTTCCATGGTGGAATCGACAATACATTTTTCCTTGATGGTCCTCCATACTTTGGCTCCACCTCCTAAAGTAAATACATAACCAGAGGTAGATTTTCTGGCATCCCTATCTGACTGAAAATTTGAGTCTGTATACCCCAAGGGCACTAAACTATCTGTATAATAAACCAACATATAATCTTTAGTCCTTTTCAGGTACTTGAAAATATGCTTTACCGTAGTCCAGTAATCTTGTCCTAGGTTAGACTGATATCTGCTAACCATGCCAACGATAAAACAGATGTCTGGTCTCGTACATAGCATTGCATACGTTAAGCTTCCTACTGCCAAAACATAAGCAACCACTTTTATGTCCTCTATCTCTTTAGGTGTTCTCGGACACTGCTTCTTTGATAGAGAAATTTTATGCTTAAAAGGTAAGAAATATTTCTTAGAATTTTGCATACTAAAACGAGTTAGTATAGTATCGATATAGGTAGCTTGAGAAAAGCCTAACATCCTTTTCTTGCGATCTCGTAGAAATTTGATCCCAAGTCCTTCATATCAAACTGCTAGGATAACCATACCCTTATATTAGATAACACCTTCATACTGTTTCCAATGAGCAAGATGTCATCTACGTAAAGTACTATGAATACCACTATATTTTTGTCACACTTTTTGTATACACATGCATTATCCGGACATTGATCAAATCTATATTATTTTATCACTTGATCAAAACTGATATTCCAAGAACTAGAACCTTGCTTAAGTCCATAAATGGACTTCTTGAGCTTACAAACAAGATGCACTTTGCCCTTTTCATGAACCCATATGGTTGCTTCATATAGATATTCTCCTCAAGACTTCCATTAAGGGAAGCTATCTTGACATCCATTTGCCAAATCTCATAATTGAGATGAGCTTCAATAGATAAAAGAATCTAGATAGACTTAAACATGGCTACTGGCAAAAATATTTTCTCATAATCAATACCCTCTTTCTGAGTAAAATCTTTCGCAACAAGCCAAGATTTAAAGGTTTTAACCTTACCGTCTGATCCTCTTTTTCTCTTGTAAACTCACCTGCATCGAATGGAATTTACACCAGTGGATGGTTTTACAAGCTCTCAGACTTGATTAGAATCCATATATTCTATTTCAGATATTATTGCTTTTTGCCAAGATTCTGCATCTTTATCTTGGAATGCTTCATTATAGGTGCATGGATCAGAATCTTGTTCCTCAAGGATGAAGTCTGATGACTCTCCCAAGAACATGAATCTGTCAGGTTGGACAATAACCCTCCCACTACGACGAGGCACTATAGGTTGTGGTGTAACATTTATGACACGTTGTGCAGGTACTTATGGTTTCTCCTGTTGTACTATTGGTGCTGAGGTATTTGGTGTCTCATCTCTCAGTTCTTATAGAATAACTCTACTCATGGGTTTATAGTTCATCACATTGTCGTCCTCTCAGAATTGGGCATTAGTGCTAACAATGACCTTCTGATCCTTAGGACTATAAAATAAACCTCCTTTCGTTCCTCTTGGATAGCCTACAAATAAGCGTACTTCTGTACGAGATTCTAACTTATCTTCTTTCCCATTCAGCACATATGATGGACTATCCTAAATTCGAACATGTTTCAGACTAGGCTTACGTCCGATCCACAGCTCTGTGGGAGTAATAGGTATTGACTTAGAAGGTACCAAGTCCAAAATATAAGTTGTAGTCTCTAAGGCATATCCCCAAAACAAATATGGTAAATCCGAATAACTCATCATTGATCTAACCATATCCATAAGAGTCATATTCCATCTTTCTGCTATACCATTCTGTTGGGGTATTCCAGGTGCAGTCAATTGGGATATAATCCCAGCTTCTGATAAATAGTCCCTAAACTCTCCAAAGAGGTACTCGCCACCACGATCTGAACATAATGACTTGGTATATTTTTTATGACGTTTCTCCGTTTCAGCCTTGTACTATTTGAATTTTTCAAAGCACCTAGACTTACGGCGCATTAAATAAATATATCCATACCTTGAATAATCATCAATAAATATAATAAAATATTCAAAGCCACCTCTAGCCTGAATAGTCATGGGCCCACACAAATCAGAATGAACTAATTCCAACACATCTTTGGCCCTATACCCCTTTGCCGTGAAAGGCCTTTTGGTCATTTTACCTTCCAAGCAGGATTCACAGACTAGAAGTGCCTTACTTTCAATGAACTCAAAGGTCCATCTTTAACTAGTCTTTGAATCCTTCTTAGATTAATATGTCCCAACCGCAAGTGCCAAAGATATGTTTGGTTCATACAAGAAGGTTCTTTTCTCTTATTTAAGTTAGAAAACGTGTTATTCATTTCCATAAGTTGCATTATGGATAAAATAGGATTAATGACATACAAATTATCAACTAATGTATCAGAACAGATAAAATGCTTATTTTTTCTAATAACAATATTGTCATTAAAATAAACAGAATATCCATCCTTAACTAGCATAGAAACAAAAATTAAATTCCTTATAAGTGAAGGTGCATAAAGACAATCTCTCAATGCCAAAGACTTATTTCTACCAAAAGATAAAATAATCTCTCCTACTGCAACGACTGCTACTTTTGTAGCATCAACCATAAATAAGCATATCTCTCCATCACTAAGCCGCCTGGTTTCCTGGAACCCCTACAATGAATTGCATACATGATTAGTGGCTCCTGTATCTACACACCAGGTACCGGTAGATAACACCACGAAACATGTTTCAACTATTAGTAAATGAGATATACCTTCTTTATTTCCTTTTTTGAGAAATGAACAGTCACTCTTCCAATATCCTAACCTTTTGTACTTGAAACACTTGCCTTTCGGCTTTTTTACAATGCCTTGAGGTCCCATGCCCTTCTTTGCTGAATTTGCTTATTTCTGAATATTATTCTTCTTCTTACCGCCTTTCGACTTAGAAGTAGAAGTCTTTTCAGTAACATAAATATGACCATTTTGCCTCATGAGAGCCTCAGCATCCTGCAGTTCTTTCGCAAGTTCTGCCAAACTGTACAACCTTTTGTTTATGTTGTAGTTAAGGCAAAACGTGTCAAAACTTTTAGGCAGAGTCCCAAGAATAATATCAACCTGGGTTTTTCCATCGATTTCAGCTCCAAGGATCTCCATCTCATTGAGATGACCCATCATCTTGAGAACATGATCCCTTACTGGCGTCCCTTCAGCCATGGTTATATTCATCAAACTCTTCATAGCAAACTACATAGCTGCCATACTCTGATGTCCGAAGAGTTACTTGATGCTGTACATCATGTCATAAGCTGTGGCGTTGGCTTGATACTGATGTTGCAGTATATTTGACATAGATGCCAGAATGTAACACCGCGCCATCTCATCTGCCTTGATCCACTTCTTATAAGCCTTTTTGACCTCTTCATCAGAATTAGCATCTGGCTTAGGAGGACATTCCTCATGGAGTACATATTTGTACTCTTCAACATTTAAGACAATATCCAAGTTACGTTTCCAGTCAATGTAATTAGGGCCAGTAAATTTGTTTTCTTTAAGAATCACCAAAAGTGGACTGAATAAACCCATTTTTGAAATCCTGAGAATCACATAAATTATGTAGGGAAAAAACTTTTTGAACTAAAAATATATTGATTCCCTCAAAACAATAATAAAAAGTTTACCAACACCTTAAACACCATAAATTAAATATGCCACGATAGTGTGGACGTATACTAATTCAATATTTGTCCAAGAAGGTTTTTTCTATTAATTTTACTATCATGTCAACCTAACTTTATGACAAATAAAATTAATTTGTTGGTCTTTGTTTTGGTCCTACAAATAATAACAGAAATTCCGATGGGGAGGATACCATTATTTGTATCTAAGTGTACACCATTACTTAATACTAACTCCATTACTTGGTAATGTATTTCTTTATATGGAGAAGTAAACATACACTAGGTAATTTTTTATAATTATCATAAAAGAAGTCGGTACTGATGATCCATAATTATACTCATCCGATATGGAGGAAGGCACTAAAGCCAACATGCAAGTATAATTATATCACCTACAAACCATTAATGGAGACCATGTGATTTATACTAAATAAATTTCCTCTCCTACTTAGTTATTTAACAATGAGAATTTTTCTACTAGTTGACGTATGTCCATGTTGTCCATTATTAATGAGGGCTTAGTTTATAGAAAATATCCACAGAATAATAAACATGCATAACAGAATAAGCAGATATTGCAATAAAGTAAAAAATTAATATCCAACTATTATGGCCATATATCCTGCTTCTTCCTCAACTGTCGAATCCAGAACCTTGCTCTTTTTTTTTAGGTTTGGCCGTATTTTTCCTTCATCAAAAATTATTTTTCTGCCTCTGGACTGCTAAAAAATAGCATCTCATCCCTAATAAAAAACAACCACCATCGCCATCACGATAGATAAAAAATTTAAAATTATATCAACCTATGACTTCCGAAGGAGTTTACACATAATCTAGATTAAAAAAAATAAATAAATAAGTGCTGACTAAAAAATAATATCTTTCTTAAGAGCTCCTTGTTGAACCAGAAGATGACTGATCTAGGTGAGTGGACAAAACTTTGTTCTCTGATTTTTGCACGCCTTAATAATGAATCTGAGTTTTATAATACCTGTTGCTAAGAAGATTATTATTTTTGTTACATGAATAATAGAACTGCATGCTTAGCTAGAACTTGAATGCTTGTCAATAGAGAACCTTACCATGCTAATAAGAAAGAGTAAGAGATTGCTTAAACTTGTCTCCATATCGCTTTTGTTTTGATAGAACTACTTCGTGCTTGAACTTGATAAGAGAGATGGCGGCCAGTCCGCACAGAGATAGAAGAGAAGAGATAGATGGTCTGCTTGTTCATTTCATCTGCATCGTAGAGTTTATCGGATAGTATTTCATGCATTCGTATCGGTCGTACAATGGCTATTAGTGCAAAGCTAAACCTTGGTCCCGGCTGCTATTATGTTAGTGAAGAGTAACCATGAGTCATAGCTGCTAATAAAATTAGATAAAAGAGTCATTAGTTAGCTGGATTTCCGCTACTGATCCTGAGTTTCTCGGGGACCGAAAGCATATAGATAGTTTATCTTATTTGCTTGATAGAACGATAGTTTCTAAGATGGTGCATTATCCCTAGAGTCTTTGAGTATAGCTCACGAGATACGCTGCGCACACCTGATAGTAGAATAATCGGCTTGTCTTGTGTGCTTATATGTTATCGAACATAAACTCTGATTTCAAAGACGTTTCCAAAAGAAGTAATATGACTCTATTCCTGTATTGCATAAAACGAACCTAAGTAAAACTAGAAAGATCACTAGTAATGTAATGTAATATTTTATAACATAATTACTTAATGTTGGTTTTAGTGAATGTTGCTTATGTTCGTTGATTTTATACTCACCAGTACTTTTTCCAAAGTACTGACCCACTAACAGTTGCTTGTTCGTAGGTACTGAATAGTCCGAGGAAGTGATAGCCGTGCCTCATCCCCAGGACCCAGAAATCTGGTTATGCCTTGAGCCGTATGGATTGCTTTGAGTTGCTTTTATATAGTGGGACGTAATGTATGGAATGATGCCATTGTATTCAGAGAATCTTGTGCCTTGATCTTTGTCCCGTTTATTTAGATGGATTATTGTTGTAACACTGTCCCTCCGCTGCGTACTCGATCGATTCAATGATAGCCATAACTTTAACGATGTTGCCTTGTGCGGACGCAATCCCAAGCTCGTACGGCATCACGTCCTGATGGAAACGATCATCCCGCAGGAGCGCTGTCGCGATGATTCGCGCCCAGCGGGGGCGGCCGATTCCTGCGGAAGATCAGGGCATGACATAATGGTATCAGAGAAAATCGATCCTCTGGCCTTACGTCCATTTTGCTGCTGTTCTTAGATGACAATTCCATATTTATTGATATCATTGCTAATTGAGAGTTCCATACAATAAGTCCATAGATATTCTCAAAGTTGTGCAAAAGTTTTCTGGATTTGATTTATTGTTTTAGAGTTGTGCTTTCGTGCTTGTGGTTTGCTAGAGTTTTTGATTGAGGATGGTGAGGGATGAGGACTACCACTGCTCTGGATATCAAAAGTTTCTTCTTAAGTTTCGAGGACGAAACTCTTTCTTGGTGGGTAAGTATGTAGTTCTCCGCTCCGCATTGGCACTATGTACAAGAGATATCGGTTTTTTGACTCAAAAGGATATCTTCCTCAAGAGCTCCTTGTTGAAGAAGAAGATGACTGATCTAGGTGAGTGGGCATAACTTCGTTCTCTGATTCTTGCACGCCTTAATAATGAATCCGAATTTTATAATGCCTGTTGCTAAGAAGATTATTGTTTCACTTACATGAATAATAGAACTGCTTGCTTAGCTAGAACTTGAATGCTTGTCAATAGAGAAACTTGCTCCATGCTAATAAGAAAAAGTAAGAGATTACTTGAACTTGTCTCCATATCACTTGTATTTTGATAGAACTACTTCATGCTTGAACTTGATCAGAGAGATGGCGGCCAGTCCATACATAGATAGAAGAGAAGAGATAGATGGTCTGCTTGTCCATTTTGTCTATATCGTAGAGTTTATCTGATAGTGCTTCATGCATTCACATCGGTCAGACAATGACTATTAGTGCAGAGATGAACCTTGGTCCCGACTGCTATTTTGTTAGTGAAGAGCAACCATGAGTCACAGCTGCTAATAACATCAAATAAAAGAGTCATTAGTTAGCTGGATTTCCGCTACTGATCCTGAGTTTCTCGGGGACTGAAAGCATATAGATAGTTTATCTTGTTTGCTTGATAGAAGGATAGTTTATAAGATGGTGCATTATCCATAAAGTCTTTGAGTATAGCTCACGAGACACGCATCGCATGCCATGATAGTAGAATAATTGGCTTGTCTTATTTACTTGAATGCTATCGAACAAGAACTCTGATTTCAAAGATGTTTCCAAAAGAAGTAATATGACTCTGTTCCTGTACTGCATGTAATGAACCTAGGTAAAACTAGAAAGATCAATGGTAATATAATATTTTATAACATAATTACATAGTATTGGTTTTAGTGAATGTTGCTTCTGTTCGTTAATTTTATACTCACTAGTACTTTCTCCAAAGTATTGATCCACCAATAGTTTGCTTGTTCGCAGGTGCTGGATCGTCCGATGAAGCGATAGCCGTGCCTCATCCCCAGGACCCGAAAATCTGGTTTTGATGCCTTGAGTCATATCAATTGCTTTGAGTTACTTATATATAGAGGGATATAATGTATGGAACGATGCCATTGTATTCAGAGAACCTCATGCCTTGATCTTTGCCCCGTTTATTCAGATAAATTATTGTTTGCAACAATGTCCCTCCGTTGTGTACTCGATCGATTCGATGATAGCCACAACTTTAACAATGTTGCCTTATGCGGACGCAACCTCAGGCTCGCACAATATTACGTCAAGATGGAAACGATCATCCCGTGGGAGCGCTGGAGCGATGATTCGTGCCCAGCGGGGGTGGCCGATTCATGTGGGAGATCGAGGCGTGATACTTTTTGTTACAACCGAAGATGATTTCTCGCACAAACTATGCTGACTACGTGTCCAGCTGACCTAGTCACGAACGTAATAACCCCAAGATCTCTTCAACAACATATCGTAACCAAGACCATGTGACATCCTGTCTATGGCATGCAACCGCAGTTACAAACGCATTCTGTTGAATCAGTCCTATGCGGCCACCAAACATAGGCATATATGGCATCTATAGCCCGTCAGCAAGATGGCCATAAATAGCAAGGGTAGCATATCCTACAACCCCCGGCCAGCTACGTATGTGCATACAAGCTCAGGAGAGAGAAGAAAAGAGAGCATCCTCATTCCCTCATCAGACCATCAATGGAGTAAAAGAAATGCTACTGCGCTAAAGCTCCATCGTTATTACCTAGATAAAAATATTTACTTAGATTTTCTTTTTAGGATCTCTTTGTTCTTCTTTGTTTGTTATTTCAACTTCAAAACTTGCAATGGCGTACAAGATGACGTCTCTGCTGGGGACCTTCTCCTCCTCTGATGAGAAGACAGTGACATAGTCCGATGTGGCCAAGCTGGGTTCAACCCAAAGGATGCTGGTGGTACGCTTCGACCAGCAAGAATTCAAGAACATGCTCTCCGGGGACAGCATGATTCCTTCTGCAAGGTAAGCAAAGCCTAAGAAGACCCACAAACATGGGTAGCAAAGGCTGCTGTGCCTCACCCAAGTGCGGAGCATGCACTCTCTACTTCTCTACCTGTTGCCGTAGACACACATCATGCGTTCACCCAGGCTGACCCAATCTATGCGGGAGTCAGAAAAGGCACTCTGTGTCACGCCCCGATTCTACAGAATCACTAATTGTCCCCCGGTGATGATGCCATGCGAGCGTATGGAGCACCCACACAAGGCCTAACATAATGATATATATATATAGAAACACAACAACAGATTCCGTAAGCTAAAGATTTGACATTGAAACGAAGAAAAGTTTTCTTTATTGATAACGTACATCTTTGTTACAAACTCTTGACTCAAAAGTAAAGGGGTACCGCACGGGCTAAAAGATGGATGCAAAATGAGATAGCCATTTCATACATTACATCCCATACTAGAACTTCAAAAATAATTAGACACCTTTAGGCGAAGCTATCGCCTTTCCATGGAGCTGCATAAGTTGTGTGCCTATGCTCCGGATGATTTGTACAAGCTTCAAAAGACATGAACGGAGTACAGTGAGTTATGAACTAGTTAGGGAAAGAAGTTTCAGCTCCTCACAGGGTTGCCTTGGCTCGAGGAACCTGCTGAAACGAGGGTCAGTACTTTAAAAAGTACCGGTGAGGGCGAGCTAACCCAACTAACCAATTCAACACATTATTGTTGTAAAGCATGCAAGTTATTATGTGGACTTTCCATCTTGCCTTAGTACAAGTTACAACAAACAATAGATATGAGAAAATGGAAATAAATATGCCACCCTTCGATAAATTTTACCTGCTCGTCTGAATATCCTGTATATAACTTACCATGACCTTCCCTGCCATGAAGACATTGTTAGCTTGCACAGTTTAAATATACATAAGGTCACTTGGCGTCACAAGCCATATTGGACGATTTTATAGTCTCTAAAAGGAGATGGAAAACAATACAGGTAGCGGGCCCTACTGTACGCACATTCTATTTAATTCAAATGACTATCTAAATATTTCATCTAGATCGGATCGATCCCGGCGCCCCAGCGACCGTCCGCAGGAACTGAAAGCCTTGTGCACAAGTAGTCCGTGACCATATGATGTCCCAATATTTGGTTAAGATACTGTCATGACCCGCACCCTGGATTTGGGCATGAGTCATGGGTACGTCCAGCCTACGCCGCAATGTCGACGGTGGAATGTTGTACTGTAAGCCACATATATAATCTACAACTCACAACATAATTTATCTCCATACTATACTCAACCACATGCACTAGTTTAAATAAAAACACCAAGATAATAATAAAATAGTAGTCTCGATGCGGGTCCAAGGAGTCTCCCCAAAACTGAATATCTAAAGTACAATATTCAAAATACTTTAGAAAAATTGCAGGAGAACAATCCGATCCAAAATAACTAACAGAATTAACTACTCTACTAAACTACTCTAGTTCAGACGATATCTGAGCTGCTAACTCTCCCTGATACTCCGGAAGGGCAAGACCAGGCTCAATTATGTCGCTAGCATACGGTCCATAATGTGTAGGGATTGTATCCTCATCGTAGTCACCTAAAATATGGTTATCCAGTCAGGAAAGGAACGAGTACATCACAGTGAAAATAGTTTCAACACATGGTAGAGGCTATAAGACAATAAATAGTAAAGAATATATGATAGCAACAAAACTAAAATCTCGATAAGGCAACTAGAATAACTAAATGCTAAAGTCCTGTCATGACAATGATGTAGTACAATAACTCCAAGCAACAAAGAAATAACTGTAATGTATGGAAGAACATATAGAAACAATTACTCTATGTGATTTAAAATACCTTGTTGACATGTGAACGACTAAGGGGTAAAATCCGACAAACCACACGTGTCGTGCATGATTGCTATTATTCCAGCAAGACCATTGGATTGAAAGGGTAGTTCACACGTCCACTAAGTATTCCTCTCCCCACGAGTACAACATGGATTCTGAACCAGTCAAAAAAAAAAACAATAATCCAGAACAGTCACGTATCTCATAAAAAAATCCATCATATTGATCTGTGTAACAAGTGTCAAGAATCAAATATACTAAGCATGCATTATAGAGACTATCAAGTACTGAAAGTAGTCACGGAAATATACTCGCCTGTGGACCTTAGCAATGGTTGGATCATGTCCCAATTCAGAGTCCAAATCCTACATTTGATATGTTACCATGTCAAGAGATAAGTTATTTTAATTTATTTAATTCTGGGATAATTACTCTAAAATCCTATTTTAATTTATTATTTTGATTTGTAGGTTAACTTTTAAATTTTGTCCAAAAGGAACTAAATTTTATCCATTCGAGACTCATGGCATGCAAATCGAGACGATCTGTTGACCAAAAAGTCAACCAATGCAAACTTGACTTTCATGCATGATTTTCTATAGATTTCAGTGTCACAGACATGCTTGTCACTACCACATTCCGAAAACAGGGGTATTTTCGACTTTTTACAATATTTAATATTATTGTAGTTATAATTAAATAATTGCATGATAATATTTTTAATTTAAATAATTATGTGTGATGAGTAATTAAATATAGTATTAGATGCAGTGCTCATTTATTTTTAGCTAGCAGACTGACCTAGAAGCCAGTATACGAACACCTGTCAGGAATTTTGGAATTTTGGATTTTATTATTTTATTAGAATTTAATATTTGGAGATTGTAATTAATTACTGTATTTTATTTAATATTTTTATGCATTGCCTTTGCTTCGATATTTGGAGCACTATCCAGACTTTTGTCTTCCAACAAATTTCACAATCTTGCCCTAGACATGCCCGCCTTCCATTATGCTATTTTTGCAACTCATAATTTTGCTTCCTGTGCATTATTTCTGGCCGCGCAAAAATCGTCGCGGACGTTATTTAATAAATCCCTATTTTTCATCGTTGTGCGTTCCAATCGAAAATTGAAGGCAATCTTGACCTATTTTTCGTGCGGCCCAAATTAGGGTAATATTCTGTTCTGAGTCTTCTTCATTATTGGTATTGATGACCTGACCTGATTCTGGTCCCATGTACTCCTAATTAATTGTTGAACACAACTTGCATTTATTTCTATTTAAATTGAGGATACTATTTTATCTGATTCTGAAATCCCAATTTAATTCCAGTGCCCTGCTATTTGAGCCCACACAAACCTTACAGCACCCCCTGACCCTACAAAACACCGGACACCGAATCGCCCGCCCAATTTCCGTCATTTTATGTGTTTGTGCAATTTCCTAAATTTAAAGGGCTAAGTTGGAATTATTCAATTGTAGGTGTCATCACCCCATTGTCCAAGACCAAATGGAAAGATTATTTTACTTGTGGACCAAATTGTATTTTTTACCCACATGAAGAAATTCTCCATGTCCAATCTGGACCACACAATTAATAGGCAAATCCCAACCCTTCATTCCAACAACCTCTCTCCCTATATAATATCTTGTCACCATCAACCCTAATCCCTAGACAACCTAGGTTTTCCCCCACCTCACAAGCCCCACCTCTCTCCAACGTAGGATTTTTCTTCTCCTTTCTTCTTTTCTCTTCTTCTTCTTCTTCTCCTTCTTCTTCTTCTTTTGCTTTTTGAAATTAATTCAAATAGTTAGGAAGAGGGGGGGGGAACCATTATACACCATCACCCTGTACTCCCGACTCCGGCGGCCATCAGCCGGCCATCCGGCCGAGTCCCCCTCACGTGTTCCACCATCTACAACCACCCGGCGGCTGCTCCTCCCCGATCTCCCTTCAGTCCAGCCACCTACATCTATCATCTCCACCACCACCTATCACTGCCAACTCCGGCTACTCCTCCACCGTGAGAACCCGCTGCTCAGCCCATTCCCTCTGTGTCCGGCGGCAGAACCATCCCCCGGCGGCCCTTTGTGACTCCGGCGAGTCCTCCCTCGCCGTTGCTGTTCTTCCCGGAGTCCCTCCCCGTTGGAACCGCTGCTCTGCGTTCATCACCTCGGCTTCATCCATCTCCTCCTCCCATCTTTCATCCATCCAGCCACCCATCCGTCGACTGCCCACCTCCCTCTCCCTCTGCGTACTCCCTCTCCAGCGTGGTCAGTCCACCGTGACTCCGGCGGCCCTCTTCTCAGCCGACCCGCTGCGAGCTCCCCCTTCCACTCATCACCACCACCACCAGCCATCACCCTTCCCTCCTTCGGCTCACCGACGTCCGGCAACCCCCGACCCCCGTTGTGCACTCCGGTGCTCCACGGCAGCAGCTCCCTGCTGCTCTTCTTCCCGCGAGTCCACGAACCGGCCTGCACCCCGACCCCAGCAGCTTTTCCCGCCGACCTGTGCATCACTCCGGCGGCCCTCCGGCCATTTTTCGGCCAGCAACCCAACCACAGTAAGCCTCTTCTCTCCTTCTTCCTTCTTCTTCTTCCTGTATATATACATACGTATTTATACGTAGGAGTATAAATTAGTAAATGTATATGTACAGTATTTATTTAATGTTTAATATATGTATAAGTATATAAATGTATTATTGAAATTCTATTGTATATATTATTTAATGAGTAGATATATATATATATGTATATAAATACGTAAATGTGTATATGTGTATGTGTATAAGTATTAAATAATATATTTTTAATATGTATTTTTGCTGTATATATATATAGTATAAATTTAATTTGTACATTCTCTGATTAAGTTCATACTTTATATTTGTAATATACATATATATGATTAATTTGTATAAATATACATATATTTTAAGTTGGTATATATATAGTACACAGTTATTGTTTAACTAATATGTATATTATTTATTCTGAGTATTTTTATATGGTATAAAATTAATTTGGTGAATTAATAAGTAGTATGATTAAGAATGATAATGTTGACAATATATATATTCTAAAAAAATGTATTTTTGACATATATATGAGTATACCGATATAATGTTCAACTAGTATAAATCAACTATGTATTTAAAAGGCATAAATATATATATATTACAAATACATTTAAATTGGTGCATGTATAAATATTGTAAGTATTAAAAATAGGTAATATGTTTTAAATAGGTATCCCTACTAGGTGACCCTAGCTGACTAGTGCCCTGCCTGGCATGGCCCTGAGGCCAGTGTTTTGACTGTGTGTTAGCGTAGCTTCTGATGCAAATGTTATATTGTGTTATGTCTATAGGACTGTTGGTTCACCAGGGAATACTCTGGAACAGGACATCCATAAATACCAGCTAAGGACCAAAGGCAAGTACATTCTCTGATAATTTCCAATACTTTGATAATTTCTATAAGTTCAACAATCATGAAATATTACAACTGAATCTTTAACACTGTGCTACACGGACTAGTATAGCTTGGATCTGCAGTCATGAGATGTTACCGTGATTATCGTATTGACATTATATATGACATTGACATTGATATTAGATATTGATATTAGACATTGTACATGATAGACTTGACTTGCTCGTGTATCGTGACGTGTCATGATTGGATCCACAGTACTAGTTGGGGGCGGGAAAATTGCTAGTGAGAAATGTGATCAAATACCTATCGTACAAGTTTATATTATTGGTGTTAATCATTCGCCTCACGCATGATTAGCCAGGCCATGTAGCAATCGTACAAGTCCCAAGCCGATCACATTTCGAAACTATAATTTCAAACACTTAGAATAGTTACAGTTCTCTATTTTAGATCATATACTACATCATCGTATATGATACTGCTCCTTGTTTCTTTTCATTTTCATACATGCACTGACTGTATCATATTGCCTATTGCCTGTCTCTTTACATTGCCTGTCTCTCTTAAATTGCCATTGCATTTATTTTACTGTCTTCTCAGTAGCTAGCATGACATGTTTTATTGTATTATAGACATTATCAATTAATGGAACTGTTATTTGAGAGTGTTGCTTTGCTCCTTCCTGACTGGAAATATTTTTCCAGACTATGCCTTAGAGGACCGCTGTCCGACACTTTATGGACTATGGTGAGTAGCTGCAGACTTGGTAGTTTAGTCGTGATTCTGGAAGGTCTAGCCGGAATTATTATTTCTTGTTAGTTCTTTTAGTAAACTATTTGGTACCGGATTTGTCTCCGGCATTTTGACGAGACTTGGATATTGTTGAGTTAGAATATTACTTGTTGACTTGTGTTGTGTTAAATTTTAATTTTCTGCTCGAAATCTTATCGTGCTGTATCCTGTGATTGAGTATGTGTTCATCTTAATTGTGTCATCCGTGCCTCCTTATGGAGATTGGATGCTTGTGTGACATTTAGCTAGATAGTATCAAGACCTTGACAGCGTTCTACCACCGATGCTGCGGCGTAGGCTGGACGTACCCACGCACTCGTGCCCCTAAACCGGGTGCGGGTCGTGACAATGCTAGAATTTATGGCCCATCCGGATTCAAATTCGTTTGGAAATTATTGCATATACAAAATTGCATTTTGCAATGGTGGTTGATCTCGACATTAGCTTTCCAAAACTTCAAACGATTCATGATTCTGATTCCTAATTCTCCCAAAATTGCAAAAACACCGAGATGCATCTATTTTCTGACATGCTGTGCTCTACGAATTTTCCAGAATTTAATATTCAGAATTTTATGAAACAATTTATATATTCAGAAAATTAATCTCAATATAGTTCTAACGCAATAAATTAGGCCGTATTTGTAGTCCATAGCTATGAGTAATGGCTTCTGGAAATGAAGGACACCCTAGATGACAATTCTTCCAAATCGGCTAAAAGAAAACCCTAGAAATTATAACTTTAATACTATATATATAAAGGAGAGAGAATGAGCCACGGCTAAAGGGGGACACTTGGCGTCCATCCAGGCACTCCCACCCAGATCGGACGACCAGCGTTCAGCCCGGCTTGGCTCGGCTGAGTCCGAGTCAGATTAGGACTCGGCTGGGCTCGGCTCGGCTCGGACCGATTTCTCCCTCACCCACACCCGCGGGTCACTGACTGGCGGGCCCACTACTGTTGGCTGCGGGAGGCTGACGGGCGGGCCCCTGTTGGCTGACTGGGTAGGATAATTACTTTTATGGGTTTTCTTTTTTCAGAAAATAGTTTTTAATTCAGTTTTGCATAATTAACTCAAAATAAATACTAAAAATAATCAAAAAAATCCAAAAAAATTCTAAAAAATATATTTGATTATTTAGAACCTAAAATAAAATGTTTGGAACATTTTTAATTATGTTTGTCCATAAAATAAATTCTTGAAAGTCGTAGAAAATTAGTGTTACTAGTTTTTAATTAACCAAAAATTATAAAAAAACCCAATGGCCCCAAATTAACCTAATAACAATATTTAAGCTAGAATTTCGGGATACGAATGTTACAAGTCTACCCTCCTAAAAAAAAATTGTCCTCAAAATTTAAGACAAAGAAAATACAAGAAGAAAATTACCTCATGGTGCGAAAAGATAGGGGTAACGCTCTCGCATATCATCTTTCCACTCCCAAGTGGATTCACCGGGAGAGTGATGCCTCCAAGCGACGCGAACCAAGGAAATTACTTGGTTACAAAGCACTTTATCTCTGCGGTCTAGGATCTCCACAGGCTTCTCCGGGTAACGGAGGCTTTGTCTAATCTCAAGCTCCGAATGATCTAATACATGGCTAGGATCTGCCACGTATTACCTTAGCTGGGACACATGGAACACGTTGTGTACTCCTTCCAATGTAGGCAGTAAGACTAGTCGATAGGCTACTGCCCCGACCTTCTCCAGAATATCGAAAAGTCCGATGAATCTTGGACTAAGATTTCTACCTCCACTGAAATGAATCGTACCACGTGTCAGAGAGATCCTCAAGAACACTAAGTCGCCAACCTATGCCAAAATAGCAACTTAGAGCATAACCTAAGAACGTAATCGATATTTAAATAAACAAATCGATACCTCAAACTCTAGCGGTCTCCTATGGTTATCGGCCGACTGCTTTTGTCTATCCTGAGCCACACGAAGTCTCTCTCTAATCTACTTTACTTTTTCTGCAGCATCAACTACCATCTCTGGTCCCAACTCTCTCTCCTACGTTATCCCAAGATAATGGATTCCGATATATTCTACCATACAAAGCCTCAAAAGGAGACATCTCGATACTGGCCTGATAGCTATTATTGTATAAAAATTCTACCAGGTGAAGATGATCCTCCTATGAGCCACCAGAATCTAGTACACATGTCCAAAGCATATCTTCGAGCGTATGAATAGTCCTCTCTGACTGTCCATTCGTCTGAGGATAGTAAGCAGTGCTAACTTTGAGTTGGGTACCCAAGCTAGCCTGCAAACTCCTCCAAAAGTAGGACATAAATCTACTATCCCGATCAGACACGATGCTTACTGGAACTCCATGTAGCCTGACTATTTATCTCACATATAAATCGACGAGCTTCTCCGTGGACAATCCCACTTTAAAAGTCAAAAATTGGGCTGATTTGGTTAGCCTGTCAACAATGACCCAAATTGCGTCCTTCCCACCTGGAGTGCGTGGAAGTCTGAAAACAAAATCTATCATGATATGCTCTTATTTCCACTCAGAAATCGGTAGTGGCTGTAGAAATTCTCCTTGTCCCTGCCTCTCGGCTTTGACCTACTGGCACACTAAATACCTGGAGATAAAATATGCTACCTCTCGCTTTATCCCATACTACCACATGTGTTCCCTCAGGTCCTTATACATCTTGTTAGTTCCCGGATGTATAAAATACTGGGAACGATGAGCCTCCTGCATGATCTCTTCCCGCAGGACCCCACTAGGCATACATAACCTAGTCCCATGCCTTAGTGAACCATCCTCAGCAATAGAGAAGTCATCCATCAATCATGCCTGCACCAGAGCTTTGAGGTTTCGCAGACCCTCATCCTAGTACTGTGTCTCTCGGATCTTCAATATCAACCCCGACTGAATCAGCATGCCCATCATTTGCATCTCCACTACTGGAACAATAACCTCGATGCCCAGGCTATCCAAGTCTGCTAATAAGTGGCGATCCATTGTCAAGTACATCGCTACTAGATATCTGCTCAAGGCATCGATAACTACATTAGCCTTCCCAAGATGATACTGTAGTAAAATATCAAAATCCTTTATCAGTTCTAGCCACATGCGCTACCTTATATTTAGCTCTTTCTGCGTAAGGTCAGTGTATATTTCCACACGCTCTCCGAAAAGATAATGTCTCCACAGTTTTAGAGCGAAGATCACTGCTGCTAATTTCAAGTCATGAGTGGGATAGTTTCTCTCATGTGGCCACAACTGTCTAGAAGCATATGCCACCACCTTCTTGTTCTGATCTAGAACATATCCCAAAACCTTTCCTGAAGCATCGCTATAAATGACAAATCCACCCGTCCCCGATGGCACCGTCAAATAAGTATTGTGGTCAATCTCTTCTTTAGCTTATTAAATGCAGCATGACATTCTTCGGTCTACACGAACTGCACATCCTTCCAAGTGAGTCTAGTCAATGGCTCTGTGATCCGAGAAAAATCCTTCATAAATTTCCTGTAATACCCGGCCAATCCTAAGAAGCTTCTGATCTCTGCAACAGAACTCAGAGTGGTCCAAGACTCTATAAAAATAATCTTCTTTGGATCCACCGATATTCTGTCTCTATTCACCACATGTCCAAGGAACTCTACCTTATCCAGAAAGAACTCATATTTTGAGAGTTTTTCATAGAGCTTCTCCTTTCGAAGGGTCTCTAGCACAATCCTTAGATACTTCTCGTGCTCTTCCAGTGCCTTCGAATTGACAAGGATATCATCTATGAATACTACTACGAACTTGTCAAGGTACTGGTGGAACACCTTGTTCATCAAGTTCATGAAGACTGCAGGGGCATTAGTCAACCCAAATGGCATCACCATAAACTCATATTGGCCATATCTTGTCCAAAATATAGTTTTTGGAATATCTTCCTTCTTCACCTTTAATTGATGATACCCAGACCTCAAAACAATCTTTGAAAATACCATTCCATTGCTCAACTGATCAAAAAGATCATCTAATCTAGGTAGCGGGTATTTATTTTTGATGGTGAGGTTGTTCAGAGCCCTATAAAAAATCACATTCGCACCGACCCATCTTTCTTTGGTATAAATAAGACCAGGGCTCCCCAAGGCGAGGAACTTGATCTAATGAAACCCTTGTCTAGCAATTCATCAACTTGTTTCTTCAGTTTTGCCAGCTTGTTGTTGTTGATCCTGTAGACTTGTTGCGACACCGGCTCTGCCCCAGGCACTAAGTCAATACAAAATTCAAGATCTCTGTCTAGTGGCAATTCGGGTAGCTCCTCAGGAAATACGTCTAAAAAATTTGCAATAATAGGGTATGGCAAGTCCTTCTCTACTACCATGGCTCCATAAATAATCCCATCACTCTGCTCAACTTCTCTCCTAACAAACTCAAATTCTGGCTCTCTTGGAGGGCAAAATAGTACACGTTCTCCACGACAGTCTATGCTAGCATGGTGCATACTCAACCAATCCATTCTATGGACAATGTCAAAACTCGAAAGTGGAATTATGAGTAAACTAGCATCCAAATTATGGCATCCTAAGGTAACACGATGCCCCTTGCAAGTATCACTAACTAGGATATTGCCTCCACCAGTCGTCATCTTGCAACTCCTACTCAAGGGTTCTGTTACTAAACTATGCTTAAGCACAAAGGATACCTATATGAAGTTATATGATGCACCAGAATCAAATAGGGCAATAACAAGAATATAATCGAGAAGAATAGAACCTGCTATCACATTACTAGGCGGCTCAGCCTCCTCTACTGTCATGGCAAAAGCTCTGCCCTGTGGAGGTACTCCCCTTTGTTGGTGCTGGACAAACTGCTGCTGTTATGTAGGAAGTGGGGGACCTCTTGGCTGCGGGCCTACTGGTGGTCGCACTGGTCCTCTCTGGGCTGAGGATCCTCCTATAGGGGGTACAGTAGGACACTATCTTATCTGATGCGTAGGTGATCCACAGTATAAGCATATGCCTAATCTCTTCCTGCAGATCTTCCATGAATGTCCTGGCTTTTTGCAATACTTGCATATGGGTGCTTGTTGTACTTGTCTCTGTGGTTGTTGCTGCACTTGCTGAGCTGGGGCTCTGACTGGGCATGGTACTATTACTATTGCTGAAAGGTCCTTGGCTAAAACTGTGGACTCTTTGCCTGTCACTGACTACTACCACCGCCGATAACATCCTTGTTTCTCTTGTTCCAAAGACCCATATCCACCTCGACCCTTTGAGCCTCTGCCAATATGTCAGCAAAAGTCGTATGAGCCAAAGAAATGTGGACCTTGACCTCTTGGTTCAAGCCATTTTCTGAATCGTCTAGCTCTATCCTTCGGGTCCCTCATAATGTACTCTGCGAAATAGCTCAGCCTACCAAATTCTATAGTATACTCATCCACAGTCAACCCGTTCTGCTCCAAGTTTTGGAATTGCTTCTCTAGAACCCCTTTGGCTACTGCAGGAAAGAATTTTCTCTTAAAGAGGTGGGAAAAGCACCATTGGCTCTGGAACCGCGCGCTATAATCATGGATGGCATTCTGAAAGCTTGGAAACAACAAAAATCTAATTGATATGGCACAGGATAAGGAAGTATTCAAGAAGGACAATCAACTATGAAAGAGGTTCGATTGCTCAAAATAAAATAATAAGGGTTAGCAAGTTGAGTATATAGGATCCCTAGTTGTGATTGAGTATCTTCCTATTCCTAGTATGTATATCCTATTGCAGGCTCGCAGTTATACATCTAACTTGAGTACCACTACGAGTTCGCAACCTTGTGCGAAACCAGACCTGTATGGGCCACCACTAAAAATGTGTCACGACCCGCAACCTGGATTTGGGCATGAGTTATGGGTACGTCCAGCCTACGCCGGTAGAATATTGTACTATAAGCCATATGTATAATCTATAACTCATAATATATATTTATCTCCATACTATACTCAATTATATGCACTTGTTTAAATAAAAACACCAAGATAATAATGAAATAATAGTCTCGATGCGGGTCCAAGGAGTCTCCCCAAAACTAAATATCCAAAGTACAATATTCAAAATACTTTAAAAAAATTGCCGGAGAACAATCTGGTCTAAAATAACTAACCGAATCAACTACTCTACTAAACTACTCCATTTCAGACGGTATCTGAGCTGCTAACTCACCCTAATCCTCCGGAAGGACAAGATCAGGCTCTATTATGTCGCTAGCATACGGTCCATAATGTGTAAGGATTTCATCCTCATCGTAGTCACCTAAAATATGGTTATTCAATCAGGAAAGTAACGAGTACATCGCAGTGAAAACAGTTCCAACACATGGTATAAGCTATAAGACAATAAATAGTAAAAAATATATGATAGCAACAAAACTGAAATCTCGATAAGGCAACTAGAATAACTAAATCCTAAAGTCTTTTCATGGCAAAGATGTAGTACAATAACTCCAAACAACAAAGAAATAACTGTAATGTATAGAAGAACAGATAGGAATAACTACTCTATCTGATTTGAAATACCTTGTTGGCATGTGAACGACTAAGGGTTAAAATTTGGCAAACCACACGTGTCGTGCATGGCTGCTATTATTCCAGTAATACCATGGGATAGAAACGGTAGTTCACACGTCCACTAAGTATTTTCCCTCCCCATGAGTACAACATGGATTTCGAACCAGTTATGAAGAAATAACAATAATCCAGAATAGTCACGTATCTCATAATAAGAATCTATCATACTGATCCGTGTAACAAGTGTCAATAATCAAATAATCAATACTAAGCATGCATTATAGAGACTATAAAGCACTAAAAGTAATCACAGAAATGTACTCGCCTGTGGTCCTTAGCTGTGGTTGGATCAGGTCCCAATTAAGAGTCCAAATCCTACGTTTGATATATTACCATATCAAGAGATAAGTTATTTTAATTTATTTAATTATGAAATAATTACTCTAAAATTTTAGTTTAACATATTATTCTAATTTTTAGGTTAATTACTAAATTTTGTCAAAAGGAACTAAATTTTATCCACTCGAGACTCATGACACGCAAATCGAGGCAATTTATTGACCAAAAAGTCAACTGATGCAAACTCGACTTTCAAGCATGGTTTTCTGTATATTTCAGTGTTATAAACATGCTAGAATTTATTGCTCATCCAGATCCAAATTTATTTGGAAATTATTGTACATACAAAATCGTATTGTGCAACGGTGGTTGATTGCTAACCTAGAAGTTCTACAGTATTAACATTATAGAAATATTTCGTATAAAATTCTAAAAAAAATGTCAATTATCTTGATATTATCTTTCCTAAACTTTAAACGGTTCAGGATTCTGATTCCTGGTTCTCCCAGAATCATAAAAACACCGAGACACATCTATTTTCAAATATGCTGTGCTCTACGAATTTTTTAGAACTTAATATTCAAAATTTACTGAAACATTTATATATTCGGAAAACAAACCTCAATATGGTTCTAACGCAAAAAATTGGAACATGTTTGGAGTCCGGAGCTATGAGTAATGGCTTCTGGAAGATGAAGGAAACCCTAGATGACAAATCTCCAAAATTGGGTAAAAGAAAACCCCAGAAATTATAACCTTAATACTATATATATAGAGGAGAGAGAATGATCCATGGCTAAAGGGGGACACATGGCATCCATCCAGGCACTCTCGCCCAGATCAGATGGCCAGTGTTCAGCCCGGCTTGGCTCGGCTCAGTCCGAGTCAGATTAGGACTTGGCTCGGCTCGGCTCGGCTCAGACTGATTTCTCCCTCACCCACACCCGCGGGTCACTAATAGGCAAGCCCCGCACTGTTGGCTGTGGGGGGCTGACGGGCGGGCCCCTATTGGCTGACTGGGCAAGATAATTACTTTATGGGTTTTCTTTTTCAAAAAATAGTTTTTAATTCACTTTTGCATAATTAACTCAAAATAAATACTAAAAATAATCAGAAAATTTTCATAAAATTTTAGAAAATATATTTGATTATTTAGAACCTAAAATAAAAGTTTAGGACATTTTTAATTATGTTTGACCCTAAAATAAATTCTTGAAAGTCCTAAAAAAATTAGTGTTACTAGTTTTTAATTAACCAAACTTTTTGGAAAAATCTCAATGGCCCCAAATTAACCTAATAACAACATTTAAGCTAGGATTTTAGGATATGAAGGTTACAGATACAAGCATTCAAGATGTCAAAATGAGCATAACTACTTAGCACATAGCATATTGCAAAGGCATAGTCTATTTGTTCAAGCGATCACATTGATAAATTTGTACTACACATTGAAACAGTTATAGATGAATAAATTTTAGCTACAACTGAAGCATAAGATAGACATATGCATAGCGGACAAGCACGCATGAGATCATACAGTGAAGTAGTGTGTCGAGCATAAATATTGCAAATATACTCCTTATTATCTTGATTCTGTTGTTATTAATATGGTATCGTTGATCGGATTACACAAACGAGTCAGATTGTTAAGATTGAAGACTTGAAAGAAGGGAGATAATCGAAAGTAAGGTCAATCACAAGTTGGTGAATCGGAAAAGAGAAAGGGGAGACCTTCAAGACTCCGCTTGCGCGTCGCCTACACGATTACCTGCACGCACCAACAAATGATCAATATCTCCTGCCTCGGTCTCCCAGAGTTCGATACGAAATACGAAGTTCAAAGAACGAAGACAATAAAATCTATCGAAAGCATTCAAGAAAATACAATTCATAAAACCAACAAGAAAGCAACGAAGCGACATAAAAAACGGGCAAAGAAACCAGCACAACGGAAAGGCCCCTCGCGACTCTGCCGCCAAATCCTTCATCGAGGCACGATCCATTGAATGTGGGATTTAATTTATAAGAAACTAATCCATAATGAGGAAAGGATCTTGTTTTAATCTATCTCGATCGAACCATACAAAGTATTTCTTAGTCGCGCTCCTCGAATAGGGGAACGGGGCATTACATCTTAACCAACTAACAAAAGTTTCATCCTCAAAACTTAGGAATATAACCAACCCCTAAGAAAATAATGGGGAACTTTTCTTTCATGTTTGAGTCGAGTTCCCAGGTCGACTCCTCGCCCGCTTGGTTCCGCCAGAGTATGCACACGAGCGGGACTGAATAATTTTTGAGCTGCTTTTCCTTATGATCGATGATCTACACAGGTTCTACTATAAATGACAAGTCTGCTTGCGAACCCAACTAACCAAAATCTACCACATGACTCAGATCATGCATGTACTTTTGAAGGTATAGCACGTGAAAGACACCATCCACATCTGATAGGCTCGGTGGTAGAGAAATTTGATATGCAACTGGTGTGACTCGCCTAAGAATCTCAAACGGACCAATAAATCTAGGACTTAGCTTCCCTTTTACTCCAAATCTAGTAACTCCACGTATCGGCGTGACCTTGAGAAACATGTGATCACCAGCTGTAAATTCAAGGGGTCGTCTGTGGAATCTGCATAACTCTTTTGTCTACTTTGTGCCACCTTTAATCGTTCTCGGATCAACCGAACCTTCTGAGCGGTCTACGCTACTAGCTCTGGGCCTAGGATTTATAGCTCACCAACTTTATCCCAACAGATAGGCGATCTGCACTTTCGTCCATACAAAGCCTCATACAGAGCCATCTGAATGCTGGACTGGTAACTATTATTATACACAAATTCTGCCAATGGTAGATGGACGTCCCAACATGACTTCGAGTCGATCGAACAGAGGCTTAGTTTATCTTCAAGGATCTGGTTCACCCGCTCTGTTTGGCCATCGGCCTGAGGATGGTACACTGAACTAAACTTTAACTTGGTCTCCATACCTGACTAAAGGCTTTCCCAGAAATATGATAAGAACCATCCATCCCGATCCAAAATAATAGATACTGGCACGCCGTGTAGTCGGACTATCTCATCAAGGTATATCTGAGCCAGGCGATCGATGCTCCAAGTAACTTTGATGGCAATGAAGTGCGCTGACTTGGTTAATTGATTGACGATGACCCAGACGACGTCGTTTCCTTATTACATCCTTGGTAAGCCAATAATAAAGTCGATCGTGATATAGTCCCATTTCTACTACGGGATAGCAATGTTCTGCATCTCCCCATTGGCCTCTGGTGCTCGGCCTTCACCCTCTGACAAGACAAGCATTGTGACATAAAAAGTGTCACATCTTTTTTTATGTTGTGCCACTAGAAGGTCGTACAGAGGTCCTGATACATCTTCGTACTTCCTGGATGTGATACATAGGCCACATAGTGAGATTCTGTAAGGATCTCCTTTCTCACTTCTGCATCGTTGGACACACATAGTCTTTCTCTTACCCGTAACGTTCCGCTTTCGTCCACTACAAAGTCGGTCACCTTTCCTGCTAAAATCTTCTCACACATCTTCAACAAGAATGTGTCGTTCATTTGAGCGAACTTGACCTTTTCTACCAGGCTCAGTTCAAGGAGTAACTGAGATAGTGATCACCCAATCTGTCCGTCTCGATATCGAATTTGCAACTCGATGCCCATACTATCCAATTCTTTTTATAGCCTGCAGTTGACGGATAGAGATCCAGCAAATAATCGATTCAGCGCGTCCACTACAATATTTTCTTTGCCCGGAGTGTAGTTAATCGCACTACAAGAAAAATAGCTTTTCTTAACGGTTTTTTTGGTCAAGATAGAGTTTTCTTGACGGTTTTGGATCTGTCATCTAGGCCAGAGTCAAGAAAAGTCTCAATTTTCTGACGGTTTCTGGATTAGTTTTCTTAACGGTTTATAACCGTCAAGTAAGAAAATTGTTTGACGGTTTTAAACCGTCAAGAAAACATAGCCAAAAATCGTCAAGATAAATGAGAACTTTTCTTGACTGGGGCCTAAATGACGGGTAATGATCGTCAAAAAGCCTTTTTTTTGACTTAAAAAATCGTCAAGGAAAACCATTTTTGATGTTTAAAAACCGTCAAGAAATAATATTTTGTAGCAAAATTTAGATATTTCTTGACGTTTTATAACCATCAAGAGAAGCTAATTTTTGTTTAATCAAAATTTAATTTATAATTATATATTATATGCTCCCCTTTGCTAGTTACCAAATACATATAATATCAATATAATCCAGAACATCGCAAACATCAAAGAACTATAATACACACAATTTTTGTATTAACAAATACACTTTTGTACATTACAAACATCCAACCATATATCCAAATAACAAAAAAATATGGTCTTGTATGTTATCTTAAACATCCAAAACATATACATACAAAATACATGCATCTTGCCTAATTATATAACAAATAGCTGAACCCAAGTACATCCCATCACAATCTAGTCTTCATTTTTCATGTAGTTCCTGAGAGAACAAGAAAAATAGGAAAGATTATGTCATTATATTGCCAAAGTTTTATAGCTTTCATACATGTAAAGATTGCATGATTAAAAATAATTAACAAATTATTAAGGCTATGATCAAGACTTCTCTATATGCCTTTCACTTATCTCAAAAGAACCAAATAAATATTTACATGTAAAATAGAGTGTATGGTTTGAACAAAAAATAATCTGCAGTAACCAAGCAAGTATTGGCACTAGAAGAAGTAATCGACTTATTGGATATGAAGATCTGAATTGCTATTTCATAATATCCTAGTGCACACGAGTAGTATAAGACATTGCATATGAAAAGTAAAAAGAAAGCATCAATAGACCTAATATAATACCTTAAACTCAAATGATAGATGGCTCCAGCAATGGATCCCTGTAGCCATAGAGAAACATATGAAGGTTTGAGCACCTCAAAATAGTATGCCAAGTTGATGGTGGCCTCTCCCAACACCATACACTTGACAGATCCCTGCATATGCATAACCAATTAAACTCATTATCTCGATCTTATAGAACTCTCATTACATATTTGGAGAGAGACTTCCACTTCTCTCCAACAGTTTCCCAAACTATGTAATTAAAAATCCTATCGAGTCAAAACTATAGTTTGAGGATAATGAGTGCCCTAGTTCTTGAATATATCAAGTCAAAACATATTGAGTCAGAGAGGCTATAGAAAATAACTACATTATCACTTAAATCTCAACTAAGATGTTATAGTTAGAAAATACATACAATTCTAGCTGGAAGAAGAGTATCCTCCACAGACATAGTGGTCTTCATTCCTCTCTAGATTGACACTCTTTTTATTACTTTGCTCTATAAACAAATCAAGTTGGATAATGAAAAATTAGGTACTAGAAAATAAATCTGGGAAATTTTGATAGCATAGTAGAGTATGATTATTTTAGTAGCTAAATGTTTTTATATGTTTCTCATTTCAAATATAATTATTCACCCAAAAAGTTTAAATTATTGTATGTAAACAGATAATGAAGATAAATTCAAAAGAAGGGAGCTGGATGTCATGATATGGATAGCACCTCTACTATGAAATAGTCTAGTTACACTTAATATATACACAAAAATGACACATATAAAAACTAATAGTAAATGAACACAATTTGAAGTAGAAATTAAATCAATATTTGATCAGATAGTTAAATAGAGCACGTCTCAACCATCTCATATCCAAGTTGGATACGCTTAAGAATGGTCATGAGTTCTTAAATGTTCAATTTCAATACTTGTCATATGGTCTAATGTTCTATTTGTGCCTAATTAGGCTTGAGGGGTGTCCTTGTGTCTACAATTGATACGACAGCCCGTATCACGATACGCCATGATACGAAAATATGGATTTGGATATTTCTATGTATTGGTGTCCTTGTGTGTTATTTCTCTTTTAATGCATTATAATTAGCTATATTAGTTATATATATCATAGTTATATATTATATCTGTTCCATGTGAATTGGAGGTTAGTATCATGATGGTGTAGATTATTGGTAGTGTATCTTGGTAAAATACTTGAATGTGTACCATTGGACACACTAAGTGTTTGATACATGGTAGTGTTGGGGTTGGTATATCTTTTAGTGTGTATGGTATAGTGTATTTGATGCTTGGGTGTGTTGTTATGGGAAGGAGAAGACTGATTAGTCTAAGTGTGCTTGTATTAGTGTAAATGATATAGGTAGAGAGTCTGTATGTGTGTGTGATTTGTCACGCCCCCAGAACCAGAATACTGGAGAGCGGGAGCGGACAAAGCCAGCTACGTACACCAGAGTACTCAATTCTCTGAGATACGGTCACGAGTGTCTAGACATATGAGGGTTTACTCTATAATCCAACGGGCATTCCTGGGTCAAGAGTCCTAGTTGTCTCAATCTCAAGCAAGCAATAAGTTACAAGAAGTATAATCACCAACATATAATAGTAAGACATCCCAAACTATTTATACATAGATGATCATGAAACTAGTTACGAAAATGAAGAACTAGCAGAGTGCAATATTACATGATCAACTCTAGCTATAGTCTAGAATATGCTTTACATGTGGGCCCACAAACTAGAATGTTGAGAATCAAAACACGAGATAAACACGTGCTCAGTGGCTAAATGCCTCAAAAGAATAAGTATAAGATCAGGTAGGTGATGAAGAAGAAACTCACTCAAGTCCTCGGGTGTTTCTCGTATTCACCATCTGGAGGCGGGATATACGAAAGATCCTGCGGTGTTGCTCCAAAATTTGGCCATACAAAACTAGTAGGATCAGACCCAAAACAGCAAAGTACCACAAGGGAGCCAACTTAAGAAACTAAAACCATCATGTAAACATTCAATGGCATAAGGAAATATAAATAAGAGCAATATGTAAATAAGCAGTTAAGTAGTTATGGGGTTACAGAATCATTAACGAGTATAGTTCAAGATTAGTAGCTAGGTGATCCAAGACAATACTAGAAAACATGCAATCATGGCCAAACATGACATACGACTTACTACTATTAACTAACTAGGGTTATCACAATCCTGGTTACTAACAAATGCAGTTGAGATTCTATATTGCCACATGCCCTGTAGACAATTCGGGTTGTCCAGACGTACGAGTACATAGCATAGATTAATTAAGTACATAATATTTTCTGGTATATTGCAACACTCGACAATATGCTGGAAGTGTGCCCCTCTCGACGGAGAGCTCCAAATCGATCAGGTGTCATTGGGGTACCGGGATTGCATGTAACCAGGAAATCTCTCTAGATGATTCTAGATAATTATTCTAGTTATTAACTTAGGCAAGTTATCAAGGATTCCTGACCGTAGTGCTCAGGAATCTGCCTTAGACATGATGCAAGACTGGACAAAAGCTTGACAAGTGCAATCAGGACAGGGACAAACAGTCAACTATGAGAATTTATCTTATCAGTACAAGCATTTCAGTTCTAGAGATTCTAACATGTCAGTAGTGTGCTACGTCGAGCCACTATCAGGTTTATCAGTACATGTCAAGTAGCTGGAGTCAAGGATTAAGTTCATTCAGTATAAGTCAAGTGCCTAGAATTCTCAGTTTAACAGTGTCATTATATTCCATGTTCCGGGTATTCCATGTTCTGGTAAGGGTAGCATCCAGGTTATAAGCAATTAGAAATAACATGCATCATATGATAACTAATTAGGACAAGCACAAGAAGTAAATAACCCATAAGAGAACACATAATAAAAGAAAATATTTCTACTATAAGAGCTAGAGGTGTAGAAGATGAGCTGGCCGCAGACAAGAAATTGGCCGCATGTAAGAAGCTGGCCGCATAAATCAAAACTGGCCGTATAGATCAAAACTGGCCGAATGGATCATCACAATATCCACTCCTCGGGATATGGGTTGAGTGATAGGGAATAAAATATAAGGCCTGGAAGTGATTGAAGTGATTAGCCAATAAAGCGTGTCAAAGAAGTGACCGATGTGACTGGCCATGCCCCAGTCCCAAAATACGTAGGACTAGGAACACGTAAGTATACCAGTCGTATGTATAAGGCAACTCCAATATATGGATACCATAAAACACACGTACGCTGTAATATGAATATAAACTTACATATGGTATATATAGTGTCACCAGTCACAGATATACTAATCTTATCCACACAACAAGTCATAGAAAAGAAATAAATAAACTAGAATAATGAGTCTGAATAATCCAAAACTAATAGTCGGGTGAAGACAAATCCACTACCAATGACTATACCAATACTAAAATGAGAGAGAAGAGTAAAATCACCAATATAAAATAAGGTGATGATAGAAGTGTATCAGCAAAGCGATCCCTCGCTAGAGATAATCACTGATGCTCAAAAGGTAAGACCTCCTCGGAAGAGATAAGTAGTAAGTCCTGATCCGTGCTCCTGTGATTAGTCATGAACATCTACACCTGGAAAGGGACCAGGTCCTCAGAGGGACGTAATAAGATATATAGAAGCAAGCCAATTTGAATACAGTAAACATGCATAATATTTGAAAATATATAAGTACGCTGTACAAGACAATCTATATGAATGCAAATAAGGACAACTTTTTGACGTATGTGCAAGGGTAGGCTACTCGATCTAAGCCTCACAACTCACACACCCGTCTAGAACATCAGCAGCCGACATACCGCGGGGGTAGCGACCCTCGTGACTCCATCAATCGACATACCACGGGGGTAGCGACTATCGAACATGACTACCATAGTGCGTTCTAGTTACTATGGTTCACCAGAGTGGTTATAGCCCATACACCTACTGATTGTACTCTCATGATACTAAGTGCTATATGTGTGTCAACATATCTAATATATAGTAATAACTGAAAGAAACTACACATGCAAGGAATATACAGAAATGCAATAAATATACAAAAATATAATAAGCATGCAAAGTACTGCAAACAATTTGGCAAGGTATCTTGCCTGGCAAGAAAGCTGCAAAGTGTAACGCCTAGGAGTCAAGCACACAGGATCAGAAGCTACGGCCCCAGAATGAACGTCTCCGGATGCTGAAATAAATATCACCAACTTTCCAAGAATAAGCGAGATAGCTAAAAAATACTACCCTTTCGTCCAATTTGGACACATGAGCAAAATGGTAATTTCGGGTCAAAGTACGCTCCATATGTGGGCCACCTTGCATCAAAAAGTATGCCAGGGGTAAAGGTCTCTAAATAGGATAAATTATAGGTCAAACCAATTCTAAAGGTTAATACAAACTCAACGGTACGTCTAATTTTGGATTCCGGTGAGTCGTACACAAATTCGCCCAAAAAATCAACCGTAGGGCCCACCAATAGACGACTTGGTCAACTATCTCAGAATCGCGTGAAACTTGGGTCATAGGACCAGCGTGATACCATGAATCCAATGGCGCAAGTTTTATCGCGTTCTGACGAGAGTACACTAAATGGCGCAATATTTTACAAAAGTCGAGATACATAAATTTTTTACGGATACGGGCTGATTCCGATGCGCACACGCGTCCAAATCAGTTTCTACGAAAGCGCACACATCTGGGTATACCGTGCACGTCTTTCGTTGCACTTGGTATGCTACGGGCAGTCCCGTTTGGCAAGGCGTGCTCCGTATCGCAATTTTGGGAGTTTAAAAAAATAGGTTTTTCATAATTTTTAACCTATTTTAATTATGCATATAACGCCTAATAAAATAATATAATTGATAAAAAATAATCTAGGTTAGATGGTCTTCTTATAAAAAAAAGAATTTTTTGGTTTGGATCCCTGTGGTAGAAGATACGAGCCCTTGAACATGGGTCATCGCATAAGAATTTTTGAAATTAAAAGTGGTCATTTTTCTTCGAATCGGCGTTAATTTTTTTACCTAGGTTTGCGCGCTGCACGATGAAAACTATTCTACAGGATTGGAAGAGGGATAGGTCAGGATTATACCGGTGAAGACGGGGTCGAGTTTGGTCGAGCGAGAAAGCAAAAATTTGCCCGGGAACAGGGGTAAGTTAATGTGATTTTCCTGCGCGGGTTGACGTGGACGTGGACGCGCGGTTCGGCGACGATGGCAGGCGACGCTCTGGTCGACGGCGCAGAGGCTCCGGGAGGGGCGGGTCGGCGCGGGAGGCAGAGGTTTAGGGTTCTGGGTTTAGCAATTATATATATATATCGAGAATGAGAGATGAAAGGGGGGAAGAGAGGAACCCGCACGGGGAGGGGGCTCCTGTAGCCGCAGTTGGGTTTAATTATGTGGGCTAGGGGTTCTGGGAACTAGATTAAGGCTTCTTCTCTTCTTTTTTTTAGCTTCTTTTTCTTTTCCTTTCTTTTTTTTAGTTTTTTTTTCTTTTTCTCTTTTTTTTTAATTTTGTTTTTACTATAATTATTATTCTTACTATTATTATTATTATTATTATTATTATTATTATTATTATTATTCTATTTATTATTATCAGTAGTATATTTATTATAATTATAATTTATTACTATTTCTTTTATTCTTTTCTATTAATAGACTTTATATATATAAATATATATATACCTATATATATATATATATATATATATATATATATATATATATATATATATATATATATATATATATATATATATATATATATATATATATATATATATAATTAGAGGAATTTTTATTGGTGGATACAATAAATTTATCAACTGTCCACAGGGTCTCCTACATAAAAATAATTAAGGAAAAATTATAATTGCTCCATAAATCCTCTATTGCACAATCACCTCGAAATAAAAATTAAATAAATTCTAATACTTCTAATTAGCTAATAAATGCTATAAATCAATTAAATAATTAATTAAATAATTAATATGGTTTAAAAATTAGGGGTTTTACAGGCCAATAAAGCGTGTCAGAGAAGTGGCCGATGTGACTGGCCAATAAAGTGTATATGAGAAGAAAAGATAATTCAAAAGAAATTGTGCCAAGGCGGTACTGAGTCATGTATTGGAAAAAGAAATACATAGCTCCGGCCGCATGGACAAATTTTTGGCCTCATGGACAATTTTGGTCGCATGCTCCTCTGGGCCGCATAGAATCAGGAACTTCGAGAAATTTCTTTCGTTCAAGTTTCATATATTTAGTCAAGGGGCGCATGTGCAGATTCAGCCATGCATCCAAAAGATGGCCGCATGCTGAGTTTGGAACGAGGAGTCCAGACCACATGCAAAGCAGGACGCATGGAGCTCCTTCGCCCCAGAACAACAAGTTTCAGTCATGAAAAAGCTCAAAGTCCTGAAAATATGATTCTCCTTGAAATCCCCGTTTCCAGCTCAAATCCAGAGAAGTAAAGTTCTAAACCTCTTGAAAACAGATGCTCTCTCATATAGAACAACTAATTTTGGAAAAAATGTTTTAAGAGATCAAAATCATAAAAATGCCAAGAATACATTAAACAAAAAATGTAGATCTAGTCTAACCAAGCAGTCAAAACCGAATATACCAAGAAGTAAATATTCATAGGGGTTCATAGTGCATAATATATACTAATAAAATGTGTAACCTCCGTATCCTGAAATTCTAGCTTAAATGTGGTTTTTAGGTTAATTTGGGGCTAGTGGAATTTTTTCATAATTTTTTGGTTAATTAAAAACTAGTAACCCTAATTTTCTAGGACTTTCAAGAATTTATTTTAGAGTCAAACATAATTAAAAATACCCTAAACTTTTATTTTAGATTCTAAATAATCAAATATATTTTTTAGAATTTTTTGGAAATTTTCTGATTAATTTTAGCATTTATTTTGTGTTAATTAGGGAAAACTGAATTAAAAACTATTTTCTGAAAATAAAAGTCCGTAATAGTAAATATTCTGCCCAATCAGCCAACAGGGGGCCCACCCGTCAGCCTCTCGCAGCGAACTGGGCGGGGCCCGCCTGTCAGCGATCGCAGGGTGGGTGCGGGTGCAGCCTAGCCGACCTCGAGCCGAGCCGAGTCAAACCCGGACCGTTCGATCTGGGCGGGGCTGCTTGGATGTACGCCATGTGGCAGAATCGAGCCGCGGCTGCTTCCTCTCTCCTCTATATATATATTAGTTTAGTTTATAAATTCTAGGGTTTTTCTTTGAGCCGAATTTTGGAGAATTATCATCTAGGATTCCTTCATCTTCCAGAATCTATTACTCATAGCTCCGGACTCCAAATATGGCCCAGTTTCTTGCATTAAAACCGTATTGAGATTAGCTTTCTGAATATAAATTTTTTTTAAGAAATTATGATTATTAAATTCTAAAAAATTTGTAGAGCACAGCATGTCCGAAAATAGATGCGTCTCGATGTTTTTGCGATTTCGGGAGAACCAGGAATCAGAACCACGATCCTTTAATGTTTCAGAAATCTAATATCGAGATCATCCCAGAATTTAATTCAAAGTATTTCTATACTATTAATTCTATAGAACTTTTAGGTTAAAAATTAACCACCGTTGCACAATATAAAATTTGTATACGCAATAATTTCCAAACGAATTTGAATTCGAACGAGCCATAAATTCCAGCATGTTTTTGACGCCAACATCTACAGGAAATCATGCATGAAAGTTTAGTTTGTGTCGGTTGACTTTTTGGTCAACAGATCGCCTCGATTTGCGTGCCATGAGTCTTGAGTTGATAAAATTCAGTTCCTTTGGACAAAATTTATAAATTAACCTAAAAATCAGAATAATAAGATTAAAATAAGATTTTAGAGTAATTATTTCAGAATTAAATAAATTAAAATAAATTATCTTTTGACATGGTAAAAATTATAATACATAGGCTATTTGGACTATGACTTGGACTCTGATTCATACCAGCTAAGGACCACAGGCGAGTACATTATCTGATAGTTTCTTATTTATGATATCCTCTATGTTCATTGTATTTAGTGTGGATATCCATATTTCTTGACACGATGATTACACGGATTGGTATATCTGGATCTCGTCATGAGATGTTATTTTTTGTATATGGTATATCTTGTGCAAGTCTTGTTTCATTGATTATCTTGTGCATGTACAGACACTGATTCTCGGAGAAATTTGCTACCTTATTAGAGAATCCCGTGCCATAGCGTACCATGGTTGGATCTACTATACCAGTCGGAGATGGAGAGTATTTTAGTGTAGATATCTGATCATACCCTTCATGTACAAGTCTTATTTTCATGTTAGTGTTGGTCATACACCACACGTATGACTAACCAGGCCATTATTCATGTACAAGTTCCCAAGCCGATCATATGTTAAAGCTAGTATTCAAACACTTAGTCATTAGTATTCTTGTTCATTGTCATATTGTTCATTCTTGTATTTATTTCCAGTATTTTCTTTATTGTGTATATCTCGTACATGTATATGCATCTTGTATATTTATATCTATTTACTGCTACATAGTTTATATCATTGATCTAGAACTGCTATTAGAGATGTACTTCGTTCTAGTTTATATCATTGATCTAGAACTGCTATTAGAGATGTACTTCGTTCCATCCTGACTAGAAATATTTTTTCAGACTATGACTTAGAGGACTGGTGTCCGATATTTTATGGACCACAAGGAGAGTAGCTGTAGCCTTGGACGCCCAGGTGTGATTCCGGGAGGTCTAGCCGAGATCACTAGTTATTCAGATTAGTTTCTTTTAGCAGTTTATGGTACCAGATTTGTTTTCGGCATACTTTTAGACTTGGATATTATTATTGAGTTAGATTATTTTGTTTAGACGTATTGCATTTCGATTATTTTTTTTTTTCGCTATCTTATCCTGCTTTAGTTATGTGATTGAGTATTTTTCATATTATATTATGATATCTGTGTCTCCTATGGAGTTAGATATTCGTGTGAGATTGATTAGATAGTGTATTGACCTAGACAATGTTCTACCGCCGATGCTGCGGCGTAGGCTGGACGTACCCACCCACTCGTGCCCCAAATTCTGGGTGCGGATCATAACACATTTTTAGTTGTGGCCCATGCAGGTCGAGCTTCACAATTAGAGCGATGTCGTGGTAGTGCGACGACTTAGTTGTACTACTGCATGCCTACGATAGGATCTAGGATATAGCATACTAGGATGAGAGCGAATACTCAATCACAACTAGGAACATTTCTAATCTATCTATCTTGTTAACCTTATTCCTTCTGAATATTACTTCTTTTAGAATTTTACTGTCCTTCCTTGATGATATCGTATTTATTGCCTAAATTGATTCTTTTCGGTCTGTCTTCAGGATGCCGTCGAAGACAAGATCTATGAGAGTGGGAGCATCAAATTCAGAGGGGTCTGCCACCTCTCTACCTGATGGACTGACAACTGGAGTTCCTCCTCTTCCACCTATTCCGAGTGTTGCCCCAGCTATGAAAGAGAATCTTCCTCAACCACCTACTCCGTTTCCCGAAAGTATGCCCGTTGATGGGGCACATATGTTTACTTTGATCCAGGGCATGGTAGATGCCCAGAGAGTGACGGCGAAAGCTCAGCGAGTTCAAGCTGAGGCTCAGAGAGTGCAGGCAGAGGCACACCAAGCACAAACTGAACTGATGAGAGAAAGTATATAGAAGGCTCACCAGATGGTACTATAGCCAGTTGAGAGAGTTGTCCAACAATATCCTGGCCAGTAGCAACAGCAGAGACCAGACACTATATTTGATTTCAAGAGGATGATGCCTCGAGAGTTCAAAGGCACCGAGGGGATACTCTACGCTGACGACTGGCTAGAGGATATAGAGAAGAGCCTGTGATTGGCCCAGATTCCGGAGAGCTTACAGATAGAGGCGGCCGGTAGTCAGATGTTCGATATCGTACTCACGTGGTATCGCACGGAGCCTAGACCTACTGCACAAGGACTTGCTTGGGAGACCTTCAAGGATCTTTTCAAGGAGAAGTTCTTTCCCGACGTGGCCCTGGGAGCTTTGGAGAGTCAGTTCCATGACTTGGTCCAAGGAACCATATCGGTCGATGAGTACGCCACAGAATTCTGTCGATTGAGCCATTTTGCTTCGTCTATGATTCGAGACCCAGGAGATCGAGCCCGAAAGTTTAGAAAGGGACTGACAAGAGAGATTAGGTCGCACACTTCTGGTCGTCGTACCGCTACCTTTGGGGATATCTTGATGGATGCCCAGATTGCAGAAGGGGATCTGAATCTCAGGCCTAAGAGGAGTCATAATATTTCTGGAGATACGAGTAGTAAAGCAGGACCGGCCAAGCGTCCCCATATTCAGCAGCTGAGGACGTTTCAGTATAACCACCAGCAGCACCAGGTACTGGTTCATGTTCAGCAGGATCAGCAGCAGCCTCTAAGAGAGACACAACAGACTTGTCATTTCTGTAAGAAGCCAGGTCACCTTTGGGAGAGTTGTAGATTGAGGCTAGGACTTTGTTTGTGCTGTGGCAATGCGGGACATCGAATGAGGGATTATCTTCTAGTTCCTTATCTTCCCGGCCAGCGCGCAACTCTAAATTATAGAGATCCAGTTAGGCCACCTGTGGAACCGCAGATTGCTCAGCACCCGCGGGGGGAGCCACCCCAGCATGGCAGAGCATTTGCGATGACGGTCGAGGAGACCGATACTGCAGGTGATGTGTTAGCAGGTTCTGTTCTTTTCCTTTCTTATGTTCCTTTCTGTCTGTTTGATTGATTGATTTCTTAGTACCATAGCTTGTATCAGTGATTCTCTTGCTAGAATGTAGCTAGTAGTACACCCTGACAGAGACTGCAATACCATGACAAAATAGACCATAACCATGCATGTTTTCTCTAGATTGCTTGTTGTATGACTGTAGGTAGGATTTTCTTAGACCTTGATTGTTGGGGGAGGGGGGTTGACCGTAGTAAAGATTAATGAAGAGGTTATGATTTGACAAAGAGAGAGACAAGGTGCCTTAAATTTTGAGGATAAACATTAATTTAAATAAAGAGTTGAGAATTTAATATGACAAAATTGACGATTTTGTTAAATCATTAATTTTTATAAAGATTATGATGTGATTGATTTTGTCATTAAATTTTAAGAAATTTAAGAGGATTATCATTTTATTTATTTGACTGCAAGATATAAATTTAAAATTTATATTTTGAATGTTGCATTTGAAGATTTCGTAAGTACTACATTGTTTGAGTATTGTGTGGAAAAAGAATCGAGGAATAAGATCACTGATGGATTAGTGTTTGAATTCAATTTTTGGGATGAGAATTTAAATTTTATAAATACGCATTGATTGGACTTAAATTAGAGGAGTAAAATAATTAATGGATTAGTGTTAGAATTCAAACTTTTCAGATGAGATTTTTTTTAAAATGTGCAATGATTGGATTTAAATTAGAGGAATGAATTTTATATTTTTGAGTATTTAGTTATGAACTTAAAATTTTGGAGGAGATTGGGATAAGAATGGAATTTGATTTTAAATTTGAAGATTTTCAGGAATATGATATTTATAGAATTTTAAGTTTTTTGTGAAATAACAATATGGATTTACTTCATAATTATATGGTTTGATGAATTTAAATTTTGATGGTAAAAAAATAAAAATAAATACAACTATTGAGGATCTTAAATTTTGAGGACAATTTTTTTTTAATGTGGGTAGACTTGTAACCTCCATATCCTAAAATTTTAGCTTAAATGTGGTTTTAGGTTAATTTGGGGCTTGTAGGATTTTTCCATAATTTTTGGTTAATTAAAAACTAGTAACCCTAATTTTCTAAGACTTTTAAGAATTTATTTTTGAGTCAAACATAATTAAAAATACCCCAAACTTTTATTTTAGGTTCTAAATAATCAAATATATTTTCTAGAATTTTCTGGGAATTTTCTGAGAATTTTTTGATTATTTTTAGTATTTATTTTGAGTTAATTAGGGAAAACTGAATTAAAAACTATTTTCTGAAAATAAAAACCCATAATAGTAAATATTTAGCCCAGTCAGCCAACAGGGGGCCCACCCGTCAGCCTCCCACAGCGAACTGGGCGGGGCCCGCCTGTCAGCGACAGCGGGGTGGGTGCAGCCGAGTCGACCTCGAGCCGAGCCGAGTCCGAGTTCGACTCGGACTCAACTGAGCCAAGCCGGGTCAAACCCGGACTATCCAATCTAGACGGGACTGCTTGGATACATGCCACATGGCAGAATCGAGCCGCGACTGCTTCCTCTCTCCTCTATATATATAATAGTTTAGTTTATAAATTCTAGGGTTTTCTTTGAGCCAAATTTAGGAGAATTATCATCTAGGATTCCTTCATCTTCCAGAAGCCATTACTCATAGCTCTGGACTCCAAACATGATCCAGTTTCTTATATTAGAACTGTATTGAGGTTAGATTTCTGAATATATAAATTGTTTTACAAATTTATGAGTATTAAATTCTGAAAAATTCGTAGAGCACAACATATCCAAAAATAGATACATCTCGATATTTTTGCAATTTTGGGAGAACCAGGAATCATAATCATGAACCGTTTTATGTTTCAAAAAGATAATATCGAGATCATTGATATATATTTTTCCAAGAATTTAATTCGAAGTATTTCTATACTGCTAATTCTGTAGAACTTCTAGGTTAGAAATTAACCACCGTTGCACAATATAAAATTTGTATGTGCAATAATTTTCAAATGAATTTGAATTCGGACGAGCCATAAATTCTAGCATCTTTTTGATGCCGAAATCTATAGGAAATCATGCATGAAAGTTGAGTTTGTGTCGGTTGACTTTTTGGTCAATAGATCGTCTCGATTTGCGTACCATGAGTCTCGAGTTGATAAAATTTAGTTCCTTTGGACAAAATTTAAAAATTAACCTAAAAACCAGAATAATAAGATTAAAATAAGATTTTAGAGTAATTATTTCAGAATTAAATAAATTAAAATAAATTATCTTTTGATATGGTAAAAATTGTAATACATATGCTATTTGGACTGTGACTTTGACTCTGATTCATACCAGCTAAGGACCACAGGCGAGTACATTCCCTGATAGTTTCTTATTTATGATATCCTCTATGTTTATTATATTTAGTGTGGATATCCATGTTTTTTAACACGATGGTTACACGGATTGGTATATCCGGATCTCGTCATGAGATGTTATTCCTTGTATATGGTGTATCTTGTGCAAGTCTTGTTTCATTAATTATCTTGTGCATGTACAGACACTGATTCTTGGGAAGATTTGCTACCTTCCTAGAGAATCCTGTTCCATAGCGTACCATGGTTGGATCTACTATACCAGTCGGGGATGGAGAGTATTTTAGTGTATATATGTGATCATACCGTTCATGTACAAGTCTTGTTTTCATGTTAGTGTTGGTCATACACAATACGTATGACTAACCAGGCCATTATTCATGTACAAGTTCCCAAGCCGATCACATGTTAAAGCTAGTACTCACACACTTAGTTATTAGTATTCTTTTTTATTGTCATATTGTTCATTCTTGTATTTATTTCCTGTATTTTCTTTATTGTGTATCTCTTGTACATGTATATGCATCTTGTATATTTACATCTATTTACTGCTACATAGTTTATATCATTGATCTAGAACTGCTATTAGAGATGTACTTCGTTCCATCCTGACTGGAAATAATTTTCCAGAATATGACTTAGAGGACTGGTGTTCGATATTTTATGGACCATAGGGAGAGTAGCTGCAGCCTTGGATCTTGTAGCTCAGGTGTGATTTCGGGAGGTCTAGCCGGGATCACTAGTTATTCAGATTAGTTTCTTTTAGTAGTTTATGGTACCAGATTTATTTTTGGCATACTTTGAGACTTGGATGTTATAGTTGAGTTAGATTATTTTGTTTAGACTTGTGTTGCATTTTGATTATTTATTTTTCTTCGCTATCTTATCGTGCTTTAGTTATGTGATTGAGTATTTTTCATATTATATTGTGATATCTGTGTCTCCTTATAGAGTTGGATATTCGTGTGAGATTGATTAGATAGTATTTTGACCCAGACAGTATTCTACCGCCGATGCTGTGCCGTAGGCTGGACGTACCCACGCACTCGTGCCCCAAATTCTGGGTGCGGGTCATGACAAAATACAAGAAATCTACAATAATGAAAAGTGCAAGTTCTTTATCATTAGCAAGATGTACTTGCCTAAAACCACCACTAACTACTACCACTACTACCAAGAAAAGGGGAAGGGACCGGTCCAGGGCTACTCTCGGCTAGGAAGGAGGGGAGAGGAAAGAAAAAGAAAAAAAGAGAGAGAAAAAGTGAACGAAGGGGGAAAAGAGAGAAAGAAAGGGATTATTTATCAAGGGTGGTTAACACTATGCACAAATCTAGAAATTATATTAGAGCAGCTAAAAAAATAAAAAAAATATACGATAAGCAATATATAGTAATAGCACACATATACAAGATATGTACATAAAAATACGCAATAGTGAGATGAGGCTCACAACTCTCACCTCCTTAGAAAAATACTATCATCAAAATTTTAATAAGGCACAGGATCTAGCAAGGAGACTACATGAATCAGACAATAAAATAAGCATCATGGTACGGGTACTAATCATGAGCTATGAGCTATCTAGAATAAGGAAAGCGTGCACACGATAAGATCAGGCTACGGAATATATGAACAAGTATACCTCATGAGTCAAACAGATATGGGTATCGAGCTCGGATATCATCCTCGCAGTCCCAAGTTGACTCTCCCGGTGAGTGATGCCCCCAAGCAACTCGGACTAAACGAATGGTCCGCTTCTTAAAAATATTCTCTCTACGGTCCAAAATTGATACATGCCTCTCCTCATATGAAAGTACCGTACCAACAACCAATTTTGAATGATCTAGGACATGGCTTGCATCCAGTATATACCGTCGTAGTTGGGATACATGAAAAATATTATCTATCTCACGAAGTGACGATGGAAGAGCAAGACGATAGGAAATATCTCCTACTGGCTCAAGAATATCGAACTGACCTATGTACCACAAACTAAGCTTTTCCCGTATACCAAATCTGATGACTCCACGGGTAGGCAAAATCTGAAGGAATAGATGGTCGCAGACAGAAAACTCAAGAGGCAATTGCTTCTGGACTTTCTTGACTACTTCAACTGTTTGGGCTATTATCTCGGGACCAAGCAATTGCCTTTCCCCAATGTCATCCCAAGTTACAGAGGATCTGCACTTTCTGCCATACAGTGCCTCGAAGGGTGCCATCCTTATGCTGGCCTAAAAACTATTATTGTAGGAGAATTCTACCTTGTGTAAGTGATCCTCCCACGAACCACCAAAGTCAAGGGTATATGAACGAAGCATATCTTCTAGAGCCTAGATGGTTTGCTCTGACTGACCATCTGTTTGGGGGTGATAAGCCGTACTGAACTTCAGGCGGGTGCCAAAGCTCTTTTGAAGACTCTGCCAAAAGTGAAAAGTAAATCTGGAATCTCTATCTGAAACTATGCTAACTGGTACCTTATGTAGTCTAACAATTTGTCTTATGTACATCTCGGCTAACTATTCTGTGGACTGACCCACCCTGAAAGGAAGAAAGTATACAACTTTCATGAGTTGGTCCATAATTACCCAATAGCATCCCTTCCAGCTGGGGACCTAGGTAGACCTGTTACGAATTCCATAGTAATATGCTCTCACTTCCACTCTGGAATTGGTAAAGGTTGAAGAAGTCTTGCTGGTCTCTGATGCTTAGCTTTAACCTGTTGGCATACCAAACATCAAGAAATAAACCGCACTATCTCGCGCTTCATTCCATTCCACCAGAAATACTGACGAATGTCTCTGTACATCTTGGTTCCTTCGGGATGCACTAAATAATGTGAACTACGGCCTCCAACATAATCTCACGACGAAGGTCTCTGTTATGTACACAAAGACGATTCCCAAAATGGAGAGTTTCGTCCCTGAGAATGCTAAGTTTGGGTCTATGCCCTGCCTTACACTCTTCTCTTAGTCGCTAAAGCTTGGCATCTGCTGATTGTTCTACCTTGATTCTTTCTACTATACTGGACTGAACTTGTAGACCTGCCATCAATGCTGCGTTGCCAGGAAATACTATTCTACACCCATCTCTTGAAGATCTTCTAAAATCTCTCGCTGTCCCGTGAGAAAATAAGCTCCTGCTCTCCGGCTTAAGACATCCGCTACCACATTGGTCTTCCCAGGATGATATTGAAGTTTAAGATCATAATTTTTCATCAACCCCAGCCATCTTCTTTGCCTCATATTGAGATCCTTCTAGGTAAAGACATACTTCAAACTTTTGTGATCGGTATAAATCTCTACTCGATCTCCATATAAGTAATGTCTCCAAAGATTGAGTGCGAAAACCACTGCCGCTAACTCTAAGTCATGCATCGGATAACTTTTTTTTCATGATCCCGAAGCTGTCGGAACGTATAAGCTATAATCTTGCTATGATGTATTAGAATGCACCCCAGTCCCTTGTCGGACGCATCACAATAAACTATGAATCCATATGTCCCGTTCGGAAGCATCAAAATAGGTGCTGTGATCAATTTTTGCTTAAGCTTCTCGAAAGAGGTTTAACATACATCTGTCCAATCAAAGTGCACATTCTTTCATGTTAGCTGCGTCAAGGGTGCATAAATTCTAGCAAAGTCTGCTATAAATCGTCGGTAATATCCCGCTAATCCTAAAAAACTGCAAACTTCTGCAACTGTTCTAGGTACTGGTCATGTTTCAACGGCTTCTATCTTCTTGGGATCTACCTCCACTCTACCTCTGACAATAATGTGTCCTAAGTAGGAAATACGATCAAGCCATAACTCGTATTTCCTAAACTTTGCATATAACTTATGCTCTCTAATAATTTGAAGAACTGCTCGAAGATGCTGCTCGTGCTCTGCTTCACTCCGACTGTACACCAAGATATCGTCGATGAACACTATCACGAACTTTTCAAGGTGAGGCATAAAAATATGATTCATAAGATCCATAAATACCGGTAGCGCATTGGTTGCTCCAAAGGACATCACTAGAAATTCCCAATGGCCATATCTTGACCTGAACGTCATCTTGGGTATATCTTGCTTTCTGACTCTAATATGATGATAACCTGACCATAAATCAATCTTTGAAAACACGGTCTCTTTACTAAGCTAGTCGAATAAGTCATCTATCCGAGGCAATGGATACTTATTCTTGATGGTTACTGCATTGAGGGTACGATAATCAACACATAATCATGACGTACCATCCTTCTTATTCACAAGTAGCATCGGAGCTCCCACAGGAGATCCACTAACATGAATGAATTCCTTGGTTCTTAACTCTTCAATCATTCGGTACAAGATTTCTAACTCTGAAGGCTCCATTATGTAGACTCTTTCTGATACTGGGGCTGTTCCGGGAAGTAGATCTATGATAAACTCAATTTCTCTTTCTGGTGGCATGTCTGGAAGTTCTTCTGAAAATACATCTAGGAATTCATCAACAACTCTGGGGAATCGTACTTCTTTCGCTATTGCCATTCTCAAGGTTACTGGTGAAGACTCCATCTTGCCTCTAGAAAGTGAGAATTCTTCTTCTCGAGAATACGAAAGATAACCTTACCAGCATGACAATCTATCACCATGTATCGAGAACTCAACCAATCCTTGCCTAAGATGATGTTATAATCTCCCATAGGAAATTCTATCAACCGACAGGAAATCTTTTCTCGCACACTATGACTCGACAAGATGTATAAACCCTATCGACTACCACGATACCATTACCAGTAAGTGTATTGAATCTTACTAATAAGGATTTGGGTTCCAAACCAACTCGTGTCATAAATTGTGCAGACATAAAAGAATATGATGTACTTGAATCAAATAATAATAAAGCTGAATGAGAGTTGACGAGAATGGTACCTGCCACTACTTTACCTGAAGCTAAATGCTATTCCACAGTGAGTGCCATTGCCTGACCTCGTCCTCTCGGTACTGGTCCTCTCTTCTGCGGACCTTCTTGTCTGGCCTGTGCTTGAGCTTGGGCCTTCGCATACTGCTGTGGCCTTTGTTGCTGGTATACTTGAGATTGGGTCAGTAAAGGCCTCTAACCATGGTTCTGCTGAGCCGACACTGGATCCCTATATTGTGGTTCTATCGAAAAAGACGATGATGAACTGGCTCTGTGTAGACAAGATCCTATTCTGTGTCCTATAGCTTTATAGACTAAACACAATCTTTGTGCTCTACGATACTCAAAAAAATACGTGCCCAGGTTTTCCATAATGAGAATACCCTACTGAAGAAGATATCCTCGTTGCTGGGGTCGGGTTGGTGTCGTTTGGTGGACCGAGGCTATTGATGCTGGCCTCCTCGTTGATCCAATAGTTAAGGACCTAAATGCCAGAGCTGGTGCTGAAGACTGGGAGTAAGAACCTCCTGAGGTGTGGGTCCTCTTTCTTCCTCCAATTCTATCCATGATTCTTTGAGAGGTATACTCATACCTCCTTGCTGCTCATAATACGATGTCAAAAGTCTAGAACTCATACTGTTCTACTATAAATATGATCTTCAGGTAAAGTTCCTGCTAGAACCTCCTAGATCTATCCAATTTGGTCGCCACCAAGGTGGGAGCAAACCGACTTAGTCTGCAAAACTCTACTGCATAGCCGTCGACAGTCCTGCCCATCTTCTTCAAGTTATTAAACCTTTGCTGAAGGTTATAACGCGATACCGCACCAAAGTACCTCATCTGGAACCTCTCGCTGAAGACAGCCCAAGGGATGGATACTTTCAGAGCAATTATCTGTGTTGTCCACCAGTCTTGGGCCAAGTCTAGCAACTGCAGTCGAACTACTGATACTTGCTCTATATCAGGCACTCCTGCTGCTTCTAGGATAGATTCAGTGTCCTGAAGCCATGCATCTGATGCAATCTCATCTTCAGTACCATAAAAATATAAAGGTTGGAGGCCTTTGAAGTTGCTTTCTGAGTTGGGGCCACGATGTCTGCCTCTCTCTAAGGCCTCCTATACTTATTGGATGAGACTGTCACCCCGTCGCTCTTGAGATGCTAGTAACTGCCTGATGATGCCCATTAGGGCCTGTGTATCACTTTCTGCATTGGTGGGTACTGGCAGGACTGTCATTGTGGGTACAACTGGTAGTTCTTGCTAGACCTACCATTCCATATCTTGAGCCATCCTGGACTCTGCTTCAGAATGTTGCGACTGAACCGCAAAGAGATACTGACCGGCTGGTGGTTGTCCTACTGTCGACAAAACTCTATCTGGCTAATCGAAAGGACCAAGAACAATGTCCCTGAAAGATAGAGAACACTAGGATCAAATCAGAAGGACAGGATAGATCGAGGATCAAAGCAGATGTTGAATCAAGATTTCTGGGATACAAATTCGATGCTGGAGGAGATCACGTAGTAGCATGATTGAGACATATAAACAATGATAAACCCCCACACTTCTAAATTTTTAGACATGCATATGCCACTACTTAAACTGTGTCATATCCCAGAACTAGAATACTGGAGAGCGGGGGTGAACAAAGCCAGTTAAGTACACCAAAGTACTCTATACCCCAAGATACGGTCACGGCTGTCTAGATATGTGAGGGTTTACTCTACAATCCAAAGGGCATTCCTGGGTCAGAGTTCTAGTTGTCTCAATCTCAAGCAAGCAACAAGTTACAAGAAGTATAACCACCAATATATAATAGTAAGGCATCCCAAACTATACATACATGGATGATCATGGAGCTAGTTACCAAATTAAAGAACTAGCAGAGTGCAATATTACATGATCAGCTCTAGCTATTGTCTAGAATATGCTTTACATGTGGGATCGTAGCCTAAAATATCGAGAATTAAGACACGAGCTAAACACGTGCTCGGTGGCTAAATGCCTCAATAATATAGTATCAGATTAAGTGGGTGATAAAGAAGAAACCCACTCAAGTCCTCCGGTGCTCCTCGTGTTCACCATCTGGAGGCGGGATGTTCAAAAGATCCTGAGGTGTTTCTCCAAAATCTGGTAATACAAAACCAATGGGGTCAGACCCCAAAATAATAAAGTACCACAAGGGAGCAAACTTAAGAAATTAAAACAAGCAAACAAATATTCAATAAAAAAGGGAATATAAATAAGAGCAATATGTAAATAAGCAGTTAAGCAGTTAAGGAGTTCTGAAATCAGTAACGAGTACAGTTCAAGATTTGTAGGTGGGTGATCCAAGACAAGACAAGACTAGAAAATATGCAATCACGACCAAACATGACCTACAGCTTACTACTATTAACTAACTAGGGTTATCACAATCTTGGTTACTAACAAATATAGTTGAGATTCCATACAGCCACATGCCCAGCAGACTATCCGAGTTATCCATACGTAAGAGTACATAGCATAGATTATTTAAGTATATAGCATTGTTTGGTTTATTTCAACACTCGACGGTGTGTTGAAAGTGTGCCCCTCTCGACGGAGAGCTCCAAATCTATCATGTGTCGCTGGGATACCAGGATTGCATACAGCCAAGAAATTGCTCTAGATGCTTCTAGATAATTATTCTAGTTATGTCACTACCACATTCTGAAAACAGGGGTATTTTCGAATTTTTACAATATTTAATATTATGTTATTTACAATTAAATAAATTACATGAATAGTATATATTTAAATTAAATAACTGTGTGATGTGTACTTTAATATTTTATAGACAGTGTTCAATTGTGTTTGTGCTGGTAGACTTGACCTAGAAGTCAGTGGGTGAACATCTGTTTATTATGGGATTCGGTATTTTAATTGGTTATTTTAGAATTTAATTCTTGGAGGTAATAATTAATTACCGTATTTATTTATTTATTGCGCTTTGCCTTTGCTTCGATATTTGGAGCAGTATCCTGACTTTTGTCTTCCAACAAATTTCACAATCTTGTCCTAGACATGCCCGCCTTCCATTCTGCTATTTTTGCAACTCATAATTATGCTCTCTGTGCATTAATCCTGGCCGCACAAAAATCGTCGCGGACGGTTATTTAAAATTCCTATTTTGTATCGTTGTGCGTTCCAATCGAAAATTGGAGGCTATCTTGACCTATTTTTCGTGCGGCCCAAATTAGGGTAATATTCTGTTCTGAGTCTTCTTCATTATTGGTATTGATGACCTGACCTGATTTTGGCTCCATGTACTCCTAATAAATTGTTGAACACAACTTGCATTTATTTCTATTTAAATTGAGGATACTATTTTATCTGATTCTAAAATCCCAATTTAATTCCAGTGCCCTGCTATTTAAGCCCACACCGATCTTACAGCGCCCCTGACCCTATAAAACACCGGACACCGAATCGCCCGCCAAATTTTCGTTATTTTATGTGTTTGTGCAATTTCCCAAATTTAAGGGGCTAAGTTGCAATTATCCAATTGTAGGTGTCATCACCCCATTGGTTCAACCAAATGGAGAAGCCAAATTTTGACTAGTCAACACCCCATAATCTTCTTCATGACAAATCAGGACCACCCATTTTAAATGGGTGCATCCTCACCCTTGATTTTCCACATACACTCTCTCTATTTAATGTACTATCAAGCTCTAATCCCAAAAATTTAACCTAGGAAAACCCCCAAGAGTCTCCACCCGTAGCCTCCTCCATTCTTCCTTTTCTCCACTTCTTTAATTTCCTTTCTTCCTCCTCCTTCTTCTTCTTCTTCCTTCTTTTTCAAAACTTAAGGAGAAGGGGAAAAGCACCCAGCCACATTATTCACCACCCAACTCCGACTCGAGTCCGGCCGGCCAGGCCCTGACCCCGGCCTGCCCCGGCCTGCCGCTGCCGCCGCCCGCCTGCTGCTGCCCGCCTGCTGCTGCTCCGCCCGCTGATGCATCTGCTCCGGCCGCTGCCTGCCGCAGTTCGGCCATCCGAGTCGAGCCGACCCCGGCGAGCCGAGTTTCTCCCACCGGAGCACCTCCAAGCCATACAGCCGCCATCACCCCAGTGCCATCTTCCCCTCCCCGCTTTCAGGTGGCCAAGGTTTAAAGTTCCCCCGCAGGAGATCAAGAAGAAGTGATGGAGCAGGGAAAAGTATGGAAGATTCTGTTAAGAGGAAATTGGAACAATTCTATGAAGGATCGGATGGCCCACTACTACGTGTTATTTCCATAGATGGAGCCACAAAAATTGAAGCAGTTGTCATAACACATGGCCATGAGGACCACATTGGTCATTCCAGCTCTGGATCAGCGCACTCCTATAATTGCTTCATCCTTTACTTTGAGACTCATTAAGAAGAGATTGAAGGAGTTTGGGATTTTTCCTACATCCAGGTTTAAGGTATTTAAATGCAAAAAGAGGTTCCTTGCTGGACCATTTGAAGTGGAGCCCATTCGTGTTACACACTCAATTCCTGATTGTTGTGGATTGGTTCTCGGGATGGTATAATTTTCCACACAGGGGACTGCAAGATTGACGAGACACCACTGGATGGGAAGTTATTTGATCGTAAAGCTCTAGAGGAGCTGTCAAAAGAAGGAGTAACTTAATGATGAGTGACTCAACAAATGTGCACCGACCCCATGTGAGCTCTTCCCTTTCCTTCTTCCCTCTTTCCTCTTTCTTCGATTGATTCTGTGATAAAAAGGTTAAGTTAATTAGTTAATTAATTAGTAGATAATTAGTTAATTAGTTAATGATTAATTAGTTTAGTTAATTATTTTTAATTAGTTTAATTATAAGTAGTTTAGTTATAATTAATTGGTTAATTATTTTTATCAGTTAATTATTTTTATCAGTAACTATATTCTTAATTAGTAATTAATTCTTAATCAGTAGTTAATTAATATAGTTTGGTTTAGTTAATTATTAAAAATCAGAAATTAATTAGTAATCGGTTATTAATTACATATAATGAATTTCATAATTTCATATATGTAATTTAATAATTAGTTATTTTATGTGAATAGTTTAGTTATAGTAAGTAGTTAATTAATGTACAATTAGTCAATTTATATATAACCAGTTAGTAATTTCTTAATAAATTAGTTAATTTGTAATTAGTTTGGAAATTAATGTAAATTGTTTTTATTTAAATATAACTAGTTTAGTAATTTCCTATAATAAGTTGGTAATATATATATATGCATATCAGTTTTATTGTTTATAATTTAATTATGTAATATGTATAAAAATAATTGATTGATATATAAATATACAAATATGTATTTTGGTATAAAATATATATTTATAAACATCTATTAGTGTATATACACATATACGTATTTTGTACAAATAATAAGAGACACTTATATATATATTATATACGTTTATTGGTATGTACTTGGAGTGTAAATGTATATTATATACGTGTCCCTACTGGATGACCCTAGTTGACTAGTGCCCTGCCTGACATGGCCCTGAGACCAGTATTTTGACTGTGTTAGTGTAGCATCTGATGCAAATATGGTTTGCTTGTGTTATGTTTATAGGACTGTTGGTTTACCCAGGGGATACTCTGGAACAGGACATTGGTTTTACCAGCTAAGGACCCAAGGCAAGTACATTCTCTGATTAGTTTCTAATTTATGATATCTCCTATGTTCACTGTATCTAGTGTAAATATCCATGTTCTCGACACATTGGTTACACGGATTGGTATACACGGATCTCGTCATGAGATGTTATTCCTTATTCATGGCGTAGCTTGTACGAGACTTGTTTTCCTTGTTATCTTGTGCATGTACAGACACTGATTCCCGGGGAGATTTGCTACCTTCCTAGGGAATCCCGTGCCATAGCGTACCATGATTGGATCTACTATACCAGTCGGGGGTTTGGGGAGTATTTTAGTGTAGATATGTGATCATACCCAACTATCCATGCATCATAGCTCACCCCACATCTCACGTCGAGTGCGGCCTGACCATCTCCATGCCTCATAGCTGTTACGTGTGATTAGCCTGACCTCTCCATGCATCATAGCTAACCTACGGTTAGCCTGACCTTCCATGAATCATAGCTAATCACATGTAACCAGCCTGATCAAGTTCCCAAGCCGATCACATGTTAAAGCTAGTACTCACACACTTAGTCATAGGTTTCTTGCTCTTGGACATATTGTTTCTTTTCCTGCAGTTACTTACAGTATTTTTAGTATTTCATTCATTGTACATTTCTCGTACCTATACATGCATCTGGTATGTTTCCATCTAGAACTGCTACATAGTTTATGTCATTTATATAGAACTGCTATTTAGAGATGTACTTTGCTCCTTCCTGACTGGAAAATATTTTTCCAGACTGTGACCTTAGTGGACTTGTTCTGACACTTGGAGATTGGTTGTTACTGATTACAGGTATGATTGTTTTATCATTAGTCTTGTGTTGTACTCTTTTGTTCTTCAAACTCTTATCGTGCTGTAATTGTGATTGAGTATGTTGTTCATCTTTATAGTGTTATCCGTGTCTCCTTATGGAGTTGGATACTAGTGTGAGATTATTTAGATAGTACTTGACCTAGACAGCGTTCTACCGCCGATGCTGCGGCGTAGGCTGGACGTACCCACGCACTCGTGCCCTAAACCGGGTGCGGGTCGTGACACGTTTTTAGTGGTGGCCCATGCAGGTCTGACTTCGCAAGTCGTGCGATATCGTAGTAGTGCGACATCATAGTTGTATTACTGCGTACCTGCTATTAAATATAGGACAAAGGATACTAGGATGAGAGAGGATACTCAATCACAAACTCTTGAGAGATTCCTGGGACGACCCCTTGAGAATCTTGTTAAAATTTCCAATTTAACTTTTCCTTGTTTCCGCCCGCTCTCGCTTGTTGCTACTGAACTTGATTCTTGTTGAGCAGTTTTTAAATTAAAATCTTGGTATCATTGTTGAGTTTGATTCTTGTTGACCAGTTGTTAACTTTAATTCCTGGTATCGTTGTTGAGTTGATTTCAAATTGAGATGAATTTTTTTACGGACTAGAATTTATGGTATCATCTGATGACATATATTGATGAGGACAGTGAGGAAGGTAAAACGTCTACTTTGGTTATGGAACCTAGAATTTATCGCAGCCATATTAGCTGTCGTGACGAGAACGTAGGAACCTAACTTGGATGTACATACTTTAGTTATGAGATTTAGAGTTTCTCGCAGCCATACCGGTTGGCGTGGCGAGTATTCTAGATGACATGATTATAGGGTTGCATACCTTAGTTACGGAACCTGCCGTTTATCGCATCTATGCTTACTGGCGTGGCGAGGATTCTGAGTGTCATGATTTCGGATAGACGTGTATGATTATCAGGTTGTATCTTAAATTGGTTCTTAAAATATCATCTCAAGACTTATCTATTTCTGTTATTCCAGGACTTTGTTCCACCGCTTCTTTCTTTACTAGCAGTAAAGATACCTTCTGTCCTCAATTCAGTCTTTGAGCTCCTATTCCTTGAGGATTTCTTGTTAAGCATGATAGTTAGTGGCTTGTAATTTTGTTTGTGTCTTGTATTAGTATTGACTGTCCTGCTAGTAATTTGTAAGTGTTTCTTAGTTGGGCATGTGAGCAGTAGGCTTTAATCTAGAGTTAGCCCTTAGCATAGTACCTTGTACCAATGATTCTAGGAGTAGTGTCATTAGAGACTGAGAGTTAAGGAGAGTATAGAGTATCAGTGATAGTTCTCAGAGTTAGTATCAGAGCCAATTACCCGTCCTGGATAATCATGATGATGTAATTGAGTGATCTATGTAAACGATTAAGTATCCGGAAATTATGTTAAGGATATTGGAGCATGATGTCCAATTTGATGATTGATATCGGAAATGTTAAAGGTAAAGAAATGTATATGTATAAAGGGTTTAATGAGATGTCATAAGTAGAGAAATATCAGGATTAGTAATGGAAGTTGTGAAGCGTATCACGGATTTGTTAATAGGCTTTAAAGGATTGAAGGAAATACATATACAACCATTGAGATGAGGAACCATACACATACCCACGAGAGTAAAGAAACATGAGTGTTATAGAGGATACAGGTGATCATGAGTCTAATGAGCTTGATGAGATAATCCATTAATGCAGCTAGTGATGTAATACTAAGAGTGCCAATGATTCTATATCGAGGATTAGTCAAGAATGACGTTAATAACAGTAAGCACTCTGTGTGTTGATAATTAGATGATATACCAATTGACATAAATTGAAATCATGAAAGAAAGCACAGTTGATGATAACTTTGATCATTGGAGGTAATAGTGCAAGTGATTCGGGCAATACAAATTTAGTACACAGTTCTAGACAATAGAGGTATTGAGTGCACCTTGAGTATCAGAGACCGTGAGCACTGATATGTACATTTGTGGAGTTATAAGTTAAAAGGTGGAATAAAATTGTATTTTTAGAATAATTGAGGAGTTGAGATTTTGTCATTAAATTTTTGAGGATTTCAAATATGAATTCAATAAACATGGTTAAGGCTACAAAGATTTTAGAAGTGATTAAATTTTGTTTCGATGTTGAGTATCTAATTTGGAGGAGGTATATACAATTCATTTTAAGTTGATCGAGAAGTTAAACCTTGACGATTATTTTGAGAATTAATTTTATGGTAGATGAGAGATATGAATATATGATTAGATGATATACATGTGTAAGGATCTGATAACTTGAGCAGGATTGAGATGGCACCGCAGACTGACTTGGGTGTCCATCTGGATTTGTATTAGAAAGGGTTAGCACTTAGTATGGTGTTACGCTTGGTGTGCACTGGAGCGATAAGAAAATAGGATGGACAATTGTAGTAGGAACGGGAACTGTCAGAGGGTATGGTACTAAAGATGATAGAGGTATCAAACTTTACATGCATCATTTGACCTATGATTATGTTAGAGATAGAAGATACTGCAAGTAATATGTTAGCAGGTTCTTTCTTTTCTTTCCTCATGTTCTTTTCCTTCTGATTGATTGATACCTTAGTACCGTAGCTTGTATGCATGATTTTTTGTTATAATGTAGTTAGTAGTACCCCTGATACAGAGACTGCAACACCATAACAAATGAGACCATAACCATGTATGTTCCCCTTAGATTGTATGTGGTATGACTATAGGTAGAATTTTCTTAGACCGTGATTATTGGTGTTGACTGTAGTGAAGATTCATGAAGGAGTTATGACTTGACAAGAGGAACAAGATGATTAAAATTTGAGGATAATTATTGATTTAAATAAATGGTTAAGAAATTAACATGGCATAATTGGTGGTTTATTAATTCCAGGAAAGATTTTGACATGTTTAAATTGGTTATTAATTTAGAAATTTTGGGAGATTTATCAATATATTTATCTGATTGCAAGTTATGAATTGTGAAATATTATATTTGGATGTTGCATTTGGAAAATCCTTGGGTGTCGCATTGTTAAGTATTTGAGGAAAGAGGAAATCGAGAAATAAAATTTAGATGGAAATGTTTAAATTAAAACTTGTGGAACGAGATTTCATTATACATTGTGCATCGATTAAATCAAATTTGAGGAGTGGATATTAAATTCTGAGTATTGAATTATTAACTCAAAACTTTCAAGGAAATTTTTGATGGACTTTGATTTTACTTGAAGATTTTTCAGGTTATACAACAATTTTTAGAAATTTGAAATTTGCAAAAGGACATTGTGGATTATTAAAAGATTCATGGATGATAAATTAAAATTTAAGGGAAATAATAATGTGTATGATTAAATGCTAATATGAGGATTTTAAATTTCGAGGACGAAATTCTTTTAAGGTGGGTAGACTTGTCACTACCACATTCTGAAAACAGGGGTATTTTCGAATTTTTACAATATTTAATATTATGTTATTTACAATTAAATAAATTGCATGAATAGTATATATTTAAATTAAATAACTGTGTGATGTGTACTTTAATATTTTATAGACAGTGTTCAATTGTGTTTGTGCTGGTAGACTTGACCTAGAAGTCAGTGGGTGAACATCTGTTTATTATGGGATTCGGTATTTTAATTGGTTATTTTAGAATTTAATTCTTGGAGGTAATAATTAATTACCGTATTTATTTATTTATTGCGCTTTGCCTTTGCTTCGATATTTGGAGCAGTATCCTGACTTTTGTCTTCCAACAAATTTCACAATCTTGTCCTAGACATGCCCGCCTTCCATTCTGCTATTTTTGTAACTCATAATTATGCTCTCTGTGCATTAATCCTAGCCGCACAAAAATCGTCGCGGACGGTTATTTAAAATTCCTATTTTGTATCGTTGTGCGTTCCAATCGAAAATTGGAGGCTATCTTGACCTATTTTTCGTGCGGCCCAAATTAGGGTAATATTCTGTTCTGAGTCTTCTTCATTATTGGTATTGATGACCTGACCTGATTTTGGCTCCATGTACTCCTAATAAATTGTTGAACACAACTTGCATTTATTTCTATTTAAATTGAGGATACTATTTTATCTGATTCTAAAATCCCAATTTAATTCCAGTGCCCTGCTATTTAAGCCCACACCGATCTTACAGCGCCCCTGACCCTATAAAACACCGGACACCGAATTGCCCGCCAAATTTTCGTTATTTTATGTGTTTGTGCAATTTTCCAAATTTAAGGGGCTAAGTTGCAATTATCCAATTGTAGGTGTCATCACCCCATTGGTTCAACCAAATGGAGAAGCCAAATTTTGACTAGTCAACACCCCATAATCTTCTTCATGACAAATCAGGACCACCCATTTTAAATGGGTGCATCCTCACCCTTGATTTTCCACATACACTCTCTCTATTTAATGTACTATCAAGCTCTAATCCCAAAAATTTAACCTAGGAAAACCCCCAAGAGTCTCCACCCGTAGCCTCCTCCATTCTTCCTTTTCTCCACTTCTTTAATTTCCTTTCTTCCTCCTCCTTCTTCTTCTTCTTCCTTCTTTTTCAAAACTTAAGGAGAAGGGGAAAAGCACCCAGCCACATTATTCACCACCCAACTCCGACTCGAGTCCGGCCGGCCAGGCCCTGACCCCGGCCTGCCCCGGCCTGCCGCTGCCGCCGCCCGCCTGCTGCTGCCCGCCTGCTGCTGCTCCGCCCGCTGATGCATCTGCTCCGGCCGCTGCCTGCCGCAGTTCGGCCATCCGAGTCGAGCCGACCCCGGCGAGCCGAGTTTCTCCCACCGGAGCACCTCCAAGCCATACAGCCGCCATCACCCCAGTGCCATCTTCCCCTCCCCGCTTTCAGGTGGCCAAGGTTTAAAGTTCCCCCGCAGGAGATCAAGAAGAAGTGATGGAGCAGGGAAAAGTATGGAAGATTCTGTTAAGAGGAAATTGGAACAATTCTATGAAGGATCGGATGGCCCACCACTACGTGTTATTTCCATAGATGGAGCCACAAAAATTGAAGCAGTTGTCATAACACATGGCCATGAGGACCACATTGGTCATTCCAGCTCTGGATCAGCGCACTCCTATAATTGCTTCATCCTTTACTTTGAGACTCATTAAGAAGAGATTGAAGGAGTTTGGGATTTTTCCTACATCCAGGTTTAAGGTATTTAAATGCAAAAAGAGGTTCCTTGCTGGACTATTTGAAGTGGAGCCCATTCGTGTTACACACTCAATTCCTGATTGTTGTAGATTGGTTCTCGGGATGGTATAATTTTCCACACAGGGGACTGCAAGATTGACGAGACACCACTGGATGGGAAGTTATTTGATCGTAAAGCTCTAGAGGAGCTGTCAAAAGAAGGAGTAACTTAATGATGAGTGACTCAACAAATGTGCACCGACCCCATGTGAGCTCTTCCCTTTCCTTCTTCCCTCTTTCCTCTTTCTTCGATTGATTCTGTGATAAAAAGGTTAAGTTAATTAGTTAATTAATTAGTAGATAATTAGTTAATTAGTTAATGATTAATTAGTTTAGTTAATTATTTTTAATTAGTTTAATTATAAGTAGTTTAGTTATAATTAATTGGTTAATTATTTTTATCAGTTAATTATTTTTATCAGTAACTATATTCTTAATTAGTAATTAATTCTTAATCAGTAGTTAATTAATATAGTTTGGTTTAGTTAATTATTAAAAATCAGAAATTAATTAGTAATCGGTTATTAATTACATATAATGAATTTCATAATTTCATATATGTAATTTAATAATTAGTTATTTTATGTGAATAGTTTAGTTATATGTAAGTAGTTAATTAATGTACAATTAGTCAATTTATATATAACCAGTTAGTAATTTCTTAATAAATTAGTTAATTTGTAATTAGTTTGGAAATTAATGTAAATTGTTTTTATTTAAATATAACTAGTTTAGTAATTTCCTATAATAAGTTGGTAATATATATATATGCATATCAGTTTTATTGTTTATAATTTAATTATGTAATATGTATAAAATTATTTGATTGATATATAAATATACAAATATGTATTTTGGTATAAAATATATATTTATAAACATCTATTAGTGTATATACACATATACGTATTTTGTACAAATAATAAGAGACACTTATATATATATTATATACGTTTATTGGTATGTACTTGGAGTGTAAATGTATATTATATACGTGTCCCTACTGGATGACCCTAGTTGACTAGTGCCCTGCCTGACATGGCCCTGAGACCAGTATTTTGACTGTGTTAGTGTAGCATCTGATGCAAATGTGGTTTGCTTGTGTTATGTTTATAGGACTGTTGGTTTACCCAGGGGATACTCTGGAACAGGACATTGGTTTTACCAGCTAAGGACCCAAGGCAAGTACATTCTCTGATTAGTTTCTAATTTATGATATCTCCTATGTTCACTGTATCTAGTGTAAATATCCATGTTCTCGACACATTGGTTACACGGATTGGTATACACGGATCTCGTCATGAGATGTTATTCCTTATTCATGGCGTAGCTTGTACGAGACTTGTTTTCCTTGTTATCTTGTGCATGTACAGACACTGATTCCCGGGGAGATTTGCTACCTTCCTAGGGAATCCTTGCCATAGCGTACCATGATTGGATCTACTATACCAGTCGGGGGTTTGGGGAGTATTTTAGTGTAGATATGTGATCATACCCAACTATCCATGCATCATAGCTCACCCCACATCTCACGTCGGGTGCGGCCTGACCATCTCCATGCCTCATAGCTGTTACGTGTGATTAGCCTGACCTCTCCATGCATCATAGCTAACCTACGGTTAGCCTGACCTTCCATGAATCATAGCTAATCACATGTAACCAGCCTGATCAAGTTCCCAAGCCGATCACATGTTAAAGCTAGTACTCACACACTTAGTCATAGGTTTCTTGCTCTTGGACATATTGTTTCTTTTCCTGCAGTTACTTACAGTATTTTCAGTATTTCATTCATTGTACATTTCTCGTACCTATACATGCATCTGGTATGTTTCCATCTAGAACTGCTACATAGTTTATGTCATTTATATAGAACTGCTATTTAGAGATGTACTTTGCTCCTTCCTGACTGAAAAATATTTTTCCAGACTGTGACCTTAGTGGACTTGTTCTGACACTTGGAGATTGGTTGTTACTGATTACAGGTATGATTGTTTTATCATTAGTCTTGTGTTGTACTCTTTTGTTCTTCAAACTCTTATCGTGCTGTAATTATGATTGAGTATGTTGTTCATCTTTATAGTGTTATCCGTGTCTCCTTATGGAGTTGGATACTAGTGTGAGATTATTTAGATAGTACTTGACCTAGACAGCGTTCTACCGCCGATGCTGCGGCGTAGGCTGGACGTACCCACGCACTCGTGCCCTAAACCGGGTGCGGGTCATGACAAGTTATTAACTTAGGCAAGTTATCAAGGATTCTTGACCGTGGTGCTCAGGAATCTATCTTAGACATGATGCAAGACTAGACAATAGCTTGACAAATACAATCTGGAAAGGGACAAACAGTCAAACACGAAAATTTATCTTATCAGTACAAGCATTTAAGTTCTGGAGATTTTAGCATGTCAGGAGTGAGCTACGTCGAGCCACTATCAGGTTTATCAGTACATGTCAGTTATCTGGAGTCAGGGATCAAGTTCTTTCAGTATAAGTCAGGTGCCGGAAATTCTCAATTTAACAGTGCCATTACATTCCATGTTTCGGGTATTACATATTTTGGTAACTGTAGCATCCAGGTTATAAGCAATTAAAAATAACATGCATCATATGAATTTAACTAATTGGGCCAAGCACAACGAGTAAATAACTCATAAGAGAATACATAACAAAAGAAAACATTGCTACTATAAGAGCTAGAAGTACAGGAGATGAGCTGGCCATAGGGCCAATAAAGCGTGTCAGAGAAGTGACCGATGTGACTGGCAAATAAAGCATGTCAGAGAAGAAAAGACAATTTAGGGAAATTGTGCCAAGGCGGTACTTAGTTATGCATTGGAAAAAGAAATATATAGCTCAGGACGAATGGACAAATTTTTGGCCGCATGGTAATTTTGGCCGCATGCTCCTCTGGGCCGAATGGAATCAGGAACTTCGAGAAATTTCTTTCCTTCAAGTTTCATGCATTTGGTCAAGGAGCGCATGTGCAGATTCAGCCATGCATCCAAAAGATGGCCGCATGCTGAGTTTAGAGCGAGGAGTCCAGACCGTATGTAAAGCAGCCGCATGGAGCTCATTCATTCCAGAATAGCAAGTTTCAGTCATGGAAAAGCTCCAAGTCATGAAAATGTGATTCTTCTTAAAATCCTTATTTTTAGCTCAAATCCAGAGAAGTAAAGTTCTAAGCCACTTAAAATCAGATGCTCTCTCACATAGAACAACTAGTTTTGAAAAAAAATAAGTTTTGAGAGATCAAAACCATAAAAATGCCAAGAACACATTAAACTAAAAATATTGATCTATTCCAACCAAGCTATCAAAACAAAAAATACCAAGAAGTAAGCATGCATAGGAGTTCGTAGTGCACAATATAGACTAATAAAATACAAGAAATCTATAATAACGAAAAATTTAAGTTCTCTATCATTGGCAAGATGTACTTGCCTAAAATTACCACTAACTACTATCACTACTACCAAGGAAAGGGGAGGGGGCCGGTCTAGGGCTACTCTCGGCTAGAGAGAAGGGGAGAGGAAAGGAGAAAAAATAAAAAGAGGAAAAAAATAAAAGAATAAGAAAGAGAGAGAAAGATAGGGGTTATATATCAATGGTGGTTAACACTATGCACAAATCTAGAAATTATATGAGAGCAGCTAGAGAAATCTAGAAAAATATATGGGAAGCAATATACAGTAATAGTACACATATACAAGATATGAACATAAAAAATACGCAATAGTGAGACGAGTCTCACATGATTGGATGAGAGGAAGGTGAAGGCCTGTTGTGTATTGGTTGCACAAGCATACGTGGGTTATGTTGGTGGTTATTGGAGTATCAAGGGAGTGTACCAGACTTCTGCACCTGTCTGATACCAAGGGTATCATTGGTATCTGTCTGTGGCTGTATGCATTGGTTCAGCACACAGATGTGCAGTTGTTGGGGACTGAGGTTAAGGCCTTGCTTGGTACAGGCATTGTTCTGCTGTACAGAACAGTGGGTATGCACTGCACGGTACAATACACAATTGGGTCTTTAAGGGTAGTAGTAGTAGTTAGAAATTGTGTATATGTTTGCCAGTGTATGTATATGTTTGCTTGTGTAGTGTGCGTGTGTCTGGATTGAGGGTTTGAGTAGCACTAGTTAGAAATTGTGTGTTAGATGTATATCAAGGATCTGAAATTGCTAGTACTAAAATTATTATTGGCAACAGTTTTGTGTGCAGATGTTGCATACAACTTGCAATCGGGATATGATAAGAGTGCATGTCTTGAGAGTGTACTCGTGTGCTCAAGTATGCGTATCCTAGGTGAGTAATGGTTCATATTTCATTGAGTGAGATGTCTACAAGTGTGACATTAAGTGAGCAAATGTATCAACAACACCAACTACACAACAGTTTACAGGGGCAATCAGAGATTGAGGTTTGTGTATGTGTCTCATATAAGTGAGTGTCTCATGTCTAATGCCAATGCCAATTGTGAATAAGTGTCAAGTCTAGGATTTGGATATCTTTGGTAATAGGAGTTGGTATCTTAAGATACCAAGTTATGGCAAGATATTAAAATATAGGACTAGGTATTAGAATTGGGTAAGATATTAGTGTAATATATTATTATAAGTTATGATATTATAAGGTATTGTGTGTTAACCTAGGCCATAAAAATGGCTGTCGATCAATTTTATCGTATAATTTATATCCTGTAACTTCTCCAGACCCTATATTATATCGTGTAATTTAAGGAATAATTTTCATACTTTTTGATTGCATATAGTGTCCCTGCTGTTAACTTGGAAGCTGTTGACCAGTTTTATATCAACCATTCACCTCAAGATGGGTATCTATCATTTTATTATTCTTCCAAATATGACGACCGTATACTAGCTAGATGTCCTACATTCCATGCATATCAAAAAAATTATTCAATTTTTAAGCCTCACTAAGATATCGTATCTATTCAAACAAAAATCATACTAATAATATTGCACTTGGCTGGGAAATATAAGTAGGGATGAAGGCTTTATTATTGTCTTTATTAATTATGGATGAGTTGACTGTGTGCATTAAATTTGTTAGTTTACTTACAGCAAATTTGAAATAGCTTTTCAAGCTAGCAATATTTAGTATCATCTGAATTTAAAACCAAACAAAAATATTAAGAATATGAAAAGACTATTGATACATATATACATTTACAACAATGATATTTGTTAATTTCTTCTTTCCCATGACATAACGCTTCATGAAGAAAAAAGTGTGAAAAATCAAAGGAGTAAATAAATGTATAAAGGGATTAAAAATTAGAATGACAGCTACAAAATTTTCTCATTGCTGAGTTAAGTAGTGCCTGTTTTAGTTTTTCCTGCTGATTAATTTTTTTGATCATATTAAAAACTCTATATTTTTGTCATATTAAGTGTAACGTCTCACAACCGCACGGTGCGTTATGCTGAGTCGGATTGAATGAGGCAATAGCTGGTTATATTTTGATTTGTTGGATTTGGGAATAAGTATTGACTTGAAATGGTTTTACGTGCAGATTGCTAGCGAAGTTCGATGGAAAATAGGTGTTCGATCAGAGCAGTACTGTGATAGCTGGATTGGAGCGATAATGCCGTCTTTCTTCGTCCGATCGGTCGGATGATTTGGAGAGCACGGCATGCTCGCACGGTCATACCATTTGAGTAGATCATGCTTTGCATTGGACCACGGGTTTAAGGGATCGGCCGTATCGGCAGGACATAATGCTTAACGGAATCAAACTATGTGAGTGGGCTCCGTCCCTTCTCCTCTACTCCTTCAAGCCTAATAATATGGAAAACACGTAATGCCTTGAATACTTGGACTGGGACTTGGAAATCACTACATTGAGGCGTGCATAGAGTGTACGTCATTTTCTTGGATATGTTTATGGCTTGTTTGGTTTTCGCATATGGATAGTTGGAGCTAGAGTTGGATTATATACATTTGGGGGCAGTTGGAGAAATAATTGGAATTATGCTTGGATAGTTGGAACATCAGGAATTCGGGCGAGCGAGCGTGCATCCGTGCACGAGTATCACTTGGGCGCTTTATCAAGCAAAGCGTGCAGTTATGGTTCAAAATCGGACAACTGCATTGGCGATGGCATTGTGCCACTGTTGGGGCATTGTGCCATGGGATTGTTCTGAGCGTGGGGTGCGGCACTAATTGGAATACTGTGTCAAGAAGCGGCATTGTGCCTATAGAAATAACTATAGATTTATGCCTTGGGCTATATATTGGAAGAATGGTTATGGATATTTGGTTGAATTTTGGTTGGATGAGTCTAGGATCGCTTGGTGGGACGAGAATGCTCGATTCTCTCGTCATACCTACTTGGTGTCTGCATGTCACAGACAACCTGTGTTGCACGGGGTTTGGTCTCCTCGAACGGGAAGGCTCCGGGGCACCGGGACCGTTCGGCCATGGGGGAGACAATTGGTAATGTGCCTCGGGCGCGGTGCCGACGGTTTAATGCGATTCAGGCGAGTTCGCTACTTAGGACTGTTTCGAGTAGAACCGTATTTGATCAGTCCGATCAACGTCCTTTATGGCTTGGCCAGTGACTTCATATAGATAAGAGTTGGTTTGCTTTACTTTGGTTGGTTTATGCTTTCGTGTAGGCGCGGCCACCTTTCCTCGGCAAGAGTGTGCATATCGAGATTGGATTGTAAGGTTTGGATTGAGGATGGATTTTAAGGATTGGGAATGGTTCGATAGTTTCTCATGTTGCTTGGGTTTGAGTAGGACGGTTTGCATGCTAGTTTTCTTTTGGTTATATATTGCTTGTCAATTGGTTGAGATGAATGCTTGCATGCTTAACTTAATTTACAGGTTTCCTTAACATGTCATCCCTTTGCCATGGAATGAATCTAGGATTCAACTAGAAAGATCACCATATAACTATTTGCATTCACTATTTTACTTAGTGTCGGCTTAGACGAGTGGGTTATCTCGCTCACTAGTACGACTGTGTACTGACCCACATTTGTGGGCATTATTTCACGTACGCAGGTGTAGTGGCGCTACATGGATATACGGGACATAATGTATGAACGGTAAGTAACTTAGTGGGCTAGAGAAAAGAGCAAGAGTATTGCATTAGGCTTTGTGGCATCGCCTTTGTGGCATTTTATTTGGACCCTATCGAGAGTTTTGCTGCATATACTCTGATGTGTGCTTGGTACACAATTCTTGACTTTCGCTGCAACTTGGTCGTTTCGATGATAACTTTGGTGTTTAACAACATCGCCTTGTACGAGCGCAACTCCAAGTTTGTATGACATCACGTCCCGATGAGAACGATTGTCCTGCGAGAGAGCTACAACATGGTAATTTACGTTCAGCGGGGACTATTGAGCTTGCGGATGATTGGGGCATAACATATTGGTATCAGAGCGCCTGGTTCATTTTCTCGGACTTGGTCCTTCGCTTCATCACAAACTCTAAATAGCTTCAGCGTGTTGTCTAGCTCTTGGCTCTACTCGGTGTCGCATTGGATGTTTTATGCAATAAGTCTATATATTGTTGGTTGTGGGTGCATGTTGTTTTGTGTTGCCTTCTTTGGTTTTCGGTAGATCGCTTAGCCTCGTTAGGCGTTGTTGCATTCGTGCAGCAAGTTGGGTAGCATTATTGCATTTGTGCAGCAAGTTGAGAGGTGTGTCATTGCTTTAGTTGGCTTGGCTTGTCGTTCGGGGAGTTTCTGATTGTATCAGTGGATCAGTTGGTTGGCAGACGAGATTGGTTATGCGGCATGTTGTGAGTAGAAGCATCAGATTGAGAAAGGATCGTTGCACGAGTTGCTTGTGTAGCAAAAGTGTTGGATAGAAGTTTAATTTTTGGTTGGGTATATTACATAGAGCATTGGCTGAGCAGGTTTGAGTTTGGCTTAGGAATATCAGGATAGCGTTGCACGAGTTGCTCGTATAACAAATGTATGGAATAGTTGGGTATTGAGTTGGATTACTTGGAAGAGAGATCGTCGCACGGATTACTTGTGTTGCAAAAGTATCAGACGGTTTGAGAATAGTTGAAAGTATCGAGAATGGAACCTGGTACAAGTTGCATAGCAAGATTGATAGAAAGAGTTGGACAGTTCAGACATTAGCTGAGTTTCATGTCAGACTTAAGTTGGGAATGGTAGGATCACACATAATGGATGGTTCGAACAAATTTTGGATTAGTGCAAAGGAATCGTAATGCGAGTAGCGACTTGATTTGGAGTGGTCTATGGGATACCACATAGTGAGCAAGGCATTGAAATATATTGGATAGACATTAATTGAAATTGTCTCAATGGACTCGGGTAACGGGAATACAAGTTGGTTGGTGCACATCGGCTGAGTTGAAAAGAATGAAAAATAGAGCAAGCGAATATTGAGTTAAGAAATCGAGAACAGACTTGTGCAAATGGAAGTATCGTTGGACTTGAGAGCATGGGCAAGATCAAAATAAACAGATGGAAAGAGTGTTTGGAAATTTGAAGTATTAAGACAGACCAAGTATTTAGAAACAAGTTGAGATAGTCAGATGGAAAGCTGAATATCAGAGTATCACTTGCAAGATTTGGAAGTTCGGTGGAGCATTCTTGGATGCAAAGAGAGAGTTGAGCATGAGGAACGAACAGTTGGGATACACTTAAGTGAAGCCATGGGTGGATCGGAGGATAAGCGAGCACGGACTACGAATTTTGGAAACACATTGGAGCTGTTAGTTGAGCAATGAAACACGATCTTGGTTTGGAGGGGCAATGCGATAGATTCACACAAACTTAAAGTATTTTGGATATTGGTGCTTGGGAAGCTTGAATCAGGTTTAGCGGAAGTAAAATTTGGCCTAATGGTGCAATAAGGGTAGACGGATTCTTCGAAAGACATAAACGAGCATGAGGCAAGTCTAGTTGATGTTGAGTCAGATTGGAAGTTAACTTGCAGTACTGAGACGGATTGAGGCAACAAGTATAGGCAATATGGATTTGAAATTTATGTTGGAACTGATGCACGAGTCATTGAGAGTGTGTGAACTAATCGGAACATAGAGAAATCAAGACGGGCTAAGGAATGGATACGAGAGCAGGAACTGTGGTGAATGGACTTTTGAAGATAGCTAAACTAAAGAGCAACATTAGAGCAAATACTGTGCTGCTCGAGAAAGTTGGACGTGCATTATGGAACGCGACAAACGGATAAAAATTAGAGCAAGCCTTTAGTTTTAGAAATCATTGCAAGTGGTAGTGCGATAAGTTAAACTTGGCAGTTCAGAAATTTTGATGGATTCAGGACAGAACGGCGTATTGATGAAAGACGGTTTCAACGAGCGCAGTTCTCGAATTTTGGCTTGGATAGATGGTAAGACTCTAGGTGGTTAAGCAGTGTTTGGTAGTGCATGAAGTGCTCGGATTCGGAAGTTCGCTCGGATGGAATGGTTGGATTATGACTCAGATTTGCAGAGGAGATATAGCATGGTTCATAGTAACTGTCCATCGTGATGACTTACAATTATCGAGCGTAGCTTCAGGACAGCTGACCCTAGCGACTTGACCGCTAGATCAGAGATGAATATTATAGACCCATAGAACGACCCTTGTGGCGGCACATTTGGGAATGCGTCAAGGGCAGATGTGAGTAGTGTGTGTTAGAGATTGGCCTATTTACTGAATATTGGATTTAAGAGACCCTTGGGATAGCCTTCAGCTGAAGATGCAGCCAGAAGATCGAAGCAATGGTGGAAATAGCCTAAGTCAATTGATTGAGATTCTGAGTCGCAGATTTTTGAAGATAGCTTTGCCTCTGACTAGTCGTGCCCCGGAAGGGAATATCATTCATATGAATTGACAACTGTGAAACTAGCTTGTGAAGTTAAAGCAGTGGCTCCTTCAGATCAAATTATTGCAATACTGGAAGGGACAGATGTGCCTCAGATTTATAAGATGTATCAAAACTTAGTCTGGGATGCGTGCTCGTACAGAAGGCAAAGGTGATATCCTGTGCTTAGAGGCAGTGGAAGTAGCGCGGAGAACTATTCCATGCGCAACCTAGGAATTATGGCGAGTGTGTCTACGTTGAAATCTTGGCGACACTATCCCTTTGGCGTAGCAGCAAAATCTTCGTGGATCACATGAACCTTAATATAGATGTTCACCCAGTGAGATATTAAGATTTGAGGAAAAGGTGTTAGGCTGAGATGATCTAAAAGCAAAGTTTGATATTTGGGTAAGTCGCCTAGCTGGGGTAGTATCAGTTGAGATGATCGTTCGGTACAAGAGATAATATTTGGAGATGGTGCTAGTGTGGATTCAGAAATAGTTGGTTGGATTGAGTTAGAACACGAACTGAATTGAGTCAGGTGGGAAGTTATCATACTTGAGGATAGCGCTTGTGCGAATATGTTGGAATAAAAGTCAGGATTGGTTCAATTGGGAGGAAAGTGAATGGATGCCTCAGACATAAAGATGCCCTTGTAACTTGTTCAAATTCGCTATCGCTAAACTCGGCTGAAATGCATGTATTTCAGGGACGCCTTAAATATGTGTATGATCCAAAACTAAGCGATATGAGGAATTCTTATTGAGGTACAAGGAGGATATAGGAATACGAAAATTGTGCGAGCATTTAACGCAGGTGAGATGCTGAGTCAGGATCAAGAAAATGTGAGTTGCATAGAGCAAAGTTATGAAATTGGATTGCGGCATGCTAGTAAAGAATGGATACTAGTATGGTTCAGGGATGAACCTGATTCTAAGTGGTATATTATGTAACATCCCACAACCGCACGGTACGTTACCCTGAGTCGAATTGAATGAGGCAATAGCTGGTTACATTTTGATTTGTTGGATTTGGGAACAAGTATTAACTTGAGTTGGTTTCACATGCAGATTGCTAGCAGAGCTCGATGGAAAATAGGTGTTCGTTCAGAGCAGTACTGGGATAGCTGGATTGGAGCAATAATATCGTCTTCCTTAGTCCGATCGGTCGGATGATTTGGAGAGCACGGTCTGCTCACACGGTCATACCAGTTGAGTAGATCGTGCTTTGCATCGGACCACGGGTTCAAGGGATCGGCCGTATCGGCAGGACAAGATGCTTAATGGAATCAAACTATGTGAGTGGGCTCTGTCCCTTCTCCTCTACTCCTTCATGCCTAATAATATGGAAAACACGTAATGGCTTGAACACTTGGACTGGGACTTAGAAATCACTACACTGAGGCTTGCATAGAGTGTACGTAGTTTTCTTGGATAGGTTTGTGGCTTGTTTGGTTTTCGCGTATGGATAGTTGGAGCTAGAGTTAGATTATATACATTTGGGGGCAGTTGGAGAAACAATTGGAATTATGCTTGGACAGTTGGAACATCTGGAATTCGGACGAGCGAGCGTGCATCCGTGCACGAGTATCACTTGGGCGCTTTGTCAAGCAAAGCGTGCAGTTGTGGTTCAAAACCGGACAACTGTATCGGCGATGGCATTGTGCCACTGTTGTGGCATTATGCCATGGGATTGTTCTGTACGTGGGAACACTGTGTCGAGAAGCGACATTGTGCCTATGGAAATAACTAGAAATTTGTGCCTTGGGCTATATATTGGAAGAATGGTTATGAATATTTGGTTGAATTTTGGTTGGATGAGTCTAGGAACGCTTGGTGGGGCAAGAATGCTCGATCCTCTCGTCATACCTACTTGGTGTCTGCATATCACGGACAACCTATGTTGCATGGGGTTTGGTTTCCTCGAACGGGAAGGCTCCGGGGCACCGGGACAGTTCGGCCATGGGGGAGACAATTGGTAACGTGCCTCTAGTTCGGTGCCGGCGGTTTAATGCGATTCGGGCGGGTTCGCTACTTAGCACTGTTTTGAGTAGATCCGTATTTGATCAGTCCGATCAACGTCCTTTATGGCTTGGCCAGTGACTTCATATAGATAAGAGTTGGTTTGCTTTATTTTGGATGGTTTATGCTTTTGTGTAGGCGTGGCCACCTTGCCTCGACAAGAGTGTGCATATCGAGATTAGATTGTAAGGTTTGGATTGAGGATGGATTTTGAGGCTTGGGAATGGTTCAATAGTTTCTCGTGTTTCTTGGGTTTGAGCAGGACGGTTTGCATTCTAGTTTCTTTCGAGTTGGTTATATATTGCTTGTCAATTGGTTGAGATGAATGCTTGCATGCTTAACTTGATTTATAGCTTTCCTTAACATATCATGCCTATGCCATGGAATGAATCTAGGATTCAACTAGAAAGATCACCATATAACTGTTTGCATTCACTATTTTACTTAGTGTCGGCTTAGACGAGTGGGTTATCCCGCTCACTAGTACGGCTGTGTACTGACCCATGTTTGTGGGCATTATTTCAGGTACGCAGGTGTAGTGGCGCTGCTTGGACATACGGTAGATAATGTATGAACGATAAGTACCTTTGTGGGCTAGAGAAAAGAGCAAGAGTATTACATTAGCCTTTGTGGCATCGCCTTTGTGGCATTTCATTTGGACCCTATCGAGAGTTTCGCTGCGTATAATCTGATGTGTGCTTGGTACACAATACTTGACTTTCGCTGCAACTTGGTCATTTCGATGATAACTTTGGTGTTTGACAATATCGTCTTGTACGAGCGCAACTCCAGGCTCGTACAGCATCACGTCTCGATGAGAACGATTGTCCTGCGGGAGAGCTGCAATATAGTAATTTATATTCAGCGGGGACTATTGAGCTTGCGGGAGATTGGGACATGACATTAAGAACTCTAATGACCGAGCTAGGGTCAGAGACCTCCTGAAAGTGGGTGGAAGTTAGTGCCTAGTGCTTTGATGTAACTGATGTACATGTGGACTTGACTGACATTACTATTGTGCCTAACCATTTTTTTCAATATAGTACCATATTAGTATATGTCACATAGAGACATTCTTTTCCATAAATTTTAGAAGGCTCTATTATATCTCGATGTCATGTCTCAGCTTTGTGTGCCGATTGGGTTTGGATCACGGTTATTTTGTAGTATCAAAATCTATATCTTGCTTGGTGTGAGGCTAACCATGTTCTCATAGACAAAGCCATATTCCGAAAAACGAAGAGTAGAGAAAGAAAAGTATCCTGATTTTACACTTATACTTCATTGACTATCTATAAACCAATACAAGAGCTCTCGACATCACTTGAAGGTTATCCCCGAATAATCAGAAGTAAGAAACCCCAAGAAATTACCAAAAGAAACGGTGTCAAAAAGATGTAATCAAACTTCATTTGGTAGAAATGATTGACATTTTCCCAAAAGCCAAGAGTAAATAAAGAAATTATACTTCTTTAACACTTTATATTTCAATGAATATCTATAAAGATAACTTTTAAGGCTTATCCTCAAATAATTCACCGTAATTACCAAAATAAATGTCGTCAAGCTTCATTAAGGTGGGAATGGCTAAGAAATCCAAACACGAATAACACCATGAAGGTAGCTCGTGTTGGTGTTTTTGTCTTTGGACTAAGAAAAATAGTCCCACATTGGCTACACCATCAAGTGGGTATCTCAATATAATACTTTGTATGAGTTAAGGTGTGCACATGGGGTATGGTGAGGCACATGGGTGCCATATGGGGGTATTTTCCTAGGAGAAAAAAGGATTAACTTCTTATTAAAGCATTTATGCTTTTTGTCATTCTCTTAGAATTTATTCTATAGGAGCTAAGCCCCAAAGGGGCTTATCGACTCGGACTTGGACTCGGTCTCGGGCTCGGGCTCAAGAAAACAAAGTGGTGCTTTGTTGGCACACTTTGTACTTAGCACATCATCATCGGCGCAAGCGCTTGTGCATATTTGATGCGCTCGCATGCACGGGTCACATGGGCAGGCCGTTTGCGCTGCCGCATGGGTTATCGCATTCGTTGCGGCTTGTGCTGACGTATGCGTTGCTGGTGTTGTGGATATATTTGAATAGTTATGAAATGATATGGTCTGTTATTCAGATCCATTTTTTGTGTGATTTAAAATTAATTCGTTCCTATCTTATAGGGATTCGTAATTAATCTGTTTCTATCTTTCCGTAACTGTTGGGCGGCTAGGGTTTTCATCATCTCTCTATAAATACTCTCTTTGTGCCTCTTTGAGGATTTACTTAAAAATTGGGAGATGTAGAGAGTTGTTGCTGGAGCCATCATTAAAATCCAAGCAAGGAGGTGACATCGAGCGTTCCAGAAGTTCTACGTGAACTTGCTGGTTCCTAGGAGCAGATCGTGTGGGGCAAATCTTGCTTTGAGCAATGATGATCTTCATCACCCCAGCAAGCAAATTTTCTTCTTCTCCTTTCTCTTCTCTTCTACTAGTTATAATTCTGTTATGTTCGTGTGCAACTGCGAGTGCAAAAAAGAACGTAAAGTTTGTTTTTATTCTGATTCTTTTGGAATCTTGAGAGCAAGTTGTAATCAGAATCCTTATATAGTTCTTCATAGAAATCGAGAATAGTCAGAGTAGAAACTTTTGTGTGAACCTCTAATCTCAACCACGCTTTTTTCCATCTTTGGTTAAGCCTCGGGACTAACATGTCGCTATTCTAAACCAACCAGTAAACGACTGATCAGTGAGGCACTAGATCTACACCATGAATTAGGACATTAAATATTGACAAAATTTATAATAGGCACCTTACAAAAACTATAAAATAGTTATAGGTGAGTCTTGCCTAATGTGATAGCCTCTCTTTTTTTACCCAAATTTTATAAAGAGAACAAAGTTGGTTAATAAATTATACTAGCAATGTTCTTAAGGTCTATGGAACCACTATTTAGTTTATTATTTGTTATTCATTAACAAAAACATAAACCAAAATTTAAATATAATCAGAATACGGTATAAAGAACCTTTATATGCCAAGATGTTAAACTCTCAGTGCTTCTATAAGTAGTATCTTGCCAGTATAAAGTTTGATTAAATATGGACTAAATAGTAATATTCGTTCCATAAAATGTAGAATATAAATATGAAAATAAATTATTGCTCTCTAATGTCAAGTCATGTTTCTTTGGAAAATAAAGCCAGTAACATGGACTTGTTGGTTAATTAACTGTATAAAAACTTTTGGAGTTCAAAAAAATATAATAATAAAATATCAGCCCCTGGTAAGTGTCATGAAGCATAATTCATCGACTTCAAGGCAAGGTTCACAATATCAAAATTGGTATCAAACCGTACCTATAAGTACCAGGATCGGCGGTATCGATAGTTTCAGATTTGAGTATCAGTTTTTTTTTGGTTTCGAATCATTCCTATAATTTTTAATGTTATTAGCCGTATAATATAAAAGAACATCTTGATAAAGATTTACTAAATGACAAATTCAGATACACTTACCTCTTAAGTGCTGCATTCAGAGGAAGATATAGAAAATTTTAATTTAATATGCTTCAGTCAGCCCAAACAAGTCTGCCTACTTCCATCATGCTAGATAACTAAAATTTGTACGGCCATGCTTGGTAGAATGTATCCTAAAGAGATTGTCCTTTTTTGTTAATCTTATCAGTTTTTTACTTTTGTACTAACTCTGATTCCCAACTTGACATCTAATAAAAGTACTCGTTTCCTAATTATCTTCATGGTTAAAGGTGAAAACTATAGGATCTTGGAGCCTATTAGTGGAGACAGCTATGCTAAAACTCTATTTTCTATACTCATTTTATATATTAAAACCTCCCCTTCTGTTTTCTGCCTACCTCCTTAAATTACTCAATTTTTTTTAGCAAAATGACATATAACTAAATTTACAATCTTGAAACCACTCTATAGTGGTGAATTTCTTACAGACCTAGTATGTTGACACTTTGATCTTTTTCTTGCATCATAGATTTCCCATGTTTGCACCTGTCTCTCTTATCTTGTTAATACCCTAACATAATAAATCTTTTATTAAAATCTAAAAGGCACAAATTTTTTCATATTCATCTACTGCAAGAGTACCACCTATTGTGCTCATACAAACAAAACCCTTCCCAAAAGAATGCATTGGTTAACACTATAACTAATAAGTTATTCTTCAATCGGAATTCTAAACCAACAGATAAGAGGCCTATAATGCTCCAGTATTATCTGTTGTCCACATCCATATAACAAAGTAGAAAGAAAAAAAATCTATGCAGGGTATAGTAGCAACGTGACCAGAGCCTACAACCAAAAAAATTCGATTTGCTTTATAGGTAATTAGAAGCAAATAAGAAATTACTTTAGTCAAGAGAAGTCGGGACTTAGAAGTAATATGCAGTACATTACTACCATAATACTGTGCAACCAATATCCTTTAGTACTGAGTATATGATCTCAACTAAAAGCCAAAAAGTATCCTTTAGTATCCATAAAATCTTCTAAACTAAAAATATCTAGCACCTCGATCAAAACACTTCATACCAGTATACCAATATCCTAAGGTCCCTTGGTGCACCCAAAACACTAATCCTTCTGAGCTCTATATAACTTTGGGTAGTTTAGACTGTAGTTTATATATAGGAAGGTGTAGCCAAAGTTTAATTTACTTGTTTTCCTCCATTATCAAAGAGAAAAGTCGAGAAAAACATAAATTTATAATCTAGAAACTTCAATAACAAACTAAACTTTATCAGAGGTCATTGATACATCACAAAAGCATAAATGAATAGTCGTGTTCTATGATCTCAAAGAGGAATCCAAACTAACATTTTTTGTTCAACTTATTACACTAGCTTCAGAATTTGTGCCTCGGACGCAGAGAAGAAAGGATATCGGTATGGAGAAACGATGGCAAGTCCCATAGGAAGAATGCAGGTTAAGAGCTAGGGTGACTCGGGTGAAAGGCAATGTTTGTTACAAAGTGTAAGGCACAGAACAAGAGGTTATCAATCACAAAGTGGAAACATATTGAGATAATCATATGCTTTTCAAATCTCAAGCACATGATTAGGTTCCTAACTCACAAGGGCAATCTCTAACATAAATTGCAAAATTATAAGCCATTTAAAACACAAACTTTTTAGATGTGCCACATCCATATCCCTCATTACCTGAGGAATAACACAATTAGCATGAACTCGATCCCAAGGAATAGCACAAGAACAATTCCAGTCATCAATTTGGACTTTATAAAGCAGTGGCCCTGCAATTGAACTAAAGAAAACCTGTAATTAAAAGCAGGCCATATAATTATGTAGATTTTGATATCTCACCTATACCGAATGATCAAACCCATATCGACATAGACTGACGTATCAAAATACACTAGGACACAACAATAAATATTTTGTCCGTATCATGCATGCACATATTCAACGATATGAAAACTACAAAAATACACTAGGACAAACCAAAAATAATTGGTATCTAGTTCCATGTCTGTGAAGTGTATTATTTCACACATATTTTATGGAGTCTCCAAAATACACTAGAGCACACGAAGGTCGTTACAGCAACCCGTATTTTTGTGTAGTGAAAAACAAATATTCGACAAAATGGACACCAGAATCCCAGTAGGATGCATCAAAATCGGTCTCATGCACGTGTCGCTATGTTATCATCATGTTCTATTCATAACTGTGCAACATGGCTTCATAACTAGTATAGAAACTAACTATTTTCTTCTTATTTTTCTTCATCCCAACAAAGCTTAGCTCACCGACATCAGCAATAATTGTATTAGAATAAAATCTAATTTCCCAACAGTAAGATTCTAACTACTGACTTATCGAGTCTAAGTTAACATCGAGCAAACCTGATAGCTTTTCAGTCTTCTTAGCGAGCTTCTCTACATCTTCGAGAGCATCTTGAATAAGAAACTTCTTCTTTTTCTTCTTCTTCAAGGAATCGAAGGGGACTAGCTATATATATTACAATCCCCAAAAAAATTAAATGATCGGCACATAAAAAAAATTGACTGAAAAATATACTAAAAATGAATAATAAAAAATTACCTCTGGGATATCGTTCGAAGCCTCTTCTGCCATATTTGTAGGTCTTAAATCTACGAAGGGAACCAAATTTCAAGAAAATTACTAATTTCAGTTCTAGAGAGAGATAATGGCATTCTAAACAACCAATAAATAATTTTATGGTTAAAAGATGAAGAATTGAAACCATTTATGAGATAATTTAGTTAATTGGTGCATTGCTAATACATATACTTGATAACTCCAATATTCAAATAGAAGTTAGTATAAAATACTAATTACAACATATATAAAATGTATTTTCTTGAAGAAATCCCAATTAAGACCTATACATTATTTTAGATCCAAGCAAAAAAAAAAACCATGCTATGTACTAAGTCTATAAACACGATATCAGTACCGACATTGGACACCTCACTATGGGTGTCAGTATTGGACCCTCAAGCTTCCAAATTTTTGAAAATGTTAGTCTTGTTGAATATAAGAATGAAAGAAAAGTTTGAACATAATTTCATCAATTGTTTATGTTGCTCTAGTTTCAGTCAATTTTTACTAGTTTTGGGTCATAAAAGGCTTGAAACACTCTTAAACTTTCTAATACTATCCCATAATGATAAGAGCAGACCTAAAATGCCAAATGCATTAGAAAAATTCCTAAATATATAAGACACAGATTAGCATATGAAGAAGTTCTAAGAGGAAGTTACAGGAAAAATAATAGATCTATTTGTCACAAATGAATACTGGAGTTGCATGCTAACTAAAATCTTGGAGCTAAAAATATTTATTATCCAATAGTAGATTCCATGTTTAGGTTAGACATTAACAACATGAAAGATTATCAATAGTTATTAACTTGGACGAGATGTAATGAGAGTCCAGGGAGAGGTAGTAGCTGAGGGTGAGGTTGTGAAGGGAGGGGCACTTGGAGAGGAGATGAGCTAGGAGTTCATACACTAGCAATACAACATCCATCGTGTCTAGTATAACACTTCTGATACAAAAAAATCCAACAGAGGACATAAACCCCATCCTTGTTGTTTTCGACACCAGGACATAAACCCAAATCAACAATCGACACAGTAATCAAAACCCTAATACTAACCTAACCTTTCACCGTGCTGTCTCTTCCTCCCTGACAAGCAGATTCGGACTTCCTGGCAGCCTCCCTCCCACGGCAAATCAGTCGTGCAGCCCTATTACCGCCTTTCCTCTGGATCTGAGTGGCCGATTGGGCTAATCTGTTGGAGCCGAAAACCCAACCCTCTGGATTCGCCGCCATCTAAACCTGACTCATACAACCCCAGCCAACGACTTCGCTTGTGGCCACCTTGAGTCGCTGGTGGCCTCCCAGATCTTGACAGAGCTCGACAAACGAGCCTTGTTCCGATATTCTTTTGTCTTCCCTCACAGCAGAGTTCGACACTCGAGCCTCCGGTGAGCCAACCTTCCCGAGCTCCCGATGCAACCGATCGGGATACACCCTTTCTGAGCTCCCGATGCAGTAGTGGAAGCGGGAGAGCAGGCAGAGGTCTAGGGTTTGGAGGAAATGGAGAGGAGGCAGCAGTGATGGAAGGAGAGTAGGTCGAAGTAGGCTAGGATTTCAGTAGAGAGTTTGGGACGGAGGGAGAGAAGGTAGCAGAGGAGATCAGTATTGTGGAAAAATAGGGAAAGGACGGAGATAAGAGATGCTTGGGAGAGAAATAAGAAAAATGATCTCAGCAGCAGCGATTAAATTGACCACAGAACCGTAAACATAGAACCTACAGTAAAAACCATTTAAAAATTTTTACGAAAATGTCATCTGAAATGTGTACGAATTTTTTTTTGCACATGCATTACTTGACGGTTATTAGCAAACCGTCAAGTTATAAAATGGGTTTTCTTGACGCTTCATCTAAAATCTTCAAAGAATATGGTCAATTTTAATACTTAATAGAAAAGGGTATTTTCTTGACGTATGTCTTAAACCCTTAAGATAACTGCTTTCCTTGACGGATTTGGCCATACGTCGCGAAATCGATCGTCAAGAAAGGCTATTTTTTTGTAGTGTCGACAAGTCGTAGTCTTTGACTAGTTCTAGCCGACGTCTTTGCCTTAGGTTAAGGTCCGACTAGGTAAAAAGTTACTTGAGGCTCTGATGATCAGTAAAAATTTGACAAGCCACACCATAAAGGTAGTGTCGTCCCAACTTCAATGCGAACACAATCACCGCAAGTTTTAGATCATGAGTCAGATAGTTGTGCTCATGCGGCTTCAGTTGCCGTGAAGCAAAGGCTATCACCTTTTTTTGTTGCATGAGCACAGCTCCCAAGCCCTGGCTAGAGGCATCACTAAAGATTTGTAATCCCATATTCTCGTTCGGCTGTGCAGGTATCGGAGCAAAGACGAGATGCTGCTTTAATTCCTGAAACGAAGCTTCACAGTTGGCAGACCATTCGAATGTGACCCCTTTCTGCATGATGCAAGTCAAGGACGAAATAATTTTAGAAAAGTCTTTCACGAACCGTCTGTAGTATCCCTCTAACCCGAGGAAACTTCAAATTTTACTAACTGAGGCAGGTTGTTTCCACTCGACAATGGCTTCAACTTTTCTTGGATCAACTGATATGCCTCTCACAGAGATGATGTGCCCGAAGAAAGACATACTGCTTTGCCAAAATTTGCACTTGGTCAGTTTTGCGTGTAGTTTGCTGTCTTGAAGAGTCTAAAGCATGGTCTGCAAGTGCTCATCATATTCCTCTTATTCTTTGAATACCCTAAGATATCATCAATGAACACTACTACAGACTTGTCAAGGCACGTTCGGAATACTCGACTCATCAAATCCCTGAAGGCGGCAGAGGCATTGGTCAATCCAAACGGCATAACTAAAAATTCATAGTGGTTATAGCGAATACGGAGGGCTGACTTTGGCACATCGTCTGGCTTGATCTTTAATTAGTGGTAGCCCGAACGAAGAACAATTTTTGAGAATACTGATACGCCTTGTAGCTGATCGAAGAAATCATCGATTTTGGGAAGGGGGTACTTGTTTCGGATGTTTGATTTTTTTAACTCTCGATAGTCTATGCACAGTCTCATCGAACCATTCTTTTTCTTCACAAATAGCACTGGTGCACCCCACGGATGTACCCATGATCGAGCAATTCTTATAGTTGGACCTTCATCTCCTTCAGTTCGGTAAGGGCCATTCGATACAGAGCTTTGAAAATTAGCCGAGTATTTGGAAATGTATCTATAGTGAACTCTATCTCTCGGCCGGGCAGTATGCTAGGCAACTCTTCTAGAAACACATTAGGAAAATCTGACACAATGAAAGTAGACTCTATATTTTTTACAACCACGCTGAGTGTCTCGAACGGACGCCAAGTACCCTTCATAGCCAGAATATATCATCCGCCGAGCAAATATTACAGAAATTACCATGTAGGCATTAGATGATCTCGACGATGGACTACACGTATAGCAAAATTTGGTCTCGCCAGGTAGACGAAACACGACTTTCTTTTTTGCACAATCATTGGTCATCGAGCAAGCGCCTAGCCAATCCATCCCCAGAATGATATTGTAGTCCCTGATGTCTAGAACTATCGCATCAAGTGACAATTTTCTTCCTCCGATACAAATAAAGCCATCACGACAAACTGAATTAGCAGGCAAGTCCATGCCCAACGGGGTACTAACGCTAAGCTTTAGGCTTAACGATGTCTGAAGGAATTCATGCTCCCTGGCGAAGTTTGTCGATACAAAACTATGTGGGCTACCAGAATCAAATAGTACTCATACAAAAACATTATTGAAAAAGCAAAATACCTGTCACTACGGTATTCGAGGCAAACGCCTCATCCAGCATCAATGGATAAACCCGGCCCACAGCATTTGGATGAAACTCTTGTTTTTGCGTAGGCTGATTTGCTTGGGGAGCTTGAGCTAGATTTTTTTGTTGAGTACAGTTATGGGGCACGAACAACGACTAGCTAAATGCCCTGATTTACCACAATTGTAACAAGACCCGTTCTTATAACGGTAGTTGTTGATCGTGTGCCCGGGTAGTTTATAGAAGGTACAAAATTGCCCTTGACCATGCCCCGGATTGTAGCCCTGAGAACCGCCATTATTAGGTCACTTTTGAGCCTTGTGTCCTCCTGTGTTACTAGGGCGCTTGTGATAAAAATGTTGCACAGCGCCGACAGTAGTTGAAGGATATTGCGGTTCTAGAACGAGGGCATGGTTAAGGACTTCCCTCATCTTCTCGTACTGTGGAGCGACTACGTACATATAAATAGAAGGTCACTGGCCACCCTTGAATCGTCTGGCTTGACTCGCCGCATCTGGTAGGTTAGAGCTGACAAACTTGGTGAGCCGGTTAAATTCTGCGGCATACTGCTTCACTAACACGCTGCCTTATTGCAGGTTCATGAACTCATTCTCCTTTTGTCGAAGAATGAGTGGAGGTATAAACTCCTTCTTAAATGCGTTGTGTAAGGTATCCCACTCGATCGTCAGGTCTTCACCATCTCCGGAGAGAGATCTTTGATACACGTCCCACCAATCGTGTGCGTTCATTCAGAGTTGGAGTTGGGCACAAGCGGCTCTCTTGTCTTCCGAGACTTCAAGGAGCTTATAATGGTCTTCGATTTCAGCTAGCCAATCTAGATCCACGACTGGATCCTTGCTCCCATGAAAAGACGTGTTGCAGACCTTCTTGAAGTTGGCAAAGTCAAAGGTAGTCATATCCTTCTTCTTTGGGGTTTGAGGTATCTCGACTTCATTTATTGGTTGCTCCACCTATGCCGCTGTTGTTGCAGAATGGTTGGAGGCAATGGTCTGAGCAATCTGTTGCAGGGCATCCACCTGCTTCTATTGGACCGCGAATCGGGCTTCTAGATTCTTTTCAAATTTGTCCTATAGAGCCTCATCCCTTTGCTGCTGTGCCTCCAACATGCGCATAATCCTCTCAATTGGGTCGACGGAGGGCGCCAGGTCATTGGCTCTTGGAGCTTGCCGAAGTGCCCGAGGTACTTGCTTGTACTTGTGCTTCTACTTGTGTTAATCCTTGTGTTTGGTCTATTCCTTCAAAAATAAAGAACTTGCATCAGTCTCATAGAGTATTACAGACTCACTGTAAGGAATACATCTTATTTTGGCCAAACAATTTCAAGAGTTCAACTGGGAGAGACAGGGTCATTACAAAAAGTTTTCTAACATGAGACCAAAGGATGTAAAGTAATACTTTGATACCAATATGTCACATCCCAATTTCGCAGAATCGTTAACCGTTCACTGGGCGTGATGCCGTGCAAGTGTAAGGCATGCCCGCACAAGACGTAGCGTAATGATATATATATAGAAATTCAACAACAGAGTCCGAAAGCTAAAGATTTGAAATTGAAACAAAGAAATATTTTCTTTATTGATAATATACATCTTTGTTACAAACTCTTGACTCAAAAGTAAAGGGGTGTCGTTCGGGCTTACAAGTTGGACGCAATATGAGATAGTTGTTCCATACATTACATCCCATACTAGAACTTCAAAAATTATTAGACACCTTTGGGCGAAGCTATCGCCTTTCCAAGGAGCTGCATAAGATCTTTGCACAAGCTCCGGATGATTTATACAAGCTTCAAAAGACACGAACGGAGTACGGCGAGTTATGGACTAGTTAGGGGAAGAAGCTTCAGCTCTTCGCCGCGTTACCTTGGCTCGGGGAACCTGCTACAACGAGGGTCAGTACTTTGTAAAGTACTGGTGAGGATGAGCTAACCCAACTAACCAATTCAACACATTATTGTTGTGAAGCATGCAATTTATTATGTGGACTTTCTATCTTGTCTTAGTATAAGTTACAACAAATAACAGATATGAAATAACTGAAATAAAAATGCCACCATTCGGTAACTTTTATTTTCCCGCCTGAACATCATGTACATAACTTACCATGATCTTTCCTGCCATGAAGACATAGTTAGCTTGCACAGTTTAAATATACATAAGGTAACTTGGTGTCACAAGCGATATTGGACGATCTATGAATGGAGATAGAGTACAATACAAGTAGCGTGCCCTGTTGCACGCACATTCCGTTTGATTCAAACGACTATCGAAATATTTTGTCCGGATCGGATCGATCCTGGTGCCCCAGCGACCGTCCGTAGGAACCGAAAGCCTTGTGCACAAGTTGTCCATGACCATATAACATCCTAATACTAGGTTAACATACAAGCATTCAAGACATCAAAATATGCATAACTACTTAGCACATTGCAACGACATAGTCTATTTGTTCAAGCGATCAAATTGATAAATATGTATTACACATTGAAACAATTATAGATGAATAAATTCTAGCTACAACTGAAGCATAAGATAGACATATGCATAGCGGACAAGCATGCAATGATAAGATCATACAGTGAAGTAGTTTGCCGAGCATAAATATTCCAAATTTACTCCTTATTATCTTGACTCAGTTGTTATTAATATGGTATAGTTGATCGGATCGCACAAATGAGTCAGATTGTTAAGAGTGAAGATATGGAAGAAGGAAGCTAATCGAAAGTAAGGCCACTCACAAGTTGATAAACCGGGAAAGAGAAAGGGGAGATCTTCAAGACTTCGCTTGCACATCGCCTACAAGATCACCTGCACGCACCAATAGATGATTAATATCACCAACAGATGATCAATATCTCCTGTCTCGGTCTTCCAGAGTTCGATACGTAATACGAAGTTCAAATATGAAGATAATAAAATTAATCAAAACTGTTCAAGAAAATATAAGTTACAAAACCAACAAGAAAGCTACCAAGTGGCATCGAAAATGGGCAAAAAAACCAGCACAACGGAAAGGCCCCTCATGACTCTGTCGTCGAATCCTTCATCGAGGCACGATCCGCTGAATATGGGATTTAATTCCGAAGAAACCAATCCATAACGAGTAAATGATCTTGATTCAATCTATCCTGATCGAACGATACCAAGTATTTCTTAGCTGCGCTCCCCGAATAGGAGAAATGGGGCACTACACTTAGTATCCAAACTCTGGCAAAGGAAAACACTATGATGCCAGATGTTCGGGTGATGAGACATTTTCCATGTGGCCACAACAGAAGCCGTATAAGTCGGCAGCCGTAGGCAAAAGTCCACATGCGGCACCGATCGTCAGCCACAAGCAAATTACCAAAAGCGGCCAGCACAGTAGCAGAACCTCCATCTTCGACTTATTCTCACGTAGCACTGATTATCGACATCACAAAAAATATCATATTTTTGATGAAGGTGTACAATTATTATTTATTACAAATTGACAAAGAGTACAAGAGAAATCATATACAAGTGAATCTAAGTACAAAAGATCTGGGATAAGTGTGACGGTGGAGATCGAGCACCACAATGGCTCTTTTACTCCTTTGATGATCCGGGACCAAGAGGGGTCTACGAGGCTTCAACGGTGCTTTATCTTCTTCTCTTGTAGAGGAGGCTAGCTTTGCTTCCTCTTCTTATTGTTTATGATAATAAACGAGAAAAGATTTGATGATATGGAAAATAAGGTCTTATACGAAAACCCGCCCTTCTTTTATATTTACAAACAAGATTGTACAATTTAATCCTATACGAGGATGACTGAGTACAATTTATTTAATCTGGGTAAATATTGCTATAGGTGTCTGATCTGCAGTCGATCACTTTAGCCCTTGGACCACACGATGTTGAAGAAGTGCCGTAGAAGACAGAAAGCAGCTTCGAAGGTTGCTAAAGAGGGTGGATGCTCGATGCCAAAGTCGTCGATCCCTTCTCTTTGCCCGAGCTCTGGATTCTCCTCTCCTCTCTCTCTTGACCTCCAATTTCTTTGACCGTTAGATCTGATACTGGATTTCTTGATCAATTTTCCGACCAATTTCTTCGACCTTGTCCTCTGTTGATAGAGGTCTCTATTTATAGAGTTTTTAGTGACAGTGACCACATAGTCGGTGTAAAAACCGAGTAGTGGAAAGTACAGCACCCTTTTACACGATGGTTTAAAATAACCAATGCCTGCGTATAGATGATCTTTTGAGTGAGCATGTGACGCGCGTCCAATTAAGGGACAAAAAGCGTATATCTGCTGCGAAGATCACGGCTTAGAAGCCATGTAGGTAGTTATCCCTTGTGTAGAAGAGGTTGGCGTAGAAGCCAATGACTGTCACCATGGCATAGAAGCCAAAATAGGCATGGAAGCCGAGTAGACGTAGAAGCCAAGTAGGCATAGAAGCCGAGTAGGCGTAGAAGCTGAGTGGTCGTAGAAGCCGAGTGGCGTAGAAGCCAAGTAGGCATAGAAGCCGAGTAAGCGTAGAAGCCGAGTGGGCATGGAAGCCAAGTAGGCATAGAAGCCGGATGGGCATAGAAGCCGAGCAGGCGTAGAAGCCGAGACGATGTGGACGTTTTAGCCGAAATTACGGCTCTTGGAGACATAATAAAATCTCTTGCATTAAATACAGAGATCTGCCCCCCTCCTGCGCATTAAATGCAAAGGCTTATCTTTAAGATTTGCCATCATTCTGCGCATTAAATGCAGATACGTGCCTCGAATTCTGTATGAAGAGTAACTGCTGATGTGGCGGTCTGTTTGCCTTCTACAGAGCGTAAGAAGCTCACGTCTGCCTATGTAAAACTGGGCGGCGTATTCCCTTATATGCGTAAGAGTAGTTTACGCAAAGGGGATGTCACTAAACGATGGTTCAGTGACATTTAATCAAATCTCTGGATTAAATGCAGGGATCCACCTTTATCCCGCTCATTAAATGAGGAGGCGTATTTTGAAGGCCTGCCACCCTTCTGTTCATCAAGTGCAAAGACGTGCCTTGGGCATCTGTCAGTATTTGGCACTTTAAGTGCAGAGATGTGCCTCGAGAAACTGTCACCGCCCTGCCATTAAATGTAGAGACGTGGCTCGAGACCTGTACGAAGTACAACTTTTGACGTGGCAGGTTGTTTGTCTTCTGCGGAGCGTAAACATCTCACATCAGCCTATATAAAACTAGGCAGCGTATCCCTTTGTATGTGTAAAAGTGGTTTACGCAAAGGAAATGGCAGTAAATGACAGCCTGGGTTGCAGTACCGCGCCATCATGATACCCGTCGCTTGGGTTATCGTGCAGTACTCTTTGTCAGGAGTCCAGACGTCAGGTTCATTGCATGATCTGATAGGTTCATTTCAAAGAATATGAAGCATTCCACGTACACTTCAATGTTGCATTGAAAGCGGATGAGTTTTACGCCATATAGGCGATGAAGTACCCTGTTTACGCCAAAGCAGCCTGGACATACTGCATTACGCGGATGGTCCTTGAGCCTATATTTTTACGCTGTGCTCAGCGGAAAAGCTCTGTTGCATGTTTGATGGCTCTGAGGTCCTCTGTTTACGCTGCCCTGCATCAACATACTGCGTATGGCTATCCAACGTATTTTTCATGCTTCTACAAGACCCCCTTCAAAGCTTTTAAATTCCTCATAATTTGAAACGCTTTGAATGAAGCATGAACCGTTCCTCGTAACTCGAAACGCTTTAAATGGAGCCTGAAATGGTCAAGCCTGACACGTTCTTTCATGGCTGACTTTATGGCGGAGTTATTGGGGATCGGTGATCTCTTTCGCCTATAAAAAGGCTGAGGAGTTATCCTGTTCTTCCCACACTTCCTTCACCACACAGAGATGATGGCCGGAGTTCGTCGGGTCGACTTGAGGAAGAAGGAGATCATGCTCTTCCACCATGTGAGGAGCCGAAAAAGATGGTATCTTCGAGCAAATATCCTCTGCAATGATGGATCATTGAAGGATATCATAGCCTCCTTTGCTCGGGATAATCAGCAACTTTGTATGGTGGTTCTTCGGGAGAGAAGAAGGGTCGGATTTAACCATGCCGCTTGCAAGCGGTACCTTCTCCCGTTACCTCCGTGGACGAGAGCAGACAAACTGTAATTGCCGTCCTCGAGTGGCGTTGGTTGTAGGAAAGCAGATTTACCCTGCTTTTCTTCTGTTGGAGGATGGGTCTATGCCTAGTTTTGTATCCTCCTGCCACTGATCATCTTCTGGTTCATCGACTGTGGATGTCGATGAACTGCCATGGAAGAAGGGGAAGATCTTCACCAATGCGAGAACCTGGCAGAACAGATTCTGGGTGGGATCTTCAGACGACGATGAGGAAGCCCTTTGTAGACGGGATTTCCCTCATATGTAGTCCTGAAAAATAAAGAAAACCCTTGTAGACTGGATTTCCCTCATGTAATCATGCTTTTAATTTTAATAAAATTATCTTTCTTCTCTGCATATAATCATGTTGCTATACTTTGCTGTGAAGTCTGAATATGTATAGCTTCGACACGTCTGATTCTTTACGCCGACTCTGTATAGAAAGAGCGCTAGGTCCTGTCCTATCTTTTACGCATAACTAAGGATGCGCAGAAAGCCGCTTTAGCAGTCGAGTGTTCGAACTGTCATGCTGTTAGGAACCGCGTAGAATTCTGAACTATTTTTACTTTTGATAAACATAATTTTTTGTTCAGACCGCCGTCTTCAAGAGTGATTTCTCGAAAATCCCTTGGAATAGGGCGAGAAATGGCTGTCAAGAACTGAGCTGCCATCTTGAATTTGCAGACGAAATATTCAGACTAGATTCTGGATGAACTTCGAATCGACCCATGAAGAAGAGTAATTTTCAATGTTGAACTCTGTATGCTTCGGGTACTTGGGGTATCTTGAGGTCAAGAAGGAGTATCTTTTGTGTGAACTCCTACAATTGACCGCCTTGAGAATTTGTTCAGATGTACTGTACTGGCCTGCGCATCTTTCAGATGTGCAAAAAGTCATAGAGTGTGAAATCATAAGTTTGCAGCCTCTAAGTGTAAAATAAATGCCACCGAGCGTGAAATCGTAGACTTGAAGTTCCTGAGCCTGAAGTCGTAGGTTTGTAGCCTCTCGAGCATAAAAACTACCGAGCACAAAGGCATCCGGGCGTAAAACCATAGACTTGTAGCCATTGAACATAAAATCGTAGATTTGTAGCTGTCGAGCGTAGAAAGCTCCTTGGTGCAGAACTGTAGATTTGTAGCCTGTGAAAAGGAAATCTTTCGAGCGTGTAGTTGTGGATCTGTTGCCTATGAGCGTAAACTAAATGTCGCCGAGCGTGAGATCATAGATTTGTAGCTGCTGAGCGTGAAGTCGTAGGTTTGTAGCCTCTCGAGCGTAAAAGCTACCGAGCACAAAGGCATCCGGGCGTAAAACCATTGACTTATAGCCGGTGAGCGTAAAACCGTAGATCTGTAGCTGTCGAGCGTAGAAAGCTCCTTAGCGTAGAAACCACGAATCTGCTTTGCGCGAAAACTTTTCGAATTCGCTGACTGTCCGCCTTCTTTGAGTAATAGGCTGACATAGTACCCAATCATAACCGAACATTAATTAGGAGATTTGGTTCGGGATTCGAGGAGTCCATCCGAACTCTATATATACCCCAAGTTTCTGAGAGAAAAACTTTTCATCCGTCTTTTGCGGAAGAAAGCCTTCGTCTGTTCGAGTTTTTTATTCGTCTCTTCTCTGAGATTTCAAAGTTTCCAGTAATGGCCCCGAAATAAGTCCCCTCCACTAAAGGAAAGAAGGTTGATTCTTCTTCTCGTTCTTTTGCTCAAGAGAGAGCGTCTTCGGTCGGGCAAGGCGAACTTCATTCTGAGCAAAGTATCCCACCGACGAGCAGTGCACCCGGCCTCCAAGGTAGAGCATTTGGGACGAAAAAGAACGACTAAAAATCCTTCGCACACGTTGTACGTGACCGCGCTAGGTCGTCTTCTGTGCTGATAGCCTCTTTGAGGAAGATGATGCACAGAGACGTTTCATATTTTATGTCCATATTTCTAATGTGTCAGCACAAAAACTCTATATTTTCGCAGTCTGGCGTAAGAGCTTTGACTGTCGAAAGTTGGCGTATAAAATTTGAGTGTTACGCTTCTGGATAAAGATTCTGGCGTAATGACTCAATTTTATCAATCTGGCGTAAAGCATGGACTGTATACTACCAGCCTTGAACTTTTACGCTTTAGGAAATGGATTCCAGCGTAATGGTCAAGGTTTTATGATCTTGGCGTGAAGCACAGACTGTCAATTTTCGGCGTATGCTGCAAGATCAGTAATGTCCAGTTATAGGAACTGACGTATTTTTCTTGCACTCTTGCACTTAACTTGCATGTGTCTCCGCTAGCCGATGTGATGGGTTCTGCCGCAGGGATGCTGTATTCTAACTATCTGGAGGATCTGTCACACGTGACATTTTCTATCTCCGGGCCGCAGTATCCTGAAGGAAGGGAGATTCTGATATTGGCTCAGGGTAAGCGAACGCTGCTGAACCTGATCAACGGGGAGCCCCTGACGTACATAGACGGGGACCAATACATAAAGCCGGCTTTTCTCTTTGGGGACATGATTGACAAGTAGTCCCAGACGAAGCCCAAGAAAGAACTCTGGGTTTTTCCTGCCGGGAGCTTGGTTTTGTATCTGCCCAAGATGCCGAGAGACTATCCCATCTCGACTTTCTTTTATGCCACACATCCCAGGAGGATGTCGTGGACGTTGATTCCTGATCTTCACGGCAGGCCGGGGAAGATCTTTCATCTGAAAGGAGCTGACCAGGGGTCGTTTGTCAGCCGTCCTTCCGGCAATGTGACGATATTCAGGGGACTGTACCCGGGCAGTGTCCTGAGTGAAGACAGCCTAGTGATCCAGTCGGTCCAATTATCGACCTTCTGCAATGATTTTATGGGGCACGGGGGAGTATACCCCAAGTTAAACCCTCGGTGCAGTGGGTGGATCACCCCTACAAACCTTCAATGGGCTCGCTTAGTTGATTGGGCCCTGAAGAATTTTCAGACCGAGTTGGAGAACATTGGTCTGTTTGCAGCTGTGAGTGCCACCAGTATTGGGTTACCTCCTAACCCAACCTGTTTCTGGCACTGATGGAGCAATATATTTCGCTCACCGGGACTTTTGCCACTCCACTGGGGGAGTTGGGATTAGCCCTCCATGAGATGGTAGAGATCTCGAGACTACCGATGGGGGATACTCCGTATGAAGAGTATGTTCCCACGAATCGGGAGCTGGGAGATTCAGACCCTCGGGTAGTAGAAGCGTACCAGGAGCTGATGTGCCACTACCTCGCTTGTACCATTTTTATGTTGAGCCCTCAGATTTGGCTCACATCAATAGATGGATGTCCTACCTCTTCTTTCACCGGTCCAGGAATGCTAAGCCGGAGAAGGTATTGGAGGGCAAGGATCAGCCTGTGAATCCTCTGACCGCGCTTAATGCTCAAGTAGTCGACGATCTCATGGTAGACGCTGGGCTCCAGACTTGATCCTCGATGAAGGGATAGGGCAGTATCCTGTAGGCACTAAGGCCTATAGTTATTTGAGGCGCTGCCGTAGGCCTCTGTCCAGGGAAGCTCAACTGGCTGGCTTTCTCTCCATATGGCTGCGCCGACTGGTGGTACCCGGCATCGCATTTGCTGACCGCATTCACCGCAACACGCTATGGCCTGCAGTGCGTCTGGTGTTCGGGGCAAGACTGGGCTTGCTTCCTGCCATGGTGTGCCGCATTCAAGCTGGCCTGAGGGCCATGACTGACGGGCTGCTCGCCGATGAGACTCGGCGTGATAGCTTTCCAAGGGTAGAATTACCATACCTGTATCTGATGGGATGGTTAATTCTTCCTAACCCCAGGGTTATGTCTCCCGGCTCCCGCAGTAGTTCGGGGGCGAGTTTCTTGTTGAACTACCAGAAATCTTCCTGGAATGTGGCCACGGTTCTAGACTATCAGCGGGCGCAGGGCTTCAGTCACAGCTGGAAGCTCTTCTGCACTGTCCCCTCCGTACATCACCATCAATCGGGGATTAGGCTTGAGGATTATGGCAGAGAGAAGACCAATCTTTCTCCTGAAGCTTTTAATTGGTTGGTCTGTATTAGACCCTCCTATTTATTATACAGGAGTGAGGACCATTGCTTCTTGGAGACCTACCTGCCTAGTCGGTTTGCTAGGCAATTTGGATATGATCAGTTGCACGTGGGCAATGCCGTTACCAGCTTCCGGTCCTGGGGTGGACTCATTGATGGAGTGAGAGGATGACGATATTTCCTCATGGGTTGTACTGGAGCAATTTTTACCGTGCCGGTCATTACACTCTCCACGGAGCTACGCATCTTGCACTCGTATGCCCAGTTCTATGTGGCAACGAACACCTTCCATCGCAATTTTGATATGCATGGAAGTTTTAGGGTGCCCTCCTCCAAGTCTGGGGGAAGAGTCGAAGTCCCCTCAGTTTCTTCCGACGAGGGTGAGGAGTCTGTCACTCCAGATGAGCCTCTGTTGGCGGTATCGATGGGTGAAGTACCTCTGCCTGCGGGGCCTTTGGTAATCTCCGGGAAGCGAAGGGCTACTACTCCGAAGGAAACTTCCCCTCGCAAGAGGAAGAAGAAGATGGTTAATCGTCCTCTCCGGATTCCTGGTATTGAGGCTCCTGGAAGTGAGCCTGCATCTCCCCATGTTGGGGATGATTCTTTGATTGGAGGTTCCTCGCCCTTTAGAGAGGGACCCTCTAATGTTCCGGCCGGTGGTGACGGAGAATCTCTGCTAGAGGCTGCCGTCGCTGCTACTGCTTCAGGTAGTGGAACGAGGTCGTCTCCGGGGCCGAGTATACCTTTATGCGGATCGGCATCGGGAGAGACTCCTGCCGTGCCTGTGAGCGCACCTGGCGAGATTCCAGCCGATGAGCCTCGGTTGGAATTTGACGAGGACCTGGAAGACTATTTGCCAGCGTCAGTTAGCAGACCCCTTTCTCCAGGTATGACAGCTTGCTTAGCATCGTTAAGAAATGAATTAGCTGTACAGGCCGCAGATGTGACATATATGCCGTCGGCCATGGGTAAATGTCGTCTACACGTCTCTTTTTAGAAAAGTTAACATTATTTCGATACTAACTTCCCTTCGTCCTCTTTTCAGGGGAAGACCTCTTCGGGGAGGGCAGTGTAGATGCGCCCTTCGGCTCCGTGTCAGGTCCTGGCGGTGACACGGAGGTGACTGATTTCGAAGAGGAAACATCTTCGGGTGCCGACTCGCCTGTCGACGAGGTCCTGATATCTAAAGAGGATGACAAGCCTGTCATTGAGACAATGCCTCCTTCGAGTATGCTGGTATCTTCGTCCGGTGTTGGCGCTTCTTCTTTTGTTACACCACCTGTTGAGGCGACGGCCGTGGCGACATCGTCTGCGGTTGTTCTTGGAGGGGGACTTGCCAATATCGAGGCCACTCCCGGCGTCCATTCGAACCTAGCTGTGCTGATCGAGCAGTTCACTGGCATCTTCTACACTACTTTGAAAATGTTAATATCAATGGTGTTGGCAAAGAACCTAAGTTTTGCGTCGCTGAAGAGGTCCTCCCTGTCCACGATAGTGCCGATCCGAGAATTCGACAACACCGGGCTAGCTGATACGCTGGAGGAGATAGTTAATGGTTTGGAGCAACCCATTAACGAATACTTGCAACTAGCTCGAGACAATATTGAAGATCTGGTCCAGGCTAGATACGACTCCATGACTGCGCGACTAGCCAAACAGATGGCAGACGTAAATAAATCCATCCAGACACATCAGCAGGAGATGGATGAAGGAAAAGCCGTCCTGGAGGAGGCTATTGCTCTTCAAACGAAGTGCCAGGCCGAGCACGAAGGAAACGTAGCGAGGGTCCTCAGGCTGGAAACGAAACTCGCTCAGGCAAAAGAGTGGGCTTCTCAGTCGTCGGAAGCTCTAGTTATGGCGGATAGCCGATTGGGCATAGCACAACAGAACCTGGAGCGTACAGGAGTCACCCGTGCTGGTTTTCTTCGGGCTAGAGCCGAACTGTCCCTCCTGAGCAATGATGAGGCATGACTGGCACGGGCTCGCGCTGATGTCTTGGATTCCAGGACTGAGAGGATGGACGCGCTTGCGCAGCAGCTTGGCGACCTGACTGCTCCCCCAAAATGATGTACTTTTGCTTTTACTTTTTAATGTACTCCTGCTCCTTTTTGGGAATAATAAAGAGGCTTTCATCTGACTTTGTGGACCCATCATTTCGGAATTTAAATGACAGGTTTGAGTGAAAGTGATATCTGAGGTAATATGGACGTGATATACTCTTGTAAGTTTTAGCAGGATACATCTATTCAGACATGATAGAATACGATCCAACTAGTTTCGTTTTAGAAGTACTTTTGTCAGAATAAGGGTTTTGCCATATTCCACTTGAGCAGAGGAGGTTAAGCATAGTACCTTTTCAGGAATTTGCCATTGATAGGAGCCATTAACAGGTCTCTATTAGGCTGGACTAACCTGTAAGCGCCGTTTGGGAACGTCGTCTCGATCACATAAGGGCCTTCCCATTTGGGCTAGAATTTGCCCTTACTTCTGTGAGTAAGAATCATCGGCCTTCTTACGGCTAAAACTAGCTCGCCGACTTTGAACACCCTTTCCTTCACTTTTTGATTAAAAGCTCTGGAAATGCGTGCTTGGTAGAGCGCGATGCGCTGTTGAGCTTGGAGGCATTTCTCATCGAATCCTTCTAGCTCTTGAAGCCTTAACAGGTCATTCTTTTCTTGAGTCAACCCATTAGCCACGGCTATCCTGAGTGACAGGATTTGGATCTCGATGGGGAGAACTGCTTCGCTCCCGTAGACTAATGAGAATGGGGTACAACCTGTCGGTGCTCGTACCGTTGTGCGGTATGTCCAAAGACATTCTTCCAGCTTCTCATTCCAATCCCTTTTGTTTGAAGAGACGAACTTCTTCAAGAGCTTGATAATGGTTTTGTTGAAAGCTTCCGCCAAACCCTTAGCAGCAGGATTATATGCCGTAGAGGCGACATTTTGTATCCAATTTTTATCGCTAAATCGATGAAATGCTTGGCTGATGAATTGAGGCCCATTGTCATGGATTATCCTTTGGGGTATCCCGAAGCGGTAAATAACGTAATGCTTGATGAAGCTGATCACATTAGATGCCTTTACTTCAGCAAGAGGGATCGCCTCTGCCCATTTGGAGATGTAATCCATGATGGCCAGTATGAACCGGTGACCTCTGGAGGAAGACGGGTGAATAGGACCAATGATATCCATACCCTATGCTTCGAAAGGCCAGGACACAACCGTAGGATGTAGATATTCGGGAGATTGATGGATAAAGTCTGCATGGACCTGACAGGCTCTGCATTGTCTAGCATACTTTATTGCATCTGTGATCATAGTAGGCCAGTAATAGCCCATTCTCCTGATGCGACCTTGTAGCTTAGGACCGGGTTGATGCGCTCTGCATACGCCGTCGTGGGCTTCACGGATAATCCGCTGTGCTTCATCACCAGAGAGACATCGTAATAATAGTCCGTCATAAGATCGACGATATAAATATTATGACGATGCGTCGAAATAGAAGCGTAATGATCGTCTTTTGACGGATACTGCTTCTTTAGGATCTTCTGGCAAGATTCTGTATGCTATAAAATCTATAAAGGGAGCTCTCCAGTCTCTTCTGGGAGGATCTGTGTCCACCGCGTAGCTGTGTTCTATGTGAAAATTATTTTTTACACTGAATATATCTCTGTTAAGAAGGATTATCGAATTATGCCTTCTTATAGGGGTAGCTAAATCTGCAGCTAGACTGGCTTGGATATCAGCTTCCAGATTCTGAGATCAAGGCACATGCTCTAGGAAGAATCCTTTGAATGCCATGGCTATCTCGACCGTTGCTTGGTGATAGGGGATGAGGTCTGGATTTTGGACTTCATATATTCCTCTGACTTGATTGACGATCAGCAGAGAATCACCGAAAGCTTTCAGAGATTCGACGCCCAATTCTTTAGCGACTTGGAGGCCGATTAGTAGAGCGTTGTATTCTGCCACATTGTTGGAACATGGCTCGCTAAGGGAATATGCTCGGTAGATGACGAGCTTATCTGGAGTAACCAGGACAATTCCTACTCCCGAAACCACGTTTCCCCTAGGACCAGTTCTGGAGGCACCATCGAAGAACAGTTGTCATGCATCACTTTCCATTGCGGAATTATATTCTGCAACTTCGTCGGGAATGTCCTCGTACAGCTTGGAGGCCTCCGGGATCGGATGAGCAGCTAGGAAATCAGCCAATGCTTGGCCCTTGACGGACTTCTGAGGGACGTACACCATGTCATATGGTGTTAATAACGTCGCCCAGGTCGCGAGTTGGGAATTAAGAACACTTGGCTTGTTCATCAGTACCCGAAGAGGATTGATCCTGGAGATGATGTGAATGGTTTAGCCTGTGATATAGTGTCATATTTTATGAATAGCGAACATCAGAGCCAAGCATTCTTTCTTCACTGGATTGTACCGGTGTTCGGCTCCGACCATCATCCTGCTGAGGTAGTAGATAGCCTGCTCGTCGTGACCCATCTCGTTCTTTTGTGCGAAAAAAGCTCCCAGAGAATGATCCATCGCTCGAACATACAGCACGAATGGTCTTCCTATGACATGAGGCACCAGAAATGGCGGACTAGTGATGTAGCACTTGATATCACCGAACGCTTGCTGACAGGCTTCGTCCCATACGAAGGATACACCTTTCTTCATAAGACGAGAAAATGGCTGACATCTTCCAGAGAGATTATATATGAATCTCCGGATATAGGCCAAACGACCTTGAAATCCCTTGAGTTCTCCAGATTGCGGGGCGGTCGCATTTATAAGATGGCCTTGACTTTATCAGGGTCCACTTGAATGCCTTTGGCGGTTATGATAAATCCCAAAAATTTGCCACTAGATACCCCAGAAAGGACTTTGTAGGATTCATTTTGAGTTAATGTTGGCGCATCAAGTCAAATACTGTCTTCAAGTCTTGGATGTGATCCTCCTTGAGGCAGCTTTTGACAGCTACATCGTCCACGTAACACTCTACGGAATATGTTACTCATAGCCCGTTGGTACGTAGCCCCGACATTTTTTAATTCGAAGGGCATGACCGTATAGCAATATACCCCCAGTGGTGTCCGGAAGGCAGTGTGCTTCTCGTCTTCAGGATGCATCTTGATTTGATTATATCCTGAAAATCCGTCCATGAAAGACATACGTTCAAAAACGTATGTATTGTCAATCATGACGTCTGTGATGGGAAGCGGAAACTCATCCTTTGGACAGGCTGCATTCAGATCTCGGAAATCGATGTAGACTCGTACTTTCCTATTTTTCTTCATGACCGGGACAACATTGGCGACCCAGTCGGGATGTTGTTCTTCACGGATGAAGCCGCAGGCTATCAACTTCTTGACTTCAGCTTCAATGGCGTCCATCATATCCGGGCAGAACCGGCGTTGGTGCTGCTTCACAGGCTTCGAATCGGGCAATATATTGATCTTATGAGTAGCTACCTTTGGATCAAGGCTTCGCATGTCCTCATAATTCCATGCAAAGACGTCGATATATTCTTTTATCAGCTGGATAACTTCTTCCCTTTCTGCTTCGGAAAGATTATTACTGATAAATATCGGCTTTGGCGAAAGTTTATCCCCAACGTCAATCTGGATAACTTTGTCTTCAGTGGGAGGTTCTCTCTGCTCGAAGCGGAACTCCCATCGTGTATCCATTTGCTGAGCCCAAGCATCATTCTCAAACAGTTCGAATTCTTGTTCGTCTGATTCGAAGGAATCCATCACTACCATATTTACTGATAATGTTCGCTCGAGAGTATGAGATGAGTCGGAGGGCGCTGAGCCGTTTTGAGAGGAGGAAAAGATATCCTTATTTGACTCAGGAGTTGTGAGGGAGGTGGTATACCATAACCTGAAACGAGTTCATTGATAGTAGGGATCGCCGTGTAGTAGCATTCGTCTGCCTTTCCCGTAGTTGAGACCCGGCTCCAGCTTCAATTTATAACCCATATTTTGTATGATCTTCAGAGCTTGTGGGCTGTATCTGTAAACCGGCATTTCTCCGGCATCGATGTCAGAAGAATCCTCTTGCATAGTCGGTTTATTGTGCATGCGGCCGAATACTATTAAATGTTGACTACAGCAAGTAGGCGGGACAATGAAGATATAATCCTCATACGGTCCATATATCGTGGTGACATTGGACGATGATGCTACTTCCTATTTGTACGGATGATAGGAATCTATAGCTTCCAAGAATTTTTGTGCTATAGGTTCTATATCGTCGTAGGGGGATGATTACTGATTTGGAATTTGGGCGTCAATATACTGGAAAAGAGGATGTTTATTATCATCTGAAACTCTGTTCCCGGTTGTGTTTACATCGCTCGGCTGCCTATTACACCGGAGGTTGATGACCAAGGGTGGAGGCTTCTGGTTCAGAGTGATCACTAGAGGATCATCCCCTTTTCCTGACCTGGTGTCGTTCAGGTGGATAGCCATAGGTTTTATGGCTTTTGGACGAGTAGTCCGTCCTTTCACCTTGATTTTCAGAGTTTGCTTGGCAGAGGGTTCTTCTGGCTCCCGGTGGGATTTCTTCTCTGCTTCGGCTGACACCTCTTCCGTGCAGTCTTGAGAGTACAAGACGGTATCAGAGTAGTAGGATTCTACTCCTTTGAATGGGTTCAGGTCAGCAATCTCCGTTTGCACTGTTCCTCGAGCATCTACATATTTGAAGAATTGGTGTAGAGTTGAAGGAACGATGTTGTGGTCTTGGATCCAAGGTCTACCCAGCAGAATGTTGTAGGACACCTCTGAATCGATGATGTAACACGTAGCCACCGATCTGAGGTTGCCAATTTGGATCCTAAGGCAAATTTTCCCCAATGGCTTACTTCTTCCGGCGTTGAAACCCCCGATTGTAGTGGTGGTGTACGCCAATTCGCTGGTAGGAATCCTCAGCGGTCTGAGCAGACTATGAGGAATGATGCTGATTGACGATCCCGGATCTATGTGAATCCGGTCGACCTCCATGGAACCATTGTACTCAGTGTAATAGAGGGGTCTGTCATGTCTGTTATGTTTTAACAGCATGTCATTTTGAGTGAAAGTGATATTTTGGACCACCTCCATCACACTGTGGCATTGGGACACGCCACGGGTTCTTTGGTAGACCTATTATTTGTTGCGCATGAGAGTGCAAATAATAGGTTTGGGACAAGATCTGCCAGAGGTAATATGGATATGGCAGTTGTAGAAGCATAAAAAATACGCGGGGAGGAGCTACGCAGCATACTGATGCAGAGCAGCGTAAACAGAGGCCTTCAGAGCCATCAAGAGTACAAGCTCAAGGGACCATCCGCGTAAGTGCAGTACATCCAGGCCGCTCCAGCATAAACGGGGTTCTTCATCACCTCCATGGCATAAAACTCATCCGCTCTCAAAGCAGCGTTAAAGCGTACGAGGAATGCTTCGTCTTCCCCGAAATGAACCTGTCAAGTCACGCAGTGTACCTGACCTCTGACTCCTGACAAAAAGTACTGCACGGCTACCCAAACGACGGCTGAAAACAAGGACAGACCCCTCGGGACGCGCACCACAGTATGATGGCGGATCTCTGCATTTAATGCAGATGATTTGGTTAAAATATCGCCGAACCGTCGTTTACTGACGTCCCCTCAGCATAAACTGCTCCTTCGCGTACAAGGGGATACGCTGCCTTGTTTTAACAAGCAAACATGAGCTGTTTTACACTCCGCAGTAGACAAACCGCCTGCCATGTCAAAAGCTGCACTTCGTACGGGGCTCGAGGCACGTCTCTACGTCTAAATTGCACAGAGCGATAACAGTTTCTCTGGAGGCACGTCCCTGCGACAGTTGCACAGAAGGGCTGCAGACCTTCAAAACACGCCTCCGCATTTAATGCACAAGATGATGGCAAATCTCTGCAGGAGATTTGATTATATCTTCAAAAGCCGTAATTTCGGCTAAAGACGTCCACATCAGCACTCTAGCACGATACGCAGCGGCTTCTACGCCCATTCAAGATCTGTGCTCCTTCGGCTTCTACGCCCATTCGGCTTCAAACGCCCACTCAGTCTCTACGACCATTCGACTTCAAATGCCCACTCAGTCTCTACGACCATTCGGCTTCTACGCCTACTCGACTTCTATGCCCATTCGGCTTCTATGCCCACTCGGCTTCTACGCTAGGGTGACAGTAATTTGGCTTCTACACCAACCTCTTCTACACAAGGGATACCTACCTACGTGGCTTCTACGTCGTGATCTTCGCAGCAGATATACGCATTTTGTCCCCATAGTTGGACACGCATCACATGCTCACTCAAAAGGTCATCTATACGCAGGCATTGGTTATTTTAACCGTTGTGTAAAAGGGTGCTGTACTTTCCACTCCTCGGTTCTTACATCGACAGAGTGGTCACTGTCAGCAAAACTCTATAAATAGAGACCCCTATCAATGGGGAACAGGGTCGAAAAACTATCAACTTGAAGATCGAACAAGGTCGAACTTCCCAGAAAGATCGAACCAGAGGTCAAGAGAGAGACAGAGAGAGAGAGAATCTGGAGCTCAGGCAAAGAGCAGGGATCGACGACTTTGGCATCGTGCACCCGACGGCCGATTGAGAACCTCTTCAGCTTTACGCCAGTCTGAGCAAATCTCCAAATTACGCCAGGCGAAGTCCCGCGACGTAAAGCATGCTCAGGCTACGGGAAGGCATCCTCCCCGGGGATTATCCGCCACCCAGATGGCCAATCTGTTGTACACAGGTGGCATAGGGAAAACCGTGGTGCCCAATCTCCGCATGCCCGTTAATGGAAGAAACATGCCTTCGTCTTCTTCCTCTACCCCTCCCGACCTGCGCGCATATCTAATCCAGAAGTGTAAGGAAAGGGGACCTTCCAACATGTCTATTACGCCCCCTAGCGAGCAATGTTGTAATAGAAAATTGTGATTGACTGCTGCTGTTCTAAAGCAAAACGGTCAGTTTTCGACCGGTTGAGCTACTCTCAATCTTTCCAGGAAGAGGAACCCGCGCATGCATCTGTGAACATGGCTTCACACATACGTAGAGGAGGGTCAAGCTCAAGACGTCATCCCTCCAGGCCCCCGAGCCGAAGGAGGTCCAGTTAGCTCCTCAGGAATGCTGAAGCCGGAGTGTTCCAAAATACTCGCGCAAGGTCACGACAACCAGCTTCGTCCTCTTCTGATTCCGACGCTGGGGGTCGCCAACCCCCCGAATCAGAGGCAGAAAGTGTAGAGTCGACTTCTACAATGACCTATACTAATCCTTCAATGACACCCAGGGAGATGGGAGTTTACGCCGTTGAAGATGAATGCGAGGAAGCTTCACCGTCAGGGAACGCGGAACAACGCATCACTATACTGGAGACATCTCTGAAACAAATACAATTCATGATGGAGAATATGCACCCGATGATGCTAACTCAGCACGCAACTGCCATGGCTCAAGCATCAGTCCCGCCAACTCAGATACGTGTGGGGGTGGACTTACCACTATCCAACCCGAGCCAAGAGCCTGCGCTAGATCAAGAGTCAGCAGTTCCTCTGCTTCCTCACTCAGAGAATGCCTTACCTCCCGCTGGAGTTACGATACAACCAACTCTGCACCACTTCGTAGCCCCGCTTTCGACTGAAAATCCGATGCAGGCAGTACGGGAGTTGAAAGCCCAGTTCAACGCCTTGAAGCACAAAGATCAGCTCAAGAAACTGGGAATCAACCAGCCCTACCCAGCTATCTGGGAGGAGGTCCCTTTCCCGCCGAGGTACAAACCTCAGACTATGGCCCTGTTCGAGGAAAAAATATCACCAAGCCAGTACATGAACTATTTCAGTATGATGACGGTGTTGCTACAAGGGAACGACGCCCTCCTCACTCGGGTGTTCAAAGGCTGTCTCTCGGGAGTAGCCTATCAGTGGTACCGTAGCTTGGCGGACAACTGCATTACTTCCTTCGAGGACTTCATAGCTTTATTCTTCACACGATTCTACGAGGGAGGAATGGACATGTCTATGTCCTCTCTCATCGAAGTCAAGCAGAAGGAAAAGGAAGACGTTCGTATCTTCATCGAACGTTTTTGTCAGGCCACCTTACAGATGCCTCCAGGAGTTCCCGACTCTGTATTGGTAGACATTTGCATGAAGAACCTCCTTCCCGTGGTCTCGATGTTCACAGGACCATATCAGTTCCATGATTGGCCCTCGTTCATTATCTCGGCAGTAGCCGCCGAAGACAACGGTCGCAAGGCACGCGACAATGGCATCATGATCTCCACCTCCGATAGAGGCAAAAGGTCATCTCCCAGCAGCGACCATCCTCGTAGCTCCAAGGGAAAAGAAGCTCTGACAGTCAATACGTCCAGGCAAAAGACCGCAGCGACCACGCAGACGAAACCCGGGACCTCCAGGCCCGTCGAAGTCTACTCTTTTGACCACAACGATATCCCTAGTATATTCGAGTATCTCGTCAAAAGTAGCAAGATCACCCTTCCAGAGCTAAGGTGGCCCCAAGAAGTCGACAATACTAACGACCACAAATACTGCATCTTCTACAGATACGTACACCACCCAACAAAGGTGTGTTACATACTGAAAAGGAAGATCCAAGGGTTAATCGATGCTAAGGCCATCACTCTGCACAACACCGAGAAGACGGTCACGGCCAACATGATCTCTCTGCAGTTCGGCAATCTGCCTCCCCAAGAGATCCCGGACGGCGTTGTACCTATCTCCCGGACAACGATAAATATCGTCAATCTCCCTCCAGCTAGGGATCAAAATCACGACCTGGTACCCCTGACTACCCGGCAAGGCAAGATTATGTGGGTTCATCCAGACTTGGTGTCAGAGCTCGAGGAAGAGACTAAGGCTACTAAGCCTACATCCAAAAAGAGCTCCAAATACAGGCCCTGCCATATGATCGTGACTTCTTCGGCATCGGACGAAGATGAGGTATTTGCTGCAACCCGTTCAGGGAAAGCCTACCTCAATGACTACGGAGCAAGTCAGGAAGGTGCACCGGCGGACGCTTCAACAGCCAAACCTTCAGAGCAAGGTCCCGTCGTACCAGATATCAGTCCTTCAAAACCAACCCCGACGGAGAAGGAGAAGCAAAAAGAAGTACGCTTTGATAAACCTATGAGAAATATTCCAAGCAAAGGTTTAGAGAAGCCATACAACTTCGACATCCTGGCCCAACTAGCCAATACGCCAGCCAGGTTGTCCATCTTCGAGCTACTCAGGCTCTCCCAACACACTCGTCTAGCCCTGAGTGAAGCGCTGATGCAGGCGGAGGCATACTTGACCCAGCTCAAGTCCCCCGACAAAGAACCAGTGGCGTGTCCTCAATGCCACAGTGTGATGGAGGTGGTCCCAAATATAACTTTCACCCAAGACGACATGTTGTTAAAATATAACAAGCATGACAGGCCCCTCCATTACACCGGGTACGTCGGTTCCATGGAGGTCGATCGGATTTACATAGATCCGGGATCGTCGATCAGCATCAACCCTCATAGTCTGCTCAGACCGTTGAGAATTCCTACCAACGAATTGGCTTACACCACCACTACAATCGTGGGTTTCAACGCCGGAAGAAGTAAGCCGTTGGGGAAAATTCGCCTGAGGATCCAGATCGGCAACCTTAGATCGGTGGCCACATGTTATGTCATCGATTCAGAGATCCTACAACATTTTGCTGGGAAGACCGTGGATCCACGACCACAACATCGTTCCTTCAACCCTACATCAATGCCTTAAATATGTAGACGCACAAGGAACGGTACAAACGGTGGTGGCTGACCTAAACCCGTTTAAAGGAATAGAATCCTACTATTCTAATGCCGTGTTATACTCCCAAGACCACACGGAAGAAGTATCAGGAGACGCAGAGAAGGGATCCCACCGGGAGCCAGGAGAACCCTCTGCCGTACTACTACTGTCAATCAGAGTGAAAGGACGAACCACTCGTCCAAAAGCCATAGAGCCCGTGGCTATCCACCTGAAAAAGACCAGGTCAGGAGAAGGGAGTGATCCTCTGGTGATCACTTTGAACCGAAAACCCCCACCCTTGGTCATCAACCTTCGGCGCGACAGGCAGCCGACTGATGTAAATGTAACCAGGAATGGAGTTTTAGATGATAATAAACATCCTCTTTTCCAGTATATTGACGCTCAAACACCGAAACAGGAATCCACTCCCCGTGACAAGGTAGAACCCATAGCACAAAAATTCTTGGAAGCTATAAACTCCTACCGTCCGTATGTCTAGGTAGTAGCGTCATCATCCAACGTCATCACAACGTATGGATACCATGAGGATTCTATCTTTATTGTCCCGCCTACCTGCAGCAGTCAGCGTCCAATATTCTTCGGCCGCATGCGCAATCAACCAGCTAACCAGGAAGATCCTTTCGATGACGATACTGGGAAAATGCAAGTTTACCGATATAGCCCGCAAGCACTGAAGATCATGCAAAACATGGGCTACGACTTGAAGCAGAAGCCAGGCCTCAACTATGGAAGAGGCAGACGAACGCCGCCGTGCGGCAACCCCCGCTATCGACAAAATCGTTTCGGGTTAGGGTATGCCGCCTCCCTTACGACTTCTAAGTCAGACGAGGACATCTTTCCCTCCTCCCAGAACGGCTCGTCACCCCCCGACTTACCTGATGCTCTCGAACAAACACTATCAGTAAATATGGTGGTGACAGATCCCTCAGAAGCAGATGAATAGGATTCTGAGCCGTTTGAGAATGACTCTTTGGCTCAACAAATGGATACGCAGTAGGAATTCTGCTTCGAGCAAAGAGAACCTTCCACCAAAGACGAAGTTATCCAAATCGATGTTGGGGGTGAACTTTCGCCAAAGCCGATATTTATCAGTGACAATCTTCCCCCAGCTGAAAGGGAAGAAATCATACAGCTGATAAAGGAACACGTCGACGTCTTTGCATGGGATTATGGGGACATGCCGGGCCTAGACCCGAAGGTGGCTACTCACAAACTCAACATATTGACCAACTCAAAGCCTGTGAAGCAGCACCAACGCCGGTTCTGTCCGGATATAATGGACGCCATTGAAGCTGAAGTCAAGAAGTTGATAGCCTGTGGTTTCATCCGAGAAGAACAACATCCCGACTGGGTCGCCAACGTTGTCCCAGTCATAAAGAAAAATGGGAAGGTACGTATCTGCATCGATTACCGAGATCTGAATACAGCCTGCCCCAAAGATGAGTTCCCTCTTCCTATCATGAACTTCATGATCGACAACACCTGCGGCTTTGAACGTATGTCTTTCATGGACGGATTCTCAGGATACAATCAGATCAAGATGCATCCTGAAGACGAGAAGCACACTGCCTTTCGGACACCATTGGGGGTATATTGCTATACGGTCATGCCTTTCGGATTGAAGAACGCCGAGGCTACATACCAACGGGCTATGAGTAACATATTCCATGAGCATCTACGCAAAATAGTGGAATATTATATGGACGACATAGCAGTCAAGAGTCGCCTCAAAGGTGATCACATCCAAGACTTGAGGACGGTATTCGAGTTAATGCGCCAACATCAACTCAAGATGAACCCTACGAAGTCCTTTTTGGGTGTATCCAACGACAAGTTCCTGGGATTTTTCATCACCGCCAAAGGCATCCAGGTGGACCTCGACAAAGTCCAGGCAATCGTAGAAATACGACCGCCCCATAATCTGAGGGAACTCTGGGAATTTTAAGGCCGTCTGGCTTACATCCGGCAATTCATATCCAACCTCTCGGGGAGATGTCAGCCCTTTTCTCATCTCATGAAGAAAGGTGTATCCTTCGTATGGGACGAAGCCTGTCAGCAAGCGTTCGGAGATATCAAGCACTACCTCACCAGTCCGCCAGTTCTGGTGCCTCCCGTCATGGGAAGACCATTCTTGCTGTACGTTCGAGTGATGGATCATTCACTAAGAGCTATTCTCGCACAGAAGAACGACATGCATCATGAACATGCTATCTACTACCTCAGCAGGATGATGGTCGGAGCCGAACACCGGTACAACCCAGTGGAGAAAGAATACTTGGCTCTGATGTTCGCTATCCAGAAGACGCGGCACTATGTCGCCGGCCAGACTATTCATATCATCTCCAGGATCAACCCTCTTCGAGTACTGATGAGCAAGCCTAGTGCTCTTAATTCCCGACTCGCGACTTGAGCGATGCTATTAACACCATATGACATGGTGTACGTACCGCAGAAGTCCATCAAGGGCCAAGCGCTGGCTGACTTCCTAGCTGCTCATCCGATCCCGGAGGCCTCCAAATTATACGAGGACATTCCCGACGAAGTTGCAGAATGTAATTCCGCAATAAAAAGTGACGCATGGCAACTCTTCTTCGATGGTGCCTCCAGAATCGGTCCTAGGAGAAACGTCGTTTCAGGAGTAGGAGTTGTCTTGGTCACTCCTGATCAACTCATCATCTACCGAGCATATTCTCTTAGCGAGCCCTGTTCCAACAATGTGGCGGAGTACAATGCCCTGCTAATCGGGCTCCAAGTCGCCAAAGAGCTGGGGGTTGAGTCCCTTGAGGCATTTGGTGATTCTCTGTTTATCGTCAATCAAGTCAGAGGAATATATGAAGTCCGAAATCTAGACCTCACCCCCTATCACCGAGCGACGGTCGAGATAGCCATGACATTCAAAGGGTTCTTCCTAGAGCATGTACCTCGATCTCAGAATCTAGAAGCTGATGCCCTAGCCAGTCTAGCTGCAGATTTAGCCACTCCTATAAGAAGGCAGGATTCGATAATCCTTCTTAACAGAGATTTATTCTGGGTGAAGAACAATTTTCACATAGAACGCAGCTACGCTATGAACACAGATCCCCCTAGAAGAGACTGGAGAAGTCCTTTCATAGATTTTGTCGCATACAGAATCTTGTCGGAGGACCCCAAAGAAGCAGTATCCGTCAAAAGGCGATCATTACGCTTCTACTACGATGCATCTTCATAATGCCTATATCGCCGGACCTACGACGGACTGCTATTAAGATGTCTATCTGAAGACTAAGCACAGCAGATTATCTGAGAAGCTCACGACGGTGTATGCGGAGCGCATCAATCCGTTCCTAAGCTACAGGATCGCATTAGGAGAATAGGCTATTACTGGCCTACTATGATCGCAGATGCAATACGGTATGCAAGACAATACAGAGCCTGTCAGCTTCATGCAGACTTCATACATCAACCGTCTGAATATCTACATCCTACGGTTGCGTCCTGGTCTTTCGAAGCGTGGGGTATGGATATCATTGGTCCTATTCACCCGTCTTCTTCCAGCGGTCACCAGTTCATACTGGCCATCACGGATTACTTCTCCAAATGGGCAGAGGCGATCTCTCTCACTGAGGTGAAGGCATCTAATATGATCAGCTTCATCAAGCATCACGTTATTTATCGCTTTGGGGTACCCCGGAAGATAATTCACGACAATGGGCCTCAGTTCATCAGCCAAGCGTTTCATCAATTTTGTGATAAAAATCGGATACACAATATTGCCTCTACGACATATTGTCCAGCTGCTAATGGTTTGGCGGAAGCTTTCAACAAAACCATTATCAAACTCTTGAAGAAATTTGTCTCTTCAAACAAGAGAGATTGGAATGAGAAGCTGGGCGAATGTCTCTGGGCATACCGCACAATGGTACGAACACCGACAGGTTGTACCCCATTCTCGTTGGTCTACGGGAGCGAACCAGTTCTTCCCATTGAAATCCAGATCCTGTCACTCAGGATAGCCGTGACTAGTGAGCTGACTCGAGAAAAGAATGACCTGTTAAGGCTCCAAGCGCTAGAAGGATTAGACGAGAAATGCCTCCAAGCTTAGCAGCGCATCGCGCTATACCAAGCACGCATTTCCAAAGTTTTCAATCATAAAGTAATGGAAAGAGTGTTCAAAGTCGGCGAGCTAGTTCTAGCCGTAAGAAGGCCGATAATTCTTACTCACAAAAGTAAAGGCAAATTCCAGCCCAAGTGGGAAGGCCCTTATGTGATCAAGACAACGTTCTCAAACGGCGCCTACAGGATAGCCCAGCCTAATGGAGACCTGTTAATGGCTCCTATCAACGGCAAATTCCTGAAAAGGTACTATGCTTAATCTTCCCTGCTCGAGTGGAATATAGCGAGGATCTCAATTCTGACAAAATTACTTCCAGAACGCAATTAGCGGGATCATATCCTATCATGTCTGTATGACCTCTGAATAGATATATCCTGCTAAAAAGTTTATCGAGAGTCTATCATGTCCATACTACCTCTGATATCACTCTCGCCAAAAAAAAAACTGTCATTTACATTCCGAAATGATGGGTCCACAAAAGTCAGAAAAGAGTCGCTTTTATTTATTCCCGATAAAGAGAAGAATTATATCTGGGGAAGTAAAAAGAGAAAGGATACATCATGATGGGGGAGCAGTCAGATCACGAATCAGCCGCTCCAGTGTAGCTATCTTCTCATTCCTGGAAACCAAGGCATCGACGCGAGCCCGCTCCAGCCGTGCCTCAGGATTGTTCGTAAAGGTCAGCTCAGCCCTTGCCCGTAGAGAGCCCACACGGGCAGCTTCTTCACGCTCCAAATCCCGTCGCGCTGCGCTCAGTCGACCAGTCACCACATCTAGACCTGCCAACGACTGAGAAGCCCACTCCTCTGCCAGAGCGAGTTTTTCCTTCAGCTTGTGGGCCCTCGCTGCGTTCCCTTCGTGCTCGGATCGGAGCTTCGTCTCAAGAGCGAGAGCCTCTTCCACGACAGTTTTTCTTTTATCCATCTCCAGCTTATGTGTTTGGATGGAGTTGTCTAGGCTTTCATCTGCGTAGAAAGCCGTGCAGTCATGAGGTCGTATCTGGCCTGGACCTCAGTATCAAAGCTGCCCCGAGTCAGCTGCAAGTATTCGTTAATGGGTTGCTCTAAACTATTAACCACCGCCTCCAGGGCGTCAGCTTCCCCAGGATCGCCGAACTCCCTGACAGCCCCGATCGAAAACTGAGAAGTCTTCCTCAGGCACTCGAAGTCGAGACTCTTCGCCAACACCATTGATATCATTATTTTCAAACCGGTATAAAAGAGGCTGGTATGTTGCTCAGTCAGCGCAACTAGATCCGATTGAACGCCAGGAGTGTCCACGATATCAGCGAGCCCCCCTCCGGGAATAATTACAGACGAAGTGGCCACAGCCGCCGCTTCGATGGGTGGTGCGACCGAAGGAGGTACGACGACGACGGTCGAAGTCATTAGCATACTCGCGAAAGACGAAGTCACAATGACGGGTTCGTCCTCCTCTCGAGGTGACGAAGCCACTCCAGGCGAGCTGGCCCCCGAAGGTATTTCCTCCTCGAAGTCGAAAGCCTCTGTATCATCGCCAGGAGCCGGAGCAGAGCCAGAAGGTGCTTCAACGCCGTATTCCCCGTAGACGCCATCTCCTGCGAAAAGGACCAGAAAGTTGATATCAATATGATGGTAATCTTTCCAAAGGGAGACATAAAGACGATATTTACCCGGAGCCAACGGTATATATGGCGCATCTGCAGCCGATGTAGCTAAACCACGCTCTAATGACGCAATGCGAACTATCATACCTGAGAAGGAGGTGGGCCAACCGACTTCGCCCGGAGTTCTGCCAAGCCTTCACCAAGACGCAGTCGAGGTTCGTCAACTGGAATCTTGCTAGACGTGCTCGCTGACACAGCGGGAGTTTTATCCGTTGCTGGTCTAGGGAAAGATTCTTCCATCTGCCGCGGCCTCACAGGCAATCTTGTTCCGCTACCTAGAGCAGTAGCCACGACAGCGACCTCTAGCAAAGAATCTCCGGCGCCGCCGGCCGGAACTATAGAAGGTCCCTCTCTAAAAGGCGAGGAACCTCCGGCCAAAGAATCATCCCTGATATGGGGAGATGCAGGCTCACTCCCAGGAGCCTCAATACCAAGAATGCGAAGAGGACGAGCAACCGTCTCCTTCCTCCTCTTACGAAGAGAAGCCTCCTTCGGGGCAGAAGCCCGTTGCTTCACAGAAGAGACTACCGAAGCCCCCGCAGTCGGAGGCACTTCACACCTCGACACCGACACCTGAGGCTCATCCGGAGTGCTAGACTCCTCACCCTCGTCAGAAGAAACCGAGGGGACTTCAACTCTTCCCCCAGACTGGGAAGAAGGCACCCTGAAGCTTCCACGTTTATCAAAATTGCGATGGAAGGTGTTAATCGCCACATAGAACTGGGCGTAAGAATGGAGAATGCGGAGCTCCGTGGAGGTTGTAACAACCGGCACAATGAAGATTGCTCCCGTATAACCCATGATAAAATATTGCCACCCTCTAGCTCCATCAATGAGTCCGCCCCTGGACCTGAAGCTGGTGACGGCATTGTCCACGTGCAACTGATCGTACCCAAACTGCCCGGTGAAACGACTAGGCAAGTAGGACTCGAAGAAGCAATGATCTTTGCTCCTATACAACAGATGGGAGGGTCTAATGCAGACCAACCAATTAAAAGCTTCCGGAGAAAGATCGGTCTTCTCTCCACCTGAATCCTCAAGCCTCACCCCTGATTGATTGCGATGTACAGGAGGGAGAGTGCAAAGGAGCTTCCAGCCGTGACTGAGGTTCAACACCAGCCGACAGTCCAAAGTGGTGTTGACATTCCAGGGAGAGTCTTTGTAGTTCAGCAAGAAATTACCCCCCGAGCTGCTACCAGAGCCGGGAGACATCACCCGGGGGTTGTAGAGAATTAACCATCCCATCAAATACAGTATGGTAATTCCACCCGGGGAAAACTCTCACGTCGAGCTTCATCGACAACCAACGCATCAGTCATGGCTCTCAGGCCAGCCTGTATACGGCACACCAAGGTAGGAAGCAAGCCCAGTCTTGCCCCGAACACCAGGCACACTGCCGGCCACAGGATGTTCCGGTGAATGCGGTCCGCAGACGCAGTACCAGGCACTACTACTCGACGTAGCCATATCGAGAGGAAACCGGCCAGCTGGGCTTCCTTAGACAGAGGCCTGCGATAGCGCCTCAAGTAACTGTAGGCCTTAGTGCCTTCGGGATACTTTCCTACCCCCTCAACGAGAATCTGATCTGGAGCCTTAGCCTCCTCCATAAGATCCTCAACAACCTGGGCACTAAGCATGCCCAAACAGTTCACGGGCTCATTCTTGCCCCCCGAGGCTTTCTCCGACTTTATGGCCCTGGCTCGGTGGAAGAAGAGGTAGGACATCCACTCGGTGATGTGAGCCAAATCAGAAGGCTCGTTATAAAAAGTGGTGCACGCGAAGTATTGACACATCAGCTTCTGATACACTTTCGCCACCCGAGGCTCCAAGTCCCCCAATTCCCGGTTAGTAGGGACATACTCTTCATATGGGGTATCCCCCATCGGCAGTCTCGAGACAACTGCCATCTCATGAAGGGCCAATCCCAGCTCCCCCAGTGGAGTGACGAAGGTCCCAGTGAGCGAAATATATCGCTCCATCAGTGCCAAGAATAAATTAGGATTGGGAGGCAACCCGACACTCGTCGCACTCACAGCGGCATACAGTCCAATGCCCTCCAGCTCTCTCTGAAAGTGCTTCAAGGCCCAGTTAACTAGGCAAGTCCATCGGAGGTTTGTTGGGATAATCCACCCATTGCACCGAGGATTCTCCTTGGGGTATACCCCACCTCGTCCCATGAAGTCGTTGCAGAAGGTCGGCAATTGAACCGGCTGGATCATTGAGCTGTCTTCACTCGGGACACTGCCTGGGAACAGTCCTATGAACAACTTCACAACACCGGAAGGGCGGCTGACAAACGACCCCTGGTCATCCCCTTTCAGATGAAAGATCTTCTCCGGCTTGCCGTGAAGATAGGGAGTCAGCGTCCACGACATCCTCCTGCGATGTGTGGCATGGAAGAAAGCCGAGATGGGATAATCTCTCGGCATCGTGGGCAGATACAAGACCACGCTCTCGGCAGAGAAAACCTAAGGTTCTCTCTTGGGCTTCGTCTGGGACTGCTTGTCTATCATGTCCCCGAAGAGAGAGGCCGGCTTGATGTACTGCTCCCCGTCTACGTACGTCAGGGGCTCCCCGTTGATCATGCTCAGCAGCATTCGCTCGCCCTGAGCCAATATCAAAATCCCCCTTCCTTCAGGGTACTGGGGTCCGGAGATAGGAAATGCCACGTGGGACAGATCCTCCAGATAGTTCGAGTGCAGCATCCCGGCAGCGGAACCCATTACCTCGGCCAGTGGAGACTCACCCAAATCAACTGCAAAAGTGCAAAGAAAATATGTCTTTATAAATCTTGCACAAACATACAGACCGAACAAACGACAGTCTGTGCTCTACGCCAGGATTGTACGAATTTGGTTATTTTACGCCGAAAGTCTCCTCCACAAGCGTAAAACTTAAATTTTACGACATACACCTATTTTCGGTAGCCAAAGCTTTTTTACGCTTGGAACTACGAAAATATGGAGTTATTTTTACGCTGGCACATTAGAAATATGGGCGTAAAAGATGAAAATGCCTCCGTGTATCATCTTCCTCAAAGAGGCTATCAGCACAGAAGACGACCTAGCGCGGTCATGTTCAACTTGTGCGTAGGATTTTTTGTTATTTTTTGTCACCCCAAAGGCTCTACCTCTAAGACCGGGTGCGCTGCTCCTCGGCGGGATACTTCGCTCGGAAGGAAGTTCACCTTGCCCAACCGAAGACTCCCTTGCTGGGGCAGAAGAATGAGAAGAAGAACCTATGCTCTTTCCCTTAGTGGAGGGGGTTTGTTTCGGCGCCATTTCTGAAGACTCGAAGTGCTCGGAGAAGGGACGAAGAAAAACTCGAACAGTCGAAAGCTCTCTTTCGTAGAAGACAAATAAAAAGTTTTTCTCTCAAAAGCTTGGGATATATATAGAGTTCGAGTTGACTCCTCGAATCCTCGGACGGACTCCTCGAAACCCTAACCAAATCTCCTAAATTAAATACTTGGTTATGATTGGGTCCTACGTCAGCCTATTATTCAGAGAAGGCGGACAGTCGGCGAATTCAAAAAGATTCTTCGTGCAAAGCAGTTAAGCGGTTCCTACGCTAAAGGATCTTTCTACGCTCGACAGCAATAGATCTACGGTTTTACGCTCGCAAGCTATAAGTCTATGGTTTTTTGCCGGATGCCTTTGTGCTCGTTAGCTTTTATGCTCAAGAGGCTACAAACCTACGACTTTACGCTCAGCAGATACCAAATCGATTATCTCACGCTAGGTGGCGCTCAGTTTACGCTCAGAAGCAACAGATCCGCAAACTTTACGCTCGGAGAAATTTTTTATTCAGGAGCTACATATCTCCACTCCTACGCTAAAGGAGCTTTCTATGCTCGAAAGCTACGAATCTATGGCTTTACGTTTGACAGCTATAAGTCTATGGTTTTACGCCCGGATGCCTTTGTGCTCGGTAGATTTTATGCTCGAGAGGCTACAAACCTACGACTTCACGCTCAGGAACCACAAGTCTACGATTTCACGCTCGATGGTGTTCTACGCTCACAGGCTACAGATCTACAGTTCTACGCTAAAGGAGCTTTCTATGCTCGACAGCTACGAATCTACGACTTTACGTTCGACAGCTATAAGTCTATGGTTTTACGCTCGGATGCCTTTGTGCTCGGTAGCTTTTATGCTCGAGAGGCTACGAAACCTACGACTTCACGCTCAGGAACCACAAGTCTACGATTTCACGCTCGATGGTATTTTATGCCCAGAGGCTACAGACTGATGATTTCACGCTCCACGACTTTCCGCATATCCGAACAGTCCCCGAAGCGGTCAATTGCAAAGAGTTCACACAAAAGATACTCGTTCTTGACCCCAAAGTATCCCAAGTACCCGAAACACACAGAGTTCAAACATTGAGAAATTACTCTTTTCGGGTCCAAAATTGGAGGTTCATCCAGACCCCAGTCTGAATATCTCGTCTGTCAAGATGGCAACTCAGTTTGACAGCCATTTCTCGACCCTGTTCCAAGGGAGTTTTGAGAGATCATTCTTGAAGACGAAGTCTGAACAAATTTTTTGCTCATCAGAAGCAGTAGTTCAGAGCTCTACGCGGTCCCTCAGTCCTAGCAACAAAACAGTTCTAAAGGTTCAACAGGCTTAAACAGCGTTCTATGTACTATTCGCTACACGTAAAGGACAGGGCCTAATACTCTTCTTATCAGAGTTGGCATAAAGAATCAGACGTGTCGAAGTTGCACATATTCAGACTTTACAGCAACGTATGGCAAGACAATCATATGCAGAGAAGAAAGACGATTTTTATTAAAGATTAAAGTCATGATTACATATGAGGGAAATCCTGTCTACAAGGGGTTTTTCTTTATTTTTTATGGTTACATATGAGGGAAATCCCGTCTACAAAGGGCTTCCTCATCATCGTCGTCGGAAGATCGCCCCCAGAATCCATTCTACCGGGTTCTCGCATCGGCGTAGGTCTTCCTCTTCTCCCATGGCAGTTCATCGACCACCACAGTCATGAACAAGAAGATCCTCCATACGCCATGGCCGATCCAGTTGAGGCTTCTTTAACCCAACTCGATCGAGGACAGCAGTCACAGTATGTCTGCTCTTGTCCGCGGAGGTCTTAGGGGGAAATATACAGCTTGCAAGCTGTGTGGTCAAATACGACCCTTCCTATCTCCTGGGCAAAAGCCATATAAAGTTGCTGATTATCCCGAGCAAGGGAGGCTAAGATATCCTTCCATAATCCATCGTCGCAGTGGACACTTGCTCGAAGATGCCGTCTTTTTCGGCTCCTTACATGCTGGAAGAACATGATCTCCTTCTTCCTCAGGTCGACCCGACGAACTTCGGCGATCATCTCTGCATGGTGATGGGAATGTGGGGAGAACAGGTTAACTCCCCCAGCATTTTTATAGGCGAAAGAGATCACATCGGTCCCCAATAAATCTGCCATAAAGTCTGTATTGACCGTTTCAATGCTCCATTCAGAAATGTTTCGAGTTACGAGGGGCCGTTCATGCTTCATTCAAAGCGTTTCAAATTTCGAGGAATTTAAAAGCTTTGAAGGGGGTCTTGTAGAAGCATGAAAAATACGCGGGGACGAGCTACGCAGCATATTGATGCAGAGCAGCATAAACAGAGGCCTTCAGAGCCATCAAGAGTACAAGCTCAAGGGACCATCCGCGTAAGTGCAGTACGTCCAGGCCGCTCCAGCATAAACGGGGTTCTTCATCGCCTCCATGGCGTAAAACTCATCCGCTCTCAAAGCAGCGTTAAAGCGTACGAGGAACGCTAAGTCTTCACCGAAATAAACATATCAAGTCACGCAGTGAACCTGACCTCTGACTCATGACAAAAAGTGCTGCACGGCTACCCAAACGACGGCTGGAAACGAGGACAGACCCCTCGGGATGCGCACCACAGTATGATGGCGGATCTTTGCATTTAATGCAGAGGATTTAGTTAAAATATCGCCGAACCATCGTTTACTGACGTCCCCTCAGCATAAACTTCTCCTTCGCGTACAAGGGGATATGCTGCCTTGTTTTAACAGGCAAACATGAGCTGTTTTATGCTCCGTAGTAGACAAACCGCCTGCCACATCAAAAGCTGCACTTTGTACGGGGCTCGAGGCACGTCTCTACGTCTAAATTGCACAGAGCGGTGACAGTTTCTCTGGAGGCACGTCCCTGCGATAGTTGCACAGAAGGGCTGCAGACCTTCAAAATACGCCTCCGCATTTAATGCACAAGATGATGGAAAATCTCTGCAAGAGATTTGATTATATCTTCAAAAGCCATAATTCCGGCTAAAGACGTCCACATCAGCACTCTAGCACGATACGCAGCGGCTTCTACGCCTATTCAAGATTTGTGCTCCTTCGGCTTCTACGTCCATTCGGCTTCAAACGCCCACTCAGTCTCTACGACCATTCGGCTTCAAACGCCCACTCAGTCTCTATGACCATTCGGCTTCTACGCCTACTCGGCTTCTATGCCCATTCGGCTTCTATGCCCACTCGGCTTCTATGCCTATTTGGCTTCTACGCTAGGGTGACAGTCATTTGGCTTCTACGCCAACCTCTTCTACACAAGGGATACCTACTTACAGGGCTTCTACGCCGTGATCTTCGCAGCAGATATACGCGTTTTATCCCCTTAGTTGGACCTGGGTCACATGCTCACTCAAAAGGTCATCTATACGCAGGCATTGGTTATTTTAACCGTTGTGTAAAAGGGTGCTGTACTTTTCACTCCTCGGTTCTTACACCGACAGAGTTGTCACTGTCACCAAAACTCTATAAATAGAGACCCCTATCAATGGGGAACAGGGTCGAAAAACTAAAAACTTGAAGATCGAACAAGGTCAAACTTTCCAGAAAGATCGAACCGGAGGTCAAGAGAGAGAGAGAGAGAGAGAGAGAATCCGAAGATCAGGCAAAGAGCAGGGATCGACGACTTTGGCATCGTGCACCCACCCTCTTCTACAACCTTCGAAGCTGCTACCTGTCTTCCACAGCACTTCTTCAATATCGTGTGGTCCAAGGGCTAAAGTGATCGACTGCAGATCAGACACCTATAGCAATTTATACCCAGATTAAATAAATTGTACTCCCACATCCTCGTATATGATTAAATTGTACAAGTTTGTTTGTAAACCAAAGGGCGCGAGTTTTGTATAAACCCCGTCATTGAAATATACTTTCATTCTTTCGTTTAATACCATAAACAGCAGTCTTTGTGGACTTAACACCACGGGCGGACTTAGAGTTAAGTACAGGTGTTAAGTTGAGATGACAGCCGATATGATAATCGATAGCCAGAAACTCGGAGAATTCGTTCAGAGGTAATATGAACATGACAAACTTCTGGGATGCAATTCCATCGGGGATGGAGGCGCATATCTGCTCAGAGATAATATGGACATGGCAGTTTTTATGGACCTAACACCGCTGACGTACTTAGAGTTAAGTACGGGCATTAAGTTGAGATGACAGCCGATATGATAATCGATAGCCAGAAACTCGGAGAGTTTGTTCAGAGGTAATATGAACATGACAAACTTCTGGGATGCAATTCCATCGGGGATGGAGGCACATATCTTTTCAGAGGTAATATGGACATGGCAGATTTTGTGGACCTAACACCGCTGGCGTACTTAGAGTTAAGTACGGACGTTAAGTTGAGATGACAGCCGATATGATAATCGACAGCTAAAAACTCGGAGAGTTTGTTCAGAGGTAAAATGAATATGACAAACTTCTGGGATACAATTCCATCGGGGATGGAGGCGCATATCTGCTCAGAGGTAATATGAACATGGCAGTTTTTGTGGACCTAACACCGCTGGCATACTTAGAGTTAAGTACGGGCGTTAAGTTGAGATGACAGCCGATATGATAATCGACAGCCAGAAACTCGGAGAGTTCGTTCAGAGGTAATATGAATATGACAAACTTCTGGGATGCAATTCCATCGGGGATGGAGGCGCATATCTGCTCAGAGGTAATATGGACATGGCAGTTTTTGTGGACCTAACACCACTGGCGTACTTAGAGTTAAGTACGGGCATTAAGTTGAGACGACAACCGATATTTAGAGGTAATATGAATATGATAATCGGTAGCCAAAACCGAGAAGGTTTGTTCAGAGGTAATATGAACATGACAAACTTCTGGGGAAAGGAATAAAATGCTTGGATGATGATCATAAACTTATGTCTGGACAATTCACTGTGGAGTGATTTTCCTGAAGAATCCATTGGAGAAACTTTTTAGGGACTCTTCCTCAGGTACATTCTTGAAGAGAGCGAAATTGTCACGTAAAAAAAAAGAATGAAAATCCAATTGGTAATGCCCGTCCCTTTGTTTACAGATGCAAAGTGATGACCTTGGCCTCGATCAACTCCTGAATTCTCTTTTTTAGCACATAGCACGCCCTTGTGGGGTGATGAGTATAACGATGGAAGAGACAATAATCTGGGTCATAAACTTTGCCAGCCCTCTCAGGATGTCTGATGTTCGGTAGCTGAATCTTGCGTTCCTTTATCAACATATTGAAGATTTTAATGATGTCGTCTTCATTGAAGGAGAAAGTCCCTTTCGGTCTCTGGGCTCCTGATGCCTGAATTTTATGGTTTTCTGGGAAGATCGTCGTCGTTGCATCATCTTTGGATCTTGAGGGAATTCTACCCCCAGCTTTGGATGCGCCCTGTTTTATCGAGGTAGGCTAACCCCAGATATGCCGTGGCGTCTGTCCTCAGAAGCCGATTTAGCAGGACCTGCCTCTGGTTGTATAGGACTAGACTTTGAAGATTTGGGCTTCGCAAGAGATGCAGTATACCCTAACCCAAAATGAGCTTGTTGACAGTAAGAGTTACCATGCAACGATGTTTGTCTGCCCTTTCCATAGTTGAGGCCTTGTTTTAGCTTCAAATCATAACCCATGCCTTGTATAATTTTTAACGCCTGCGGGCTATATCTGTGGATTTGTATTCTGCCAGTTTTAGGCTCACAAAATTCTTCCTGTATGATCGGGCTGCTCCGTACGCAACCGAAGACTATTGGATGCTGGTCGTCACGAGTTGGAGGAATAATAAAGATGGAATCTTCACGTGGTCTACCTGTCATGACGACATTAGATGTTGATGCATCTTCCCATAAGATCTCCCCGCGTTTGACCGTTAGGGGAACTAAAACCTGTTCATGACCCTTGTCTTCGTGTTCCTGGATCAGAAATTCACACAAGTCAAGAGTCTTTACAGAAGAAGAAGATGATGGTTTATTCCTTCTGTTCACATCAGTGGGCATGCAGATGTTGGGAACCATAGTTTTCCCTGTGCCACCTATATACAACAGGTTGGCCATCTGGGTGGCGGATAATCCCCGAGGAGGGTGTCTTCCCGCAAATTGAGCCTTCTTTACCCTGAGGGACTTCTCCTGGCATAATTTGGAGCTCTTCTCTGGTTGGCGTGAAGCTGAGGATGTCCTCAGTCGGCCGTCAGCCTCTCGCATAATCCGGAGGGCTGGCAGATTCTTCCCTTGCAGGCGTAAAGGCCGAGAAGTTGGGTAGTCCACCACTTGCTTTTCCTTGCGTAGATTGTCGGGATCATCTGCTTTTCCGTGGAAGGCAGATGTATTTTTACGCGCGGAGCGCGTTTGTGATTCCTGATTTGGCGCTGAGGCATCATCAGAAATTTTGTCTATTTTGCCAGGGACGGGAGACTGAATTTTACGCACAGAGTACGGGTTATACTTCTGGGTTAGCGCTGAGACATTGCCAGAAGTTTTGTCGGCCCTGCCAGAGACAGGTGACTGAATTTTATACGCAAGGCACGGATTATACTTCTGGGTTAGCGCTGAGGCTTTGCCAGAAGTTTTGTCGGTCCTGCCGGAGACAGGTGACTGAATTTTACATGCAAGGCACGGATTATACTTCTGGGTTAGCGCTGAGGCTTTGCCAGAAGTTTTATCGGTCCTGTCAAAGACAGGTGACTGAATTTTACGAGCAAGGCATGGAGGGAGCAATGCTACAACCTTATTGGTCGGAGAGATCGGAGAGATCAGAGAGTCCACAGGAATGGTAGAGGATATCTTGGGCATCCAGACCTTGCGTAGCTTCCTGTTATTTTGGACGGAGAGGGAGTGAGAGCTACCCCCTGTTTGAAGCATGTCTTCGTAGGCAGACTGGTCGAACTGGACGATCAGTGTCTTCTTCACGGATCCCACGGATACCGCATCGTGTTGAGCAATAGCTTCCTCATCCGAAGAGAAAGATGTCCCCAGCAGAGTTGCTATCTTATTTAGGAAAATAAATGAAAAAAGATTTAATGATGTGGAAAACGAGATCTTATACAAAAACTCAATCTTCTTTTATGTTTACAAACAAGATTGTACAATTTAATCCTATACGAGGATGACTGAGTACAATTTATTTAATCTGGGTAAATATTGCTATAGGTGTCTGATCTGCAGTCGATCACTTTAGCCCTTGGACCACACGATATTGAAGAAGTGCCGTGGAAGACAGAAAACAGCTTCGAAGGTTGCTAAAGAGGGTGGATGCTCGATGCCAAAGTCGTCGATCCCTTCTCTTTGCATGAGCTCTGGATTCTCCTCTCCTCTCTCTCTTGACCTCCAATTTCTTTGACCGTTAGATATGATACTGGATTTCTTGATCAATTTTTGGACCAATTTCTTCGACCTTGTCCTCTGTTGATAGAGGTCTCTATTTATAGAGTTTTTAGTGACAATGACCACACAGTCGGTGTAGAAACCGAGTAGTAGAAAGTACATCTCCCTTTTACACGATGGTTTAAAATAACTAATGCCTGCGTATAGATGATCTTTTGAGTAAGCATGTGACGCACATCCAACTAAGAGACAAAAAGCATATATCTGCTGCGAAGATCACGGCATAGAAGCCATGTAGGTAGTTATCCCTTGTGTAGAAGTGGTTGGCGTAGAAGCCAATGAATGTCACTATGGCATAGAAGTCAAAATAGGCATGGAAGCCGAGTAGGCATAGAAGCCAAGTAGGCATAGAAGCCGAGTAGGCGTAGAAGCTGGGTGGTCATAGAGGTCGAGTGGCCTAGAAGCCAAGTAGGCATAGAAGCCGAGTAGGCGTAGAAGCCGAGTGGGCATGGAAGCCAAGTAGGCATAGAAGCCGGGTGGGCATAAAAGCCAAGCAGGCGTAGAAGCCGAGATGATGTGGACATTTTAGCCAAAATTACGGCTCTTGGAAACATAATCAAATCTCTTGCATTAAATGCAGAGATCTGCCCCCCTCCTGCGCATTAAATGCAAAGGCTTGTCTTTAAGATTTGCCATCATTCTGCGCATTAAATGCAGATACGTGCCTCGAATTCTGTACAAAGAGTAACTGCTAATGTGGCGGTCTGTTTGCCTTCTGCGGAGCGTAAGAAGCTCACGTCTGCCTGTGTAAAATTGGGCGGCGTATTCCCTTATATGCGTAAGAGTAGTTTACGCAAAGGGGATGTCACTAAACGATGGTTCAGTGACATTTAATCAAATCTCTGCATTAAATACGGGGATCCGTCTTTATTCTGCTCATTAAATAAGAAGGCATGTTTTGAAGGCCTGCCACCCTTCTGTTCATCAAGTGCAGAGACGTGCCTTGGGCATCTGTCAGTATTCGGCACTTTAAGTGCAGAGATGTGCCTCGAGAAACTGTCATCGCCCTGCGCATTAAATGTAGAGACGTGCCTCGAGCCCTGTACGAAGTACAGCTTTTGACGTAGCATGCTGTTTATCTTCTCCGAAGCGTAAACAGCTCACATCGGCCTGTGTAAAACTAGGCAGCGTATCCCTTTGTATGTGTAAAAATGGTTTACGCAAAGGAAATAGCAGTAAATAACAGCCTGGGTTACAGTGCCGCGCCATCATGATACCCATCGCTTGGGTTGTCGTGTAGTACTCTTTGTCAGGAGTCCAGACGTCAGGATCATTGTATGATCTGACAAATTCATTTCGAAGAATACGAAGCGTTCCTCGTACACTTATATGCTGCATTGAAAGCGGATGAGTTTTACGCCATATAGGCGATGAAGCACCTTGTTTACGCCAAAGCAGCCTGGACATACTGTATTACACGGATGGTCCTTGAGCCTAGATTTTTATGCTGTGCTCAGCGAAAAAGCTCTGTTGCACGTTTGATGGCTCTGAGGTCATTTGTTTACGCTGTCCTGCATCAACATGCTGTGTATGGCTATCCAGCGTATTTTTTATGCTTCTACACTTATTGCGTATGGGTGTCTGGATCTCTCGATGCTTTGTATGTTGGAATAAATACCCACTATTTATAGCCTTCAATAAGGCATCACGTAGGAGTATGGACATGAATTGCATGGCATATGACACTGCAGGTTCATAAGAATTGGTAGGATCATAATTGTGCATGACACTACGGGCGCATGACACATTTAGATACATAGGAGCACATGGCACTGTGGGCACATAAGACACCTAGATGTAGGTGGGTGCATGGCACTATGGGCACATCAGATACCTAGATGTAGGAGGGCGCATGGCACTGCGGTCGAATGATACACTTAGATACATAGGGGAGCATGACACTGCGGCCACATGAGACACCTAGATGTAGGTTAGTGCATGGCACTGCGGGCACATGAGATACCTAGATGTAGGAGGGAATATGGCACTGCGGGCACATAAGACACCTAGATGTAGGAGGGCGTATGGCACCGCGGTCGCATGGCACCACGGGCGCATGTGAATCCACATAGACTGTTGGCACATTGGCCAGAATCCTTGAGACACAAGGAGTTAGACTACTGAGGCCCATTATTATGGCTCATGGAGCTAGGTCTCTAGGGCGCATGGAGTAGATTTTCCATGCTTCTATAAGATCAATTTAGGAGCCACATCGTTGCCCAAATTTACTTGTATAACTATATTTGTCTAGAGATTTTTACTAATGAAGATCGGTTTAGGAGCCACATCGTCGCCCAAATCCACTGGTATAACATCGTCGCTCCAAATTGCTCGAATAATAATTCCCACATGGTTTTTGGTTTCAGAGCCCATGGTTCTATTTCAAAGAGTTCGATTGGATGCTCGTTGTCCTCTTTTAGATCCGCTGATGCCATATTACTGGAAAATACTTGTTTGAGTATGTCACTCCCCGTTCCCAAAATACGTATGTTGGGATATATTTATTTCTTGCTTGTATTTATTCCCGCTTAGAGTATTTCTTGCAGACATGATCATTAGATTGCAAGCATGGAGACTAGACACATTCTTTGGTTTAGTATGGTTCATGGTTTATTTGTGGGTTAGTTTATTCATGAATTTGAACCTATGGTCTAAACCTCAAACCCTAGCTATATAAGCAAACTTGTTTCTCTCTCTTCCCTCATTCTTTATTTTTTCCTTTTTTATTTATTTCTAGGCAAGTACACCTTGCACTACATGGAGAAACCTTTTGATTTCTTGTTCTTTTCTTGCATTTTATTAGTCTATTCTGTACTTATGATGATTCTGACCGCTTTTAATACTTGGAGTTCTTATTTTGATGGATATATTTGCTTAGATATACTTTTCTAACTTAGGGTTTCATGGGTTCCTTGAATTTTTGGTGGTTTTGATCTAGTAAAATATAGTATTTTTGAAAATTAGATTTTGAAAAGAATGGAGCACTTCATTTTGAATGTTTTGGCTTTTAATTCACTTAATTCAGAGTAAAAATGTAGTTTTTATGAAGAAAACAAAATTTAGATTTTTGGAGCTTTTTTGCCATGGCCGAACCTGCTGTTGGAGAAGACGAAGTCTTCATACGGCCAGCGAGCTATGCGGCTGAGAGTGATATGCGGCCCGAGAGGGTTATGCGGCCAGAGATCTTGCCGCATATTAACCAACATGAGTCTATCTCATTGGACGCATGACTGCCATCGCACAAGTTTCCTTGAACACTTGTGTTCACTCGCTGAACGAACAAGAATTTTGCTAAGTCCAAAACATTCTATGCGGCATCGAACTCCATGTGGCCACCATCCCTGGACGCAGACTCTGAAACTGTGGCACATCTTTTTATGGTTTTATCTTTTCTTCCGGACACACTTTATGTCACATCACACTTTATGGAACATCACTGACACTTTATTAATTTTTTGTCGCATTATCACTTATTTCGAGGAGTAGACTTTTACCCTGACTCCATGCGGCATGACTCTATCTGTCATGACTATATGCGGCAAGGATTGTCATGCAGCTAGACTTCTCATGCGGCCTTGATCCTTCTGCGCTTATGCGACCCCTTGTACACGTTTTATTGGACTAGTTTTGGTTGAATATTTCTTTGGACTTTATGAGTTGTATGTATGATTTTGATGACCATAAAAGTATTAGAACCATCTATGCATCATGACCCGAACACTTGTATCCGTGCTGATACACTTACTTTGTGCTATGTGTTCCTACGTGCAAAGTGTTCCTACGATTATATTACATATTTGCACTATGGTGCACCTATGCGCTACGTGACATGTGATATAACTCAGTCTCCAGCATGGACATAAGGGTTAGTTAATGACCAAGCGTGGCTAGGATCTGTTGATTGTTGCATCATGCTGGGGTAAATCCAAATTGAACTATCAAGTGACAAAGTATATTCTTATCCAGCGTAGTCGTACTATGGTACATCATATAAGGAGAATACCATATGACCAAGCCATTAGATTCTAGTTAAAATTAGGGTTAACTGGGCAACTAAACTTGTAAAGCATTGGGAGGGAATGAAATCTCGAGATCGGGCCTAACTAGCCACCTCTAGTCATCTGAATTAGGGTGTAAATGCTAGTCCCCATGGATATTGTATAAATTCTTATTAGTGGATTGTAATATCCGACTATTATATGATATTATTTGTTCTATGAGATCTTAGCACGATGGCCTTAAGAGGGACCGGTGCATACTACTATGTGCTATGCGACAATTTATGGCTCGGCTAACCCTGCTAGTACCTGATTCGATCTGAGGATTCCCATATACATAATATCTCTGGGATAACCCAAACTCTATCTAGTAAGTCGTTCAAGTGATTGGCCGATTATGTAACAGAGTGTGTTTGTGTATTATAACTACTGTCAAATGGTCTAGGAACATAAACTATCATGGTGCGATGGTTAAACCCTTGTCCTTGTTTGGTTGTACGGTTAGATTGTTATGTCACGATAGGCTATGAACCAAAACTATGAGACATGACTATATATATATATATGTATCTATTTCATAACCTGGTTTTATTTTTGCATTCATGCTTCCTTTGTGGTACTTATATTTGGGGTCTAACCCTACTGGTTTTGTATGGCCAGGTTTAGAGCCAGCACTTAAAGATCAAGCATACTTCCCCCTGAACAATGGCGCACACCAGACGGAAGGCCACTGAGGAAAACAAGTGGGTTTCTTCTTCCCTGCTCCTTATTCAATATTTTACTCATTTTGGGATATAGTTTACTACATGATTACAATTAATCAGACTGCTGCTGATCATGGTCATATACTCTTGTTACTCTGCCAACTTTTTTTTTGCAGAGCTAGTTTCTTGAATGTTGTGGCAGGGCGCTTGGGATGCCATACTTCCTTGTCAAATATGTTCTATGTTTACTATTCTTATTTGACTGATTAAAACAATAGATATTCTATGTGACCCTAAGTGACTTGCTTGTAGTATGCACCCCCTTGTCTAGTTACATCCATAACTGCCGTACGATGTTCTATACCTTGTACGGGAGAGCTGGCCATGTCAGTCTCCATATTCCGATACTGGTCGAGTCAAGGTTTTAGTGATGGCCCATGTAGGTTTGTGTATTTTCAGACTTGTAGGGTGTTATGGTCATAGGAGTCTCAATCAAAATTTGTCCCCTTCTATATCTTACTTCATCTTCCTCGATACTACCACTTGAACTGTTAACTGCTTGCCTATTGATCCTTTTTGTCCTGTTCTTGATGGTTCTTATCCTTTTATTTAGGGCTTTCTCAGTTGCTGGAGCAGCAGGCATGGCAGGGCAGGATTCCCCTGGGCAACAATGAAAGGTGGCACCTGTTCAGAGTTAAATTCGAATAGAGTCAGAAATTGAACAAGCTGGCACAGAGGAACCAGAAGTCGGACATATCGAGCAACTAGCCCCTAAAATACCCATACCCCCAGTAGTACCAGCAGTACCAGTGGTACTTGACACCCAACATTGCTGGAGATCCTCCGGGGAATGATGGCTACGTAGCAACACCAGATGACGGTGCAAAAGCATCAACAATTTCAATAGCAAGAACATAATGTCTTATAGAGTCAGGGTTTACAGACGGCCCTGAAAGTAGGAGGAAGGACTGATTCAGGGGCATCGGTTAGATTTTTCTGACTTAACCTAAGGTACTTCGATGGCACGGAGGACGCCATCACAGCAGCTACCTGGTTACAGGACATTGAGGTCATTTTGGCAGCAGTAAGATTTTTGGCTGATGAACAAGTTGATCAAGTTCGATTGCAGCTTCAAGACCATGCCTGGGACTGGTGGGCGTCAGTAGATGTTGGCTTGAGGCATCCCATCTCTTGGGATAGTTTCAGGGCTCAATTTAGGGCTAAATATTTTGGAGTTATAGCGCAGTATGAGCTCCAATAGAGATTTATCGGTCTCAAGCAGGCCAGTAGAATAGTGGATGGATACGCAGCCGAGTTTTGCAGGCTGAGTAGATTCGCTCCAACTATGGTGGCTACGGAGTCGGATAAAGCAATGAGGTTCCAACAAGGAGTTTATCTAAAAAATTTATAACTGGTAGAGGGGCACGACTACCAGACTTATGAAGAGGTACTGATAGCAGCTCGGAGACACAAGCTTACCATGCAAAGGTTATCGGCAATGACATAAGGCCAGAAGAGCTCTAATGCTCAAAGTGGAGGAGGAGGTAGAGGAGTACCTCGGATGTCAGCACTATCACCTGGCGTTCATATCCATGATTCAACACCGAAGAGGGCTACAGTTTTGATGGTGACAGTACTGGCTCGGCAGCAGCCGAGACAACAATAATAACAACAACGCCAGGGAGTACCAATAGATTGCACTTACCGTGGCAAGGTAGGCCATACTAGAGATATATGTAGGACAGCCAAAGGATTATCTATGAGGTATGGCAGTCCAGATTACAGCATTGGCAATTGCCCGATGATGTAGTGGCCAGGAGGGCCAGTCCAACATTTATCAACACTGCCAGCACCAGGGGAAGTCCAGCAGAGAAGGCCTGCAATAGCAGTAAGGCCATTCGCTTAGCGTCCGTTACTGACATAAGCTGAGATATACCAGCAGCAGCAGAACTAGCAGCAGGGCTAGTAGAGGCCACAATAACGTCACCAAGGAAGACAACAGCGAGGAGCACAGCAGGGCCAAGGGCAGGCATTTACCTTGTCCTTGGATGAGCTTTAACATTGGGCGACGTGATGACAGGTAACATTTCTGTCGCATCCTTTCTTGATGCAGTCTTATTGTATTCAAGCGCATCTCATTCATTTGTATCTATACAATTCGCGATACATATTAGATTGGAGTTCGAGGCATTGCCAGAGAGGTTGAATATACTTACTTGTAATAGACTCGTAGGAATTAGTAGAATATGTATAGCGTATCCGGTCGTAGTGTGCTGGTATTGTTCACTACCAGCACGATTGATCGAGTTTCCTATAGGTAACTTTGACGTTATCTTAGGCATGGACTGGCTAAGAGACAGTCATGCTACGATAAATTGCCATAAGGGTAAGGTATTATTTATTATCCCGAGTACGGAAGGTTTCACCTTCGACAGATCTGTGGACGACAAACATGAAAAGTAGATCATAGTGATATTGTTAGTAGAAGAACAACTCCCAGAGATAGTTAAGGAGTTCTTAGACGTCTTCCCGTAAGAACCACTAGGGTTACCCCTAGTAAGAGACGTTGAGTTTGGTATAGAATTAATCCCTGGGGTAGGGCTAATATCTTATAAAGTTTACCAATTGGCACCATCAGAGCTAGATATACTGTACCAACATATAGATGAACTAAAGTTAAAGAAGTTTATTTGAGCCAGTGGATCACATTGGGGAGCTCCAGTGGTTCTAGTGAAGAAGAAGGATGGGTCGTCACGGTTATGTATCGACTATAGACAGTTGAACACTGTAATAGTGAAGAACAAGTATCCATTACAAAGGATCGATGATTTATTTGATCAGCTGAGTAAAGCAAAGGTTTTCTCCAAGATCGATCTTCGATCAAGGTATCATCAAGTAAGAGTTCGGGAGCAAGATATACCCAAGACAGCATTTAGGTCATAATATGGGCATTATGAATTCTTAGTTATTCTATTCAGACTGACTAATTCTCCAGCGATATTTATGGATTTGATGAACAGCATTTTTATGCCATACCTAGATCAGTTTGTGGTAGTTTTCATAGACGACATTCTTGTTTATTCCAGTAGCGAAGAGGAATATGAGGGGCATCTTCGGAAGGTCTTACAGATTCTAAAAGAACACCAGTTATACGTAAAGATCAGCAAGTATGAGCTTTGGTTGGATCACGTATCATTCTTAGGTCACATCATCTTTGGAGCAGAAGTTGTAGTAGATTCGAAGAAGGTTGAGGCCGTAGAGAGTTGGCCAGTTCCTAAGACAGTAGGTGGAGTGTGTAGTTTTCTGGGATTGGCAGGATACTACAAAAGGTTCATAGCAGACTTTATAAGAATTTCAGCACCGCTGACTCGATTAACGCGCAAGAAGGCTAAGTTCGACTGGTCAGCAGAGTCCAAGATATAATTTGAAGAATTGAAGAAGAGATTAATTTCAGCTCCGATTCTTATGCTTCCAGTAGGTTCTGAAGGGTTTATAGTGTATTACGATGCGTCAGGCAAGGGACTTGGGTGTGTATTGATGCAACAGGAAGAGTGATAGCTTATGCATCGTGGGAGTTCGAGATCACGAGAAAAATTATCTGACTCACGATTTGGATTTGGCGACGGTAGTATTTGCACTTAAGCTATGGAGGCATTACTAGTTTGGTGATCGGGTAGAAATATTTATAGATTACAAAAGCTTAAAATATATATTCACTCAGAAGGACTTGAACATGAGGCAGAAGAGGTGGCTAGAATTGATAAAGGACTATGATGTGGAACTTCAGTACCATCTAGGCAAGGAAAATATGGTAGCAAATGCTCTTAGCAGGAGAGATAGTACATTTATGTTGAAATCGCAGCGACATATCTTAGAAGATCTTCGAGAATTAAGGATTGAGATAGTACTCCCATAAGACGTAGGAGTATTGGCTAGTTTACAAATACAATCTACCATTATAGAAAGGATTAAGGTAGATCAGACAGAGGATCCAAAAGTTTAGAAGCTTCAGGAGAAATGTGAATCTGGTCTCAGTAAAGAGTTGACTATTCATGAAGATGTAACTCTTAGGTTCAGAAACCGTCTCAGTGTACAAAGTAGAGATATTCGACAAGAAGTAATGACCGAGGCACATAGTTTCCAGTATTCAATTCATCCAGGAGGTACCAAGATGTATCAAGACATCAAACAATATTTCTGGTGGAATAGGATGAAAAGGGAGAAAGTATGATTCCTTTTTCGGTGTTTGGTATGTCAGCAAGTGAAGGCCGACCAGCAGAGACCAGCAGGATTATTGCAGCCGCTTTCTATTCCGTAGTGGAAATAAGAACATATCACGATGGACTTTGTGACTGGTTTACCTAGATCTTCGACTGATCGTGTTGCAGTTTGGGTTATAGTAGATCGTCTCATAAATGTAGCACACTTTCTTCCCTTCCGAGTGGGGCAATCTACAGAGCAATTTATGGAGATGTACATACGACATATAGTAAGACAGTATGGTGTCCCAGTGAGTATCGTATCCGATAGAGACATTGGGTTCACTTTAAATTTTTGGAAGAATTTACACCGGAGTTTGGGCACTAAGTTAAGATTTAGTACCACTTACCACCCTCAAACAGACGGGTAATCAGAGAGAACCATCTAGACATTGGAGGATATATTGAGAGTTTGTACTTTGGACTTTGGTGGGTCTTGGAAGGTTCTCCTACATCTCATCGAGTTCTCGTAGAACAACATTTATCAGGCCATTATCCATATGGCACCTTTCGTAGCGTTGTATGGAAGAACGTGTAGTTGACCATTGGCATAGGATGAAATTGGCGAGCGAAAGATGTTAGGCCCTAAAATGATCATGCAGACAGTAGAAGTTCTCAAGCAAATCAGAGAGTGACTTCAGGTTGCGTAAGATAGGCATCGACATTGCGGATTTCTCTAACACGTGGAGTTATTAGATTCGGGATTCACGGGAAGCTTAGTATGTGATACGTCGGTTTATTTGATATTTTCGAGTGGGTAGGCGATGTTGCTTATCGTCTTGCCCTTTAGTCTTCGCTACGTAAGGTGCACGATATATTTTATGTATCTCAGTTGCGTAGGTATGTCCCAGATCTGAGTTATATCCTCGACCATTCTGAGCTAGTTGTTGATATCGACTTATCTTATGAGGAGTAGCCCGTATCCATTTTGGACCAAAGGGAGAAGGTGCTCAATAATCGAACTATTTATCTTGTCCGAGTTGCTTGGGGTCATCACCCATTGGGATAGTCGACGTGGGAGCACGAGGATGATATCCGATCTCGGTATCCGTACCTATTTGACTCGGAAGGTATATTCATTCTTATGCCTTCGTATCTCGAATCTCGTGATTCGATTATCCATGCTATGTGACATTATTTCTTCCTCTGCTTGAATTTGATTGCATGATCTTGTAGTTAGCGTAGTGCTTATTCTGATTTCTCTAGTTAGCCTTGGATTTGAATTCTGAGGATGGAATTTTTCTTAGGTGGGTAGAGATATCACTTTTCGTTCCCGAAATACATATTTTGGGATTTATTTCTTGCATATATTTATTCCTGCATAGAGTATTTCTTGCTCACGTGATCATTAGGTTGCATGCATGGAGACTAGACAAATTTTTGGTTTAACATGGTTCATGGTTTATTTGTGGGTTAGTTTATTCATGAATTTGAACCCATGGTCTAAACCTCAAACCCTAGCTATATAAGAAAAAATGTTTCTCTCTCTTCCCTCATTCTTTATTTTCCCTTCTTCTTTTATTTCTAACCAAGTACACCTTGCACTACATGGAGAAACCTTTTTATTTTCATTTCTTGTTCTTTTTTTGTATTTTATTAGTCTATTATGTTCTTATGATGATTCTGACCGCTTTTAATATTTGGAGTTCTCGATTTTTATGGATAGATTTGCTTAGATCTACTTTTCTAATTTAGGGTTTCATGGGTTCCTTGATTTTTTGTTGGTTTTGATCTACTAAAATATAGTATTTTTGAAAAATAGTTTTTGGGAAGGATGGAGCGCTTCATTTCGAATATTTTGGCTTTTGGTTCACTCAATTCAGAGTTAAAATATACTTTTTATGAAGAAAATAAATTTTAGATTTTTGGAGCTTTTCTGCTATGGCCGAACCTGCTATTGGAGAAGACGAAGTCTTCATGCGGCCTGCGAGTTATGCGACTAAGAGTGCTATGCGGCCCGAGAGGGTTATGCGGGCAAAGCTGTTGCCATATATTGACCAGCATGAGTCCATCTTGTTGGACGCATGACTGCCACCGCACAATCCTTCAATACTTATGTTCACACGCTAAACGAATAAGAATTTTGTTAAGTCCAAAATACTCCATACGACATCGAGCTCCATGCGACACCGACACTTATGCGACAAACAGAGTATACGGCCACCATCCTTGGACGCATGACTCTAAAATTGTGGCACATCTTTTCATGGTTTTGTTTTTTCTTTCTGACACACATTATGTCACATCACTGACACTTTATTTATTTCTCGTTGTTTTATCACTTTTTCCAAGGAGTAGAATTTAGGCTTGACTCCATGAGGCATAACTCTATACGGCTAGTATTGTCATGCGGCCTGAATTTTTATGCAGCGTTGATCCTTCTGCGGGAATGCGACCCCTTGCACACGTTTTATTGGATTAGTTTTGGTTAATTGTTCCTTTAGACTTTATGAGTTGTATGCGTTACTTTGATGACCACAAAAGTATTAGACCCATCTATGCGTCATGACCTGAACACTTGTATCCGTGCTGATTGTCATCCTATCTTTTCTAGCTAGGGGTAGTTAGTAATTTGGCATGGGTATTTATTTTTACAAATAAATATTGAATATTAATGTGATGATTGTATTAATTATTTAATTATGTTGAGCAATGATTATTGTGACTAGTATTAGTTGTTTCAGTAGAGACTTGTATTAATTAGTTAGTTAGAGAGATTAGACAATATTTAGACTTGTCACATATGGACCTATTTAGATTTGTCATGACAATTAGTGAGCCGATCTTGTACCCAAGCCCATTAGTCATTCCACTAATTAAATTAAGAAGAATTAATTTAATTACAATTAGTTAGAGACTTCCAAAAAAGCTCACCCTTAATTATTCATTATAATACATCATGTAGGGGTATTTGGACCTTAGCATGTAGCTTGGGAAAGGAGTAAGGGGCCGGCCACTTGAAGAGGGGCTCTCCTTGTCTCTCCTCCTCATTTGTATTTTATTTTGATCTAATTATATATCCCTAATTTCCTATTTCCCTCCATTGATTTTTTACTTAATTTACTACCAATTCCTTCTTAAATTCATCACTCTTGGAGCCTTGGAGCTTGGAGAAGCAAGAAACACAAGGAGGAAGAGCTTTGGAGCTAGAGATCGTGTCCGGATCGTGTTCAATTATATTTTTATTGGGAATCCATCTTCCAATTGGTAATTCCTGAATTTTACTCTTATTATGTCTTCTTAATCATGAATTTAACAATTAGGAATGACCCTATGGCATAGGACTACCTATAGGAACAATTTCTAAGCTATTTGGCTATGTATTATGAGTTCTATATGGAGTTTTGTGTGCATGTTGGAAGAATTACGAATTTGATACACCAATTGTGTGTTATAAGACCAATTAGATCTAATTAAACTTAGATCAAGATTATGGGACTAGGTACGTGTCCATAATTGGACATGTGTAGGCCATATAAAGGTATCTTGTGATATGGTGTGACACGGGGCCCAATTTTGGGAGTTTTGCACAATTCTCTTTAATTATCATCATAGCAAGTTACATTAGTTTTATATATATATATATATATATATATATATATATATATATATATATATATATTAGTTGAGTTGGGGGGATTTGGCATGTTGATTGATAGTGTATCTTGACACTTGAGTATCTTTACTAGGGCACTCAAGGTATTTGAGAATTTGACCATTACTAGAGTGGGTATCTATTTCAATGTTATATTCATTGTTAATATATATATATATATATATATATATATATATATATATATAAGTGTATATATATGTACATGTGTGTGTGGGTGTTGTGTTATAGCACTTATGCACTGTCTGCAAGATGGGGGATCGAGTTTGGACTGCTAGTGTAGTATGTGAGGGAGTGAGAGATGGAGGGACTGTGCAAGTGTTCACTTATGTGTGGAAGTGGTGTATGCTTGTGGGATGGAGTGGGGGAGGGGGGTGGAGGGAGCTCGAGTGGTAGCACGCTGCAACTGAAACAACAATAATGACTGCACTCAGTTGCAGTAGGCATGTGAGAGAGGTTGGGTATCTGAAAGCTATAGAGGCATGCTGCAGGCAGTGTCAAGTACTGCATAGTAGGGGAGCTAGAGTGCAGGCACTCAACGAACTACAAGAGAGCAGTTCAGTACAAGCAATGCACTGATGTACACTGCTGCACATGGGTTGGGGGTTTGCTGAAACCAACAGCAGGAGTGCACAGGAATTATGAGGGGATTCGGGTTAAGGGGGAGCAGGTGATATTTGTATTTATGTGGGGAAATATTGTGAGCACTGCAGTGCCTTCAGCAATATGGGGAAGATTTCAAATTAGTATGCCATAATGTACAGGTTGTGCACAAGGATTGTGGCATAGCAGATCTAGGGGGAGTGTATGGAGGCTCGGGCAAGCACTGCAGTTGTGATAGTAGTGGGTGATAACATGGGAGAGGTATTTTATAGTCAGGGGTTGGCAGTTTGTGCAGTGGGTCGAGAAAGTGTAGATAGCAACAGTTTGCATCAGGTATCTATGGTACATTGTGTTAAAGGTAAGGTTGAAGCCTGTACAGGAGCTAGTAAAGTGTGGGGGCATGACTCAGTCACTTGGTGAATGAGTATGGACTGTATAAGAGGGCAGTTAACTGATACCAAAGGGTATCAGTGAGCACTTATGTGTAACTGAGGGTAAACTGTGTTAGAAGTGTTCAGTGGGTATAAGACCAATGTTAGTGCACCAGGTATTTGGCGTTTGTGAGTGTCTCAGTATAGGTATAAGTGTAAGTGTTAGTATCTTAGAGTCTTATATAGATAAAAGTAGGCTCAAATAGATGAGTGTGGGTATAAGGAAATGCCAGTGTATATTAGATAATGGGTAATATTAAGGATATAGGGTATTATAATTGGTATCTATAATACCTTTAGGTAATACTAAGGTAAGTGAGATATTAGATTGAATATTGAGTCAAGGTAAGATATCAGTTAAGTAGACACCAAGTAATCTATACCAAGGTAAATTAGAGAATAGTTATAACTAGTATAAGCATATATAGTTACTTAATAATATTAGCTAGTAGAGTAATACCTTCAAGGTATTGAACTTAGAAACCTAGGTATGACCTAGTATCAATTAGTTAGACTTGAAATCAACCTAGAAGCCAGTTATGGACTCAAAATTGAGGTATTGGCCTAGTTTGACCTAATTTGACTAGCACAACCTAGAAATGGCCTAGAAAATCATATTAGTGCATTTTTAACTCATTTTTCACTCATTACACCCAAGTGACATGATATTTCCTATATAGGTCTGTCTGACACCAGCTCGGATACCCAGATATTCTATTTTCTTAGGACCACAGACGAGTATATTTCTCTATTAGTTTTTATTTCATAATAGTGTATATATCATATGTTCTAGAACTGCATACTTGATTTTGACACATTGGTTTCATGGATTGGTACTATATCGATCATGTCAGGAGATGTTATCCCTTACCATGTTCAGCGGGTACTCATTCATATGTATGTCATCATGTGTATCGGGTATTGATTTAGTGTACTTTGTATTCACACACTGCTCATGTTTAGTGTGTCCATATTCATGTTCGTAACGTGTCGTATTTGGATCCATTGGTATTGGTTGGGGATGGAGGGTATAGAAGTTGGTTATGTGATCAAGTCCTAATGTATTCGTGTACATGTCGATTACATATCACACATGTAATCGAGTTACCATATTGTATTCGTGTTTAACCCAAAACCGATCACATAATGAACTTTTATTCCATGGCACATTAGCTAGTTTTATTTATTTCCATTATATTGCAGTTATTCTATTGCCTGTTCTTCATTCCAGTATATTACCTGCTCACTCTAGTTCATTTTATTCTGAAGTTTTGTTATCGTGTATCCTTTTCTATTATCTGTTATATATGCTCGATTATGTATTTGAAACTGCTTTTATAGGTATGTACTTTGCTCCAATCCTGACTGAATATATTTTTCAGATGATTGGTTTTTGGACCAGTGTCCTACCTACTATGGATGGCAGAACGACATACCATGAGAGGATACTCCTGTTGAACATGTGGACCTAGTACCAGAGTCTGAGGAGGTTTAGATTATTGTTTAGACTTGTATTAGACTTTTATTTATGCTTATGGCCTGTATATATTGTTTCAGGCTTGTGGATGTATCGTGACTCTTTCTTTCGTTATTCCATCTCGTGCTTATTCTTTCTTAGTTTGCATTATGATTGAGTATAGTTTATCATTATCAGATACCATATTGTTCCTCCGTTTGGAGTTGAGATGATTGACAGGTACCATGTATATATTGTATAAGATGTTTAGATAGTAGAGTTGAGTCAGACAACGTTCTACCGTCAATACTGCGGTGTAGGCTGGGCATTGCTCACTACTCGTGCCCTTATTTCTGGTGCGGGTTATGATATATTTTTAGTAGTAGCCCATGCAGGTCCTAGAGTCACAATTAGAGCGATATCATAGTAGTGCTCACCTAGAGTACTACTACGAGCCTGCTTTAGGAAATAGGATTTAGGCTGAGAGTATACTCAATCATAACTAGAAAATATTTTCAAATATCAGTTTTGCTAACCTTATATATTGGAATGGTTTCTTTACTTTGAATAATTTTACCTTCTTTGATGATATCGAATCTTACTCAATATTGTTTCCTTTGTTCAATCTATCTTCAAAATGCCGCCGAAGACGCATTCCCAGAACTTAGGTGCAATGTCAGCAAAGTCAGTCACTTCATCGCCTATGAGTATAACACCAGCAGACGCTGTTCCAGCAGCTATATTCCAGAGGTCCATTTTACCAATCCAGGTGGGCATTTTAGCAACATCTTTCGGAGGTGCTCCACCTCCGGTACAGAGGGCAGCGCCGACAGTTTCAGGGGATCTTCTATCCCTACAAACCGCAGTCGATCAGACACAGATATTTGTGCTCTTTCAGTAGATGATAGAGGCACAGCAGTGCCAGTCAGAGGTTATGAGAGAGGGCATTAAAAAAGCTCACCAGATTACACTCGTAGCAGTCGAAAGAGTCACCTTAGTCCAGCCACATACGGCCCTACCTCAGTTTACCCCACAGCAGCCGAGGCCGAGGACTATCATAGCTTTTAAGAGGATAAGGCCGAAGGACTTCAAAGGCACTGAAGAAATTATTTATGCTAATGATTAGATAGAAGACATTCAGAAGAACCTGCGGCTGGTGCAGATTCCAGAGAGGTTGCAGGTGGAGGCCGTATGAAGTATGATATTTGATATCACATTGACTTTGTTCAGAACGGACCTCAGGATCTTATCACCAGGACTTACTTGGGAAGCCTTTAAGGTGCTCTTCAAGGAAAAGTTTTTTTCAGATGTGGCTCTGACATCTCTAGAGAGCCAGTTTCAGTACCTCATTCAGGAAGGTATGACGGTAGATGAGTATGCGATAGAGTATTGTATGTTAGGCCGCTTTATGAAGGAAAAGAACCCAGAAAAAGTGCCAGGTAGTTCAGGAAGGGCCTGAACAGGGAGATAAAATCCCATACGAATGGAGATCCCATCGCTACTTTTGAGGAGATTCTAAGGCAGGCACAGCGGGCAGAGGATGATCTAGAGCTTGGCTCTAAGACGTCGAGAGACATAGGAGGATCCAGTACAAACATGGGTCCAATAAAGTTGCCTTATTTTTAGCAGTAGCATCAAAGGCATTTCCAACAGCCGAGGCAGCAATATCATGGACCAGCTAGAGCGTCGGTACAACAGATACACCAGATCCATAGGCCAACAATTCCTTGCCAATTCTATAAGAAGCAAGGACATGGATGGGATGCATGTAGGATGAGATTAGGCCAATTTTTATTCTGAGGATCATAAGACCACCAATTGAGGACTTGTTAGCTCCAGCTCGTCCAGTTCAGGGTGGAGCTCAGACATAGAGAGAACCTACGAGACTACCAGCGGGACAGTAGAGAGGACCTCCTCTACCACCACAACAGAAATAATTTGCTTAGCACCATCAACAGCAGAGAGGTGCCCAGCGACAAGGGCGAGCTTTTGCCTTGACCATCGAGGAGGAGGAGCAGTCGGTGATGTTATCTCAGGTTCAGTCTATCTTAATTCTTTTCCAGCTCATGAGTTATTTGATTCTGGTGCTTCATATAGTTTTGTATCTGTATATTTTGCTCTAAAATATCATCTTAAGACTGAACCGTTGGCGAGAAATTACAAGATCACGTCCGGGGATGGCATTATCCTGGTCAATGATGTTTGCAAGGACCGGAGAGTTTCCTTGGGAGGCCGAGAGTTGAGCGTATGTCTACTTGTAATGCTACTTCCGAGATACGATATAGTACTCGGGATGGATTGGTTGAGTAGGCACCACACAAGTATCGATTGTCATGGAGGCAGAGTTTTATTTTAGGTGCCAAGAGAGTCAGAGTTTGAGCTTGTTCGAGGAGCTGTAGAACAGAGCAAAGGAGATTTCTTTAGAGATTTGGTAGAAAAGAAGGAGCCGCCATATCTATTGATTGCTGAGTATATGGACGTATTTCGGAGGAGTTTTCGGGGCTGCTACCAGACAAAAATATAGAGTTCTCTATAGAATTAGTTCCAGGTGCAGATCCGATATCACAACATGTCTATAGGATGAACAACAGCGAACTGGCAGAGTTGAAGAAGCCAGTAGATGAGTTACAGGACAAGGACTTCATCCGCTCCAGTTTATTATCGTAGGGTGCTCCGGTATTATTTGTACCGAAGAAGGATGGGTCGGTATGCATGTGTATCGACTACAGGGTACTAAACAACCTTACTATCACGAACAAATATCCATTATCGTGGATTGACGATTGATTTAATCAGTTGAGCGGAGCAAAGGTATTTTTAAAGATAGACTTGAGGTCGGGGTACCACCAGGTGAAAGTAAAAAAGGAAGACATTTCAAAGACATCTTTCAGGACTCGGTATGGGCAGTTTGAGTTTTTGGTGATGCCGTTTGGGTTAACCAATGCCCCTAACGGTATTCATAAACCTGATGAATATGGTGTTTCATCAGTACTTGGATCAGTTTGTAGTAGTATTCATTGATGATATACTAATTTAATCAAAGACCCCGAAGGAGCATGAGAAATACTTGATGATAGTTTTGGAGACCCTCAAAAAGGAGAAGTATATGGCAAGCTTTCTAAGTATGAGTTCTTCCTTGATAAGGTTGAATTCCTCGGGCTTGTGATTGCAGGAGACGGGATCTCATTAGACCCAAAGAAGATTTTAGCAGTTGAGTCGTGGTCTACCCCGAGTTCAGTGGCGGAGATCAGGAGTTTTCTTGGACTGGTAGGCTATTATCGGAGATCTGTTCAGGATTTTTCCATGATTGCGGAACCGATGACTAGAATAACCGAGAAGGACATAGATTTTATCTGGACTGAGGATTGTCAGTCTTCTTTTGAGGAGCTAAATAAGAGGTTAACTACAACTCTAATGTTGACATTGCCATCAGGGACAGGAGGATTTTTTATATATAGTGATGCATCGGATAAGGGTTTGGATTGTGTGTTACAGCAGAACGGGAAGGTGATTCCCTATGCTTCCAGACAATTATGCCCGCATGAGAAGAACTACCCAACCCATGACATGGAGTTGGCAGGAGTTATTTTTTCCCTTAAACTGTGGAAGCACTACTTGTATGGGAGCGAGTAGAGATTTTTACAGAACACAAGAGCTTGAAGTATATGTTTACACAAAAAGAGCTCAACATGAGGCAGCGTCGGTGATTGGAGTTGATGAAGGACTTCGACATTGCTTTACAGTACTATCCAGGAAAGGCCAACATAGTCGCGGATGCCTTGAGCAGGTATCCAGTGGCTATATATTTGACGAGGGACAGACATTTATTGGCCGATCTTAATAGCTTAGTTATTAAGGTATTAGTTCCTGGAGTTGTAGTACATATGTAAGGACTTCAGGTACAGTCAGAGTTGATGGACTGAATCAGAGCTGCACAGTTCGAATATGAGTCTCTGAGGAGCATCAGAGCACAGGTCCGTATAGGATTGGTAGAGGACTTCAGTATTGCAAATGATGGATCATTGCAGCACGGTACTAGGTTGTGTGTGCCGAGTGGAGTGTTCCACGAGGAGATTCTTTAGGAGGCCCATCAATCTCAGTACTCTACGCATCCAAGTGCCAACAAGATGTATAGGGATATAAGAGAGCATATTTGGTGGTATGGTATGAAGCGGGAGGTAGTTTGCTTCGTATCTAGATGATTGGTATGCCAGCAGGTAAAGGCAAAGAGACAGAGGCCAGGTGGATTGCTTCAGCCTTTACCCATTCCAGAGTTGAAGTGGGAGCATGTGACGATGGACTTTGTTTTAAGGCTTTCGTGTTATCCAGGAGGTAAAGATGCGATTTGAGTTATCGTAGATAGGTTGACCAAATCAGCCCACTTTCTGTAATTTAAAGTAGGTACATCTACGGAGAAGCTCACAGATATGTATGTACGTTAGATAGTCAGGTTGCATGGAGTTCCTGTGAGCATAGTCTCGGTTAGGGATAGTCGCTTCACGTTCCACTTCTGGAGAAGTTTGCAGGCTAGCTTTGGCACTCAGCTCAAGTTCAGTACCACATATCACCGTCAGACAAACAGGCAATCGGAGAGGACTATCGAGACTCTCGAGGACATGCTACACACCTGTGTTTTAGATTTTGGAGGCTCTTAGGAGGATCATCTCCACTTGGTAGAGTTTTCTTACAACAACAGCAACCACGCCAATATCGAGATATCAATATTTGAGGCATTGTATGGATGGAGATGCTGTACTACATTACTATGGTATGATGTTAGTGAGAGAGCCTTATTGGGACCAAAGATGGTTGTGGATGTAGCTGAGTAGGTGAAGCTCATCAGGGATAGACTTCGGGTGGCACAGGACAAACAATGACATTGGCCCGATAGTCACCGGAGACCATTAGAGTTTGAGGTATTAATTTTGTTTGTATTGCTTGTGATTGCTTGTTTTATTAGTGATAAGGTTATATTTCGTGCTAGGTTGGCAATCTAGTTTTTTGAGGATTTCTCTGACATGGGGCACGATTCACTTTGGTAGAGGTGAGAAGCTTAGTCCACGGTACATCGGACCCTTCGGTATTCTTGAGAAGGTCGGTGAGGTGGCCTACATACTAGACTTGTCGCCTACATTAGAGGGAGTGCATAACGTGTTTCATGTGTCATAGTTGAGACGGTACATGACAGATCATAGCCATGTACTAGATCACTCAAAGATCGAGGTTGGTCCGACTCTCAGCTACCTAGAGCAGCCTTTGGAGATTTTGGATCGCTGGGAGAAGGTGCTGCAGAACCAGACGATTCCTTTGGTATGTGTCGTGCGGGAGGCATCACTCGTCAGGAGAGTGTACTTAGGAGCGAGAGGCTGAGATGTGCGGGAAATACCCTTATCTGTTTTAGCCGTGAGGTATAATTCTTTCTTGGTTGTATTGATTGCTATTGATAGTTAGTTCTTCCTAAATTTTAAGAACAAATTTTTTCTAAGGTGGGTAGGATTTTCACCATCACTTTTCCAGCTAGGGATACTTTAGTAATTTGGCATAGATATTTTTTTAGGAATAAATATTAAATATTAATGTGATGATTGTATTAATTATTTAATTATGTTGAGCTATGATTATTGTGACTAGTATTAGTTGTTTCATTAGAGACTTGTGTTAATTAGTTAATTAGAGAGACTAAAAAATATTTAGACTTGTCATATATGGACCTATTTAGATTTGTCATAACAATTAGTGAGCCCAACTTGGACCCAAGACCATTAGTCATTCCACTAATTAAATTAAGAAGAATTAGTTTAATTACAATTAGTTAGAGACTTTCAAAAATACCCACCCTTAATTATTCCTCATAATACATCATATAGGGGTATTGGAGACCTTAGCATGTAGCTTGGGGATGGAGTAAGGGGCCGGTCACTTGAAGAGGGCTTCTCCTTCTCTCTCCTCCTCATTTGTATTTTATTTTAATCCAATTCTAGATCCCCAATTTCCTATTTTTCCTTCATTGATTTTCTACATAATTCACCACCAATTCCTTCTTAAACCCATTACTCTTGGAGCCTTGGAGCTTGGAGAAGCAAGGACCACAAGGAGGAAGAGCTTTGGAGCTAGAGATCGTGTCCGGATCGTGTTCAATTATATTTTCATTGGCAATCCATCTCGCAATTGGTAATTTCTAAAATTTTCTTACATTATAGCTTCTTAATCATGCATTTAACCATTAGGAATGACCCCATGGCATATGACTACCTATAGGAATAATTTTTAAGCTATTTGGCTATGTATTGTGAGTTCTATATGGAATTTTGTGTGCATATTGGGAGAATTACAAATTTGACACATCAATTATGTGTCATGAGACTAATTAGATCTAATTAGACTTAGATCGGGGTAGTGGGACTAGGTACGTATCCACAATTTGATACGTGTATGCCGTATCAAAGTATCTTATGATACGGTGCGACACGGGGCCCAATTTTAGGAGTTTTGCATAATTCTTTTTAATTCTCATTATAAAAAGTTATATTAGTTATATATATTATATTTGATATATATATTATTAGTTACTCCATCTTATGCTTATTCTTTCTTAGTTTGCATTGTGATTGAGTATAGTTTATCATTACCAGATACCATATTGTTCCTCCGTTTGGAGTTGAGATGATTGAAAGGTATCATGTATATATTATATGAGATGTTTAGATGGTAGACAATGTTCTACCGCTGATGTTACGGCATAGGCTGGATGTTGCTTACTACTCGTGCCCTTATTTCGGGTGCGGCTCGTGACACTAATACACTTACAATGTGCTATGTGTTCCTACGAGCTAAGTGTTCCTATACGATTATATTATATGTTTGTACTGTGGTGTACCTATGCGCTATGTGACATGTGATATGACTCAATCTCCAGCATGAATATAAGGGTTAGTCAATGACCAAGCATGGCAAGGATCTGTTGATTGTTGCATCACGCTGGGATGAATCCAAATTGAACTATGAAGTGATAAAGTGGATTCGTATCTAGTGTGGCCATACTATAGTATGTCATATAAGGGAAATACCATGTGACTACGCCATGAGATTCCAGTTAACATTAGGGTTAACTAGGCAACTAAACTTGTTGAGCATTAGGAAGAATGGAATCTCGATATCGGGCCTAACTAGTCACCTCCAGTCATCTGAATTAGGGTGTGCAGGCTTGTTCCTATGGATATTATTTAAATACTCATTAGTGGATGACAATATCTGACTATTATATGATACTATGTGTTCTATGTTATCTTAGCACGGTGGCCTTACGAGGGACCGGTGCATACTACTATGTGCTATGGGGCAATTTGTGGCTCGGTTAACCTTGCTAGTACCAGGTTCGATCTGAGGATTCCTATATGTATAATATCTATGGGATAACCCAAACTCTATCTAGTAAGCCGTACAAGTGATTAGCCGATTATGTAACTGAGCATGTTTGTGTATTGTATATGCTGTCAAATAGTCTAGGGACATGGACTATCATGGTGCAATGGTTTAACCTTTGTCCTTGTTTGGTTGTAAGGTTAGATTATTGTATCACGGTAGGATATGAACCAAAACTACGAGACAGGACTATATATGTATATATGTGTCTATTTTATAACCTTGTTTTATTTTTGCATTCGTGCTTCCTTTTGTGGTACTTGCTATTTGGGGTCTAACCCCACTGGTTTTGTATGGCCAGGTTTAGAGCCAGCACCCGAAGATCAAGCGTACTTCCCCTGAATAATGGCACGCACCAGACAGATGGCCAGTGAGAAAAATGAGTGGGTTTCTTCTTACCTGCTCATTATTTCATATTTTACTCATTTTGGGCGTTTAGCCACCGGCACTTGGTAGCCTTGAATCTGGATATTTAGTTCCCTACATGATTGTAATTAATCAGACAACAGATAATAATGGTCATGTACTTTTATTACGCTATCAGCCTTCTTATTTTTTTGCACATCTGGTTTCTTGAATATTGTGGCAGGGCGTTTGGGATGCCTTAATTCCTTGTCATATATGTTCTATGTTTATTATTCTTATTTGACTGATTGAGACAATAGATATTCTATGTGACCCTAAGTGACTTGGTTATAGTATGCACCCTCTTGTCTAGTTATAACCGTGACCATCGTACGATATTCTTTACCTTGTATGGAGGAGCTGGCCATGTCCGTCTCCGTATTCTGGTACTGGGGCGTGACAGAGTACCTCTCCAATGCTAACGTCAGAGTCCCAAGAAGAAGATCGCGAAGAGTGAGACTGCATGTAATTTTCTTCCGCTGAGCCCTCAGGAGTGGTTTAAGGACTGATATACCTTAAACAATGGCCGGTTTGTTGGTAATCCATCTCTGGTTTGCCTTTTGGGGCAAAATAATATTGGGGCAGTCGTCGACCTTTACCATAGTTTAGACCTTGGTCGTTTTTCAGATCATATCCAATTTTATGAATAATACACTTAGTCTGGATGCTATAGCGGTAAAGTTGCATTCTACCGCTTTTCGGTTCTGGCTCGTCTATAAGGAAGTCCCGGCGACCTTCGACTCTTCCGAAGATGATAGGTTTTTATCCTTTCCTTCTTTCTAGAATAATGAAGCAGGCATCCTGATTAAGAAAAATTTGATCTGCCGAGTGAGTGGTGGTTACTTGCGTATACAGATGTAGGCCTAAACCGTGCTCTAGAGAGTATGTGCATTCTACTGGGCTACGATGAAGTAGCTCAAGAAAAGACCCTAAGTGAGAAAATAAGGCACTTCCTCAAAATGGATCATGTCATCGAATAATGATGTGTCGGTAGATGCTGCGATATACTCATCCGACTCATCTTTAGTGGCTACCAGCGACATTGGCGGTACAAGAGTTTTCCTCCGGAGTTTGACTACCAACTTTTTTGGGGTTCTCACGATAGGGGGTTCCTTGTTTGGAAGGTTTCTCAACCTTCAAGGCTTGACCACTGGGGATTCAGGTGCCTTCTTACGAAGCTTGACCACGAGAGGAGCAGCTATGGGGACTGGGTGCCCTTTCAGACGAATCCTTAGAGGAGTGTCTGAAGCTATAATGGTATCGACTTCATCGTCGGTATCGTTGGCACCTTCGTCTGAGTGGATTTGTTTGTACAAGACCGAGTCAGAGTAGTATGCATCGATTTCCTTAAAAGGATCAATATCAGCAAATTCTATTTTGACAATGCTATCTTTGTTGATGTACTTCAACCATTGATGAAGAGTAGATAAAATAATTATATATCCATATATCCATGGTCGCCCAAGCAAGACATTGTAGGATACTTCCACGTCGATGCCGTAATAAGTCACCTATGTACGGAGGACCCCGATTTAGAATTTTAGACGAATCTTGCCTAGAGGATAGCTTCTTCCAGCAATAAAGCCACTGATGGTAGTATTAGTGGCTGCCAGCCGCTGCATCAGGATGCCCAGAGTTTGTAATAAGCTCCGTAGGACGATGCTGAGGAATGATCCGGGGTCGATATGCATCTGATCCACTTTAATGTCTATGATGTATCCTGTGTAATACAAGGGACGATCATACCTATTATTTTTCAACAACATGTCCTCCTGGGAGAATGTGATGCTCGGGATCGTCTCCATTGCACTGTTGTATTGAGGACATGCGGAGGCATTCTCAGTTGGTGGCTTGACTTGAGTTAAATAGGAGTCGGCATTTTACAATGCCTCACTCAGAGCATCACGGGTCTTTTTGGAGGCATAGGAGCTCGAAGAGTGATAGCTTCGCAGGAGTGTTGGTCAATTTTGCCAATATATCAAAGCTATAGGACTTTTTCATCCCTTGCGTTATATCTTTCCGCATAGGTTTATCATAACGAGTTTTCTTCTGCTTTTTCTTGTCCGCCACCGGAAGCTGGGATAAACCCGGATCAGAGGCCGGGAGATCACCTATTAGAGGTGTAGAGTAATCGGGAATATTATAATCCGGTTGATAGGTTAGCCCCAACCTGGTCACTCCTTCTAGAGATTCGCTTATTGTTGGGAAGACTGCGTGACAAGATTTGGTCTTCTTCCCTTTGGCCTTAGAGACCGGCAGTGATGTTGGTTGTGTCATATCTGGGATAAGGCCTGAATGAATCAACATGACTTTGCCTCTTGGAGTCATAACGGGAACCAAACTTTCTTCTCGGACTGGGGGGGGTTAACGACCTTCAAAGTTATCCTTGGTAAGGGGACGACACCATCTTGGGCCTTTGTTGTCAAAAAAATGCTGAACTGGAGAGACACCATGTTTGTCGTGACGGTCTTATCTTCGTAGTCCTAAAAAAGAACTTTGGAGCCATTGAGTCATTGTATTTGCCTTTTTAACACATAGCATCCCGCGTGGGGTGATGGACGTATCGGTAGTAGTGACAATACTTGGGATTGTCCACCTTACCCGCTTTATTAGGACGTTTAATGTCGGGTAGCTTGACCTTGTTACCTTTTATCAAAACGTCGAAGAGTTCCATGATATCGTCGTCATTGAAGGAATAAGTCTCCTCTATTGCTGGTGGCTCTATTAGCTTAGGAACATATGAGGTTGGATTTCTGGTCAAGTTTACTATCAAGATCTGCTTCCATTTATTGTCACGATTATTGTTTGCGTTGAAATAATGCTTTCCATTATCTTCGGTACTGGGAGTTTGGAATTCCAACGAACGGACGTCTTTCGTGCTCTTTTCAGCTATGTCAACGCTAATGATGAATGATGTCCAGTTGTTGAATGGGCCAGATGCCGTCTAGAGTCTCACAGCAGGCAGGCAATTCTTTCAGCACGTGTCCATTAATGAGGACTCAAGAATACCAAGCGACAATTTCAGCGCTGCATGTCGAAAATGCTCGATTTAGTTATGTCCGAGCTCTCGATCTTCCTGGGTGATGTCCATGAGAGAGGACATAGTCATATCCATTCATCCTTTATAAAATCGTTCAAGGAACATGGCTATCAGGTCACAAAGGAAAAAATGCACTTATCTGGGAGACTGCAGAACCACTCAAAGGTGACCACGGATAATGCTCCGACGGGCAAGTTGTTAAGTAAGGCGTCGTCTCGAGGTAGATGGCATGTTGTAGACTGGAAGTATCTCATGTACTATCGGGGTGATGTCTTTCCATCGAACGAAGCCAGCGACAGTGGTTTGTATTTGGGAGGGTATACCACATTATCCCACTCGGGAAGATAGGGTTGTCGGATCCCAAGCTTTAGCCTATCATTGTTGTCCCGAGCATCTACGCGGGCATGTAGGTCCTTTAACATCTCCTGGATATCCACTGTCAGAAGGGGAGCAGAGGATCGAGGCACTGTATGACTTCTTGCAACCTGAGGAACCGGGTCAGGCATATCAGATTCCTCGTTTGTTCTTCCCGGCGCTTGAGGCTTTGTTGGGACGATACTTTCTCTGAGTTCCAGTACTGTATGAGTCAGAGTCTGTATTGAAGTACTCAGAGCATGCATCACAGCTTTGAGCGTATCCAGGCACTGTTTATTATTGGACTCCACTCTATGTTCGTCTTCCGCCATGTGTACTAGTATTATGCGAGATGAGGTGGACGGGGAGGTGAAAGCCTCACTTTCTATCCTAGATGCTTGAGTCTCGTTGTCCTTAGGAAAAATGGGCATTACTACATCGTCTTCAAAACTCGGAGGGTTGCTACCCCCAGTCTCGATTGATGATTCATTTTGAAGGGTATGACTACCCCCTGCTAAGTTATTACTCGTTTGTAAGGTTTCAACTTCTTTTTGGAAGGCCCAATTGTATTAAAACACCGGGGGATTGCCACCCCTAGCTTCAGCTGCAGCTTTGCTAGGGGAGGTATGGCTACCCCCAGTCTTCATTCGTAATCGCGTGCCTTCAAATACCCCCACAGTCGATACCAATCTGCTACCTTGCGGACAACTTCGTATAGTAATGACCTGTCACGACCCGCACCCGGTTTAGGGGCATGAGTGCGTGGGTACGTCCAGCCTACGCCGCAGTATCGGTGGTAGAACGCTGTCAAGGTCTGGATACTATCTAACTAATGTCACGCAAGCATCCAATCTCCATTAGGAGGCACGGATGACACAAATAAGATGAACACATACTCAATCACAGGATTACAGCACGATAAGATTTTGAATAGAAGTTAAAATTAAACACAACACAAGTCAACAAGTAATATTCTAACTCAACAATATCCAAGTCTCATCAAAACTGCCGGAGACAAATCCGGTACCAAATAGTCTACTTAAAGAACTAACAATAAATAATTATTCCGGCTAGACCTTCCAGAATCACAACTAAACTACCAATTCTGCAGGTACTCACCATATGGTCCACAAGTGTCGAATACCGATCATCTAAGGCATAGTCTGGAAAAATATTTCCAGTCAGGAAGGAGCAAAGCAACACTCTCAAATAAAAGTTCCATTAATTGATAATGTCTATAATACAATAAAACATGTCATGCTAGCTACTGAGAAGACAATAAAATAAATGCAATGGCAATTAAAGAGAGACAGGCAATGTAAAGAGACAGGCAATAGGCAATATGATACAGTTAGTGCATGTATGAAAATGAAAAGAACAAGGTACAGTATTATATACGGATGGTGTAGTATATGATTTAAAATAGGGGACTGTAATCTATTCTACGTGTTTGAAATAGTAGTTTCAAAATGTGATCGGCTTGGGAACATGTACGATAGCTACAGGGCCTGGCTAATCATAGGTGAAGAGCATGATTAACACTTACAATTGTTCTATACTACAATAAGAGGTTATGATCACATTTCTTACTAACTACTTCCCCGCCCCCAACTAGTACTGTGGATCCAACCATGACACGTCAAGATACACGAGCAAGGCAAGTCTATCATGTACGATGTCTAATATACATGTCGTGTACAATGTCAATACGATAATCAAGGTAACATCTCATGACTGCAGATCCAAGCTATACTAGTCCGTGTAGCACAGTGTCAAGGATTCAGATTAACATTTAATGATTGTTAAATTTATAAAAATTATCAAAGAATTGGAAATTATCAGAGAATGTACTTGCCTTGGGTCCTTAGCTGGTATTTATGGATGTCCTGTTCCAGAGTATCCCCTGGGTAAACCAACAGTCCTATAAACATATCACAATTATAACACTTGTATCAGATGCTACCCTAACACACAGAAGAAATACAGAATTTGGGACTACTCTAGGTAGGATACTGGTCACCTAGGATCACCTAGTAGATAGATACAAAATTATACGTATCTAAATTAACATATGTACTTACAATATATATATATCAAATTAAATACATATACAAAATATAGGTATATATACATTAAAAATATGCTAAGAGTTTATACAACAATATATATATACCAATACAAAAATATAACTCTACATATATATATTGATACCAAAATACGGTTATTTGAATATATACCAAATCTTATTATATACATATATATTTAGGTACACATATATATATACCAATTTCCAAATACGTATTTACACATGTATTCATTTATACCAAAATAATAATTATACTATATACATGTATAATAATATCCACATACACAAAATATATACCAATATACATATATATACATGTGCATTAATTTAAATACATACTTACTCAATTTATTATACATACTACAATTATACAATTAATTACTAATAAATAAATAATATCCAATTTACATATTTTAAAAACATACATATACTAAGTATATACCAAAAATATATATAAATTAATTTAAATATATATATATACATACCTGTATACCAATTAATACTAAATACGTACTAAATACGTATTATCAATTATTTTAAACATAAACTCTATTAAATACACCTTATAAGACAATACCAATATATATATATATACCAAAATATACATATTAAAAATATATTATTTAATACGTACACATACACATATACACATTTTACCAAAATAATATTTATACACATTAATTAGCTTTATACATATGCATATGAATTAATTATACATATACATATATTATCATACCCATACCTAATATATATAAATACATGTACATTTATTAAAAATATACATTACCAATTATTTGCATACTATACATGTTCACGTATTTAAAACATTAATTAAATAATACTATATACATATACGTATATACGTAGGTGTCTACACATTAATTACATACAAATACATATACATATCCTTAATACATTATATATATACATACATATATATATATATAAGAAAGGAGGGAGAGAGGAGAATGGAAGCTTACTGCGGCTTGGGGTCGCTGGCCGTCGGAGTTCGGCTGACCGCCGGACAGTGAACAGCAGAGGGAGGATGGAGAATGGTGGAGCGCCGGCGCCGGAGGGAATACACAGGGAGGAGGATGATGCTCCGGGGAAGAACAGCAGCGGCGAGGGAATACTGTGCACAGCCGGAGGAGAGTGGGATGGCCGGAGTGCGGAGGCTGAGGGGATGGGGAGTAGAGGCCGGTGGTTGTAGATGGAGGTGGAGGTGGTGTTTGGAGGATGATGGAGGTGGTTGTACTGCCGGAGCACAGCAGCGGCGAGGGGAAGAGCCGCCGGGCCGGAGGGGCGAGGATGGAGGAGAAGCACGGTGGGAAGTCGGGCTGAGCAGAGGGTGAAGGGGACTCGGCCGCCGGTGGGAGCTGTTGATGGTGGGAGGCCGGGGTCGCTGACCGGAATGCAGCAGGGGTAGCCGCCGGTCGCCTGGCCGGAGTTGGATGGATGGATGGATGGATGGATGAGCAGCGGGGTACGGCGGGTGGAGTGCAGTAGGGAGAGGGGTTGGCTGCCGGGCCGCCGGTGAACAGGAACTGCGGGCAGCAGCAGTATGAGGGGAATGAACAGTATTCCTCCCCTAATCTATTATTTGAATTTAATTGAATAAGAATCAAAGAAGAAGGAGAAGGAAGGAGAAGGAAGGAGGAGAAAAAGAAGAAGAAAGGAAGAGAAGAAGAAAAGAATCCTACGTATGAGAGAGGGGATGTGGCTTGTGAGGTGGGGGAAAACCTAGGTTGTCTAGGGATTAGGGTTTGATGTAGACATGATATTATATAGGGAGAGAGGGTGTTGATGGAGGGTGGTGATTGCATCCCTTGAATGGGTGGCTAGGATTGTTCATGAAGGAAAATAATTCATGTAGGGATGAGGGTTTTTAATTAAAAATTAATAGGCTCCCTCATTGGTTTAATCAATGGGTGTTGACACCAAAAATGTATATTTGCAAATTAACCCCCTAAAATTTGGGTATTTGCACAGACGCATAAAATGACAAAAATTTGGCGGGCGATTCGATGTCCGGTATTTTGTAGGGTCAGGGGGCACTGTAAGACTGGTACGGGCTCAATTAGGGCACTGAAATTAAATTAGGATTTTAGAATCAGATAAAATAGTATCCTCAATTTAAATAGAAATAAATGCAAGTTGTGTTCAACAATTAATTAGGAGTACATGGGGTCAAAATCAGGTCAGGTCAACAATACCAATATTGAAGAAGACTCAGAACAGAATATTACCCTAATTTGGGCCGCACAAAAAATAGGTCAAGATTGCCTCCAATTTTCGATTGGAACGCACAACGATACAAAAATAAGAATTTATTAAATAACGTCCGCGACAATTTTTGTGCGGCCAGAAATAATATACAGAGAGCATAATTATGAGTTGCAAAAATAGCAGAATGGAAGGCGGGCATGTCTAGGGCAAGATTGTGAAATTTGTTGGAAGACAAAAGTCAGGGTAGCGCTCCAAATATCGAAGCAAAGGCAATGCGCAATAATTAACTAAAAATACGGTAATTAATTACAAACTCCAAGAATTAAATTCTAAATAAAATAATAAAATCCAGAATTCTATAATTCGGACAGGTGGTCATCTACTGGGCTTCTAGTTCAAGTCTACTAGCTCAAATAAATGAACACTGCATATAATTATATATTTAATTACACATCACACATAATTATTTAAATTAATATAGCATTCACGCAATTACATAATTGTAACTACAATAATATTAAATATTATAAAAAGTTGAAAATACCCCTGTTTTCGGAATGTGGTAGTGACAAGTCTACCCACCTTAAAAGAATTTCGTCCTCAAAATTTAAAATCCTCAAGGTAGCGTTTATTCATACACATTATTATTCCCTCAATTTAAATTCATCAACCACGACATCAAGTAATAATTCACAATCTCTTTTCACAATTTCAAAATTTTAAAAATTATTGCATAACCTGAAAAATCCTCGAAATAAAATCAAAGTCCATTTTTTTATCAAAAAATTTCCCGAAAGTTTTAGTTAATAATTCAATACTCGGAATTTAATATCCCCTCCTCAAATTTGATTTTAATCTATGCACATATATAATTGTAATCTCGTCCCACAAGTTTGAATTTAAACATAAATCCATAAATGATTTTATTCCTCGATTTCCTCTTTCCTCAAAATACTCAACAATGCCACATCCAAATATAATATTTTAAAATTCATAACTTACAATCAATTAAATATATTGATAATCCCCCAATTTCCAAATTTTATAACCCATTTAATCATGTCATAATCTTCCTGGAATTGATAAGTCATAAATTCTGCCATGTTAAATTCTTGACCCTTTATTTAAATCAATGTTTATCCTCGAATTTTTAAATCCTCGATTGTTTTATTTATTTATTTACTACCATCAAAATTAAATTCATCAAATCATATAATCATGAACTACTCCATATTGTTATTTCACAATAAAATTTTTTCAAAAATTCTATAAATATCATATCCCTAAAAATCTTCAAATATAAATCAAATCCCATTCTTATCACAATATCCTCCAAAATTTTAAGTTAATAACGAAATACAAGAATTAAATATTCAATCCTCTAATTGAAATCCAATCAATGCATTTTTCTAAAATTGAATCTCATCCCAAAATTTGAATTCAACACTAATCCATTTGTGTTCTTATTCCTCGATTTTTTTTTCCACATAATATGCAACGATGTAATACTTATGAAACCTCCAATACAATATTCAAGATATAAGTTCATAACTCGCAGTCCAACAAATATCGATGGCCTTCTTAAATTCCTCAAATTCAATGATAAATTCAATCATTTCATCATCTTCTTAAAATCAATGTTTTAACAAAACTTTAATTATGCCATATTAATTTCCCAACTCTTTATTTAAATTAATATTTTTCCTCAAAATTTAAGGCACCTTGTCTCTCTTTGTCAAGTCATAACCTCTTCGTTAATCTTTACGACAGTTAAATCCTCAACAATCAAAGTCTAAGAGAATTCTACCTACAACCATACAACATGCAACCTAAGGGAAATATGTATGATCATGGTATCTTTTGTCATGGTATTGCAGTCTCTGTATCAGGGGTACTACTAACTACATTATAACAAGAATTCATGCATACAAGCTACGGTACTAAGGTATCAATCAATCAGAAAACAAGAAAGAACATGAGGAAAGAAAAGAAAGAACCTGCTAACATATTACTTGCAGTATCTTCTATCTCTAACATAATCATAGGTCAAATAATGCATGTAATGTTTGATACCTCTATCTCTTTAGGTACCACACTCTACTACAAGCATACTCACTGCTAGCTTCCTTACCTACTGCAATAGTTGATACTAGTTATTCTTATCACTCAAGTGCTCTATAGAGTTTTCCATTGGTAGCGTGTGTAACCAACAATGTTGTATGATTCTGAAGTGCTGACGATGCAGTCCCTTGAGCGTGCATGGCTCGGGGTATTTTAGACTTTCTTGAACTAGCGTGCTTGGGCGCATAGCAAAGAGAATCCGTAGTAGGACTATACGAGTCCTTATTACTAGTTGTTTTTCCTGGAGGAGACTCCATGCGCCTGTGATTGACGCAAACTTTATGACCTAGACGAAGTTCTTCTTGGGCGCAGCTTCGTAGACAGAGGCATGATGCACGTTCACCTTGGCTAAGTTTGGCGGCATTTCTGGAGTGGAGGTTGGGTCTAGCGTAGCGGCTTTGGCAACCCATACCCTACGAACTTTTTGAGGGCGTACGGGCCTCAATAAGAAACTTGACTTATTAGTGTAGTAATGGTCAACCGCGTGTGCGACTACGGCGTGGGTTGACGATGCATCGGGTACCAACCTTGGGATTAGGGCAAAAATACTAATATCCCAAAATTTGTGAGTCCTACGAGGTTGTACGGGCCTCATGGTAGAGTTCGGCTTGTCCAGTGTATCTTCAAATGCCTATTGGTCGAAGCGAATGACCAACATCCATTGAGTTGAACCTATCTTGGTCACATCGAATTGTTTCACCAGCTTCTCATTGGAGGAGAAGCTCTTCCCTAGCAGAGTCACAATTTTTGTCGATATCGTAAAAAAATTTGTATTTTCGATGAAGGTGTACAATTCTTAATTATTGCAAATTGATAGAGAATACAAGTAAAACCCTATATAAGAGAATCTAAGTACAAAATATCTAGGATAAGTGTGACGGTGGAGATCGAGCACTATAGCGGCTCCTTTACTCCGTTGACGATCCGGGACCAGGGGGGTCGACGAGGATTTGGTGGCGCTCTGTCTCCTTCTCTTCTGGAGGAGGCTAGCTCGGCTTCCTCTTTTTTTATATGTGGGTGTCTGGATCTCTCGATTCTTTGTATGTAGAAAAATACCCATAATTTATAGCCTTCAACAAGGCATCACGTAGGCGCATGTACGTGAATTGTATGGCGCATGACACTGCAGGTGCATGAGAATTGGCAGGATCATAATGGAGCATAGCACTACGGGCGCATGACACACTAAGATACATAGGGGAGCATGGTACTACGGGCACATGAGATACCTAGATGTAGGAGGGCGCATGGAACTTCGTGCTAATAACATACTTAGATACATTATGGCGCATGGCACTGCGGGCACATTAGACACCTAGATATAGGTGGGCGCATGGCTCTGTGGGCACATGAGCCACCTAGATATAGGAGGGTGCATGGAACTGCGGACACATGAGATACCTAGACGTAGGAGGGCGCATGGCACTACGGGCGTATGAGACTCCACTTAGACTGTTGGCGTATTGGCCAGAATCCTTGAGGCACAAGGAGTTAGACCACTGAGGCGCATCATTATGGCTCATGGAGCAAGGTCTCTAGGGCGCATAGAGCAGATTTTCCATGCTTCTATACTGACTCCATGCGCCTTGCTGAGAAAGGGGAAGATGGGAATTTGGACTCTTTATACTATGCATCGGTGCGTGCTAGGTCGAAGGAGTCTAGGGTAGTGCGAGCTCGCCAAACTCAAGCAACTGCTCATACAACCGGCCATCAGCAGGCTCCACTAACTGTTCATGATCCCCTAATGGGGAGTTATACAAGACCGACCCATGAGTCCAACCCGCAGTGGCAAACGGACAGGGTAAGTCTCAAAAGTCTTTCATTAATGACTTGGGGAGAATTCTTGTACGAACCTCAGGACAGGAAGCAAAAGTAACACCTACACACCCATGTACTTTGTCTACCCAGGCTCATAACAAGGGTGTAAAGGTGAATCAGCCCTCACTTGATTTACGCAACTTGATCAACCACAAGTACAAAGCGAGGGAAGCAATCATGGCATATGAGGAGTCCTCTCCAGGATACCCCTATGCCAATATCATCATCAACTGCTGCTGTGCTAAAATAGCAGTACCAACAAATCGACAATAGATGTTCTGGCGGATGCAACCAAAGGAACCTAGTCGGCAGCGTCCCAGAAAATATGTGTAATTTCTAGAGGAGGAGGAGCTGCCCTTCGCCTCGTGCTATTTCGCTTGGAAGTCTCCCTCCACAAGGGGAGGTCGGAAGTCTAGCGCCTCAAACCCTTTGCTTTCGGCCGGCGTATTCACTTTAGCATTTTGGTACCACAAGGGGAGGTCAGAAGTTTAGCCGGATTCACTAGGTAGCATAGTTAGTTCTCTTTAGCATTTTGCTACCGGATTTGTTTTCGTCTTATATTTGAGAGTTTGTTTATTATTCTTTTGGTGTTTTTATATATAATATGGATAGTTATGTTAGACTTCCTTGATATCTTCTCATACTTTAGAATATGATTGAGTTTTGTGTTAAGATATTGTTGGCAGATTTTATATTATTGTGAGATGTTTAGGTAGTATAGTTAACCAAGACAGCATTCTACTGTCGATACTGCGGCATAGGCTGGGCGTTGCTCCCGACTTGCATCTCTACACCAGGTGCGGGTTGTGACACGTTTTTAGTTGTGGCCCATGCAGGTCAGGCTTTGCAAGTTATGTGATATCGTGGTAGTACAATGACTTAGTTGTACTACTGCGAGCCTGCGATAGGATATGAGATATAAGCTATAGGATATAAGATATTAGGATGAGAGGATACTCAATCAAATTTTTTTAGAGAGATTCCAGGGATGACCCTTGAGAATCTTATTACAATCCCAATTCAAATCTTTTTTCTTATTTCCATCCGCTCTCACTTGTTGTTGTTGAATTTGATTCTGGGTGATCGATTGTTGAATTTGATTCTTGGTGATCAGATGATTTTAATTCTTGGTGTTTATTATTGAGTTGATTTCTTATCGAGATAAACTTTACGAACTAAATTATGGTATCATTTGATGACATATGTTGATGAGGACAGAGAAAAAGGTAAAACGTCTGCTTTGGTTATAGATCCTAGAGTTTATCGCAGCCATATTAGCTGGCATAGCGAAAACATAGGGACCTGAATTCGGATGTACATATCTTAGTTATAAAATTTAGAGTTTCTCGTAGCCATACCAGTTGGCATGGTGAGGATTCTAGATGACATGATTATAGAGTTGCATACCCTAGTTATGGAATCTATCGTTTATTGCAGCTATGATTACTGGCGTGGCGAGGATTCTGAGTGTTATAATTTTGGACAGACGTGTATGTTTATCAGATTGTATCTTAAATTGGTTCTTTAAGTATCATCTCAATACTTATTTATTTTTGTTATTATAGGACTTTGTTCTATTATTCCTTAGCTTAGTAGTAGAGATACCTTCAGTTCTTTAGTCCAATTCCTTATAGAGCTTCTTTTTATTAGAGTCCTTGTTAGTGTGATAATTGGTGACTTGCAATTAGGTATGTGTCTTGAGTATCTGTATCGACTATTGAGAGTGTGACTTGTGAGTCTGTAAGTGGTACTTGGTTGGGCATGTGAGCAATTGGCATAAATCTAGAGATAACCCATAGCGTAGTACCTTATGGCAATAGTTCTATAATAGGTGTCATTATAAGTTAGTATTGGTACTATAGGCAGAAGGAAGAGTAGAGAGTATCAGGAGTGGTTCCACGAGTTAGTATCAGAGTCAGCATACCAGTTCTGGATAGTCATGAATTCATGTAGTTGGGTGAGCCATGTAAACATTTAAGTATAAAGGAAATTGTATTGGAAATCAATGGAGCATAATATATAATTGGGTGGTTGATACTTGGGTGTGTCAAGAGTAAGAAAATGTATATGCATAAAGGGTATTAATGAGTATGCTATAGTAGAATGATACCCATAAGTATATAGAAAAATGTGAGGGAATCAGAATACATTATGTTAAAGTAGTAGGACTTGTGATATATGTTGATGTGAGTATATATGAGTGTACCAGTATATGACTAATGATGGGTATATCACCTGATATTGAGGCTAGCGATGTATTGGAAGCAATATATGGAAGAGTGTCTAGAAATTGTGTGCAGGATGCACAATAGGTGATGAGTGTCAGTGTGAGTTCATGAGTATCAGAAAGTGGAAGCTGGAGTATTAATATTATGTCATGGGTTGAAAAATATCAAGATTCGTCATGAAAGATATGTAGTACATCACTGATTTGTATAACCGTCTATAGGATTTGAGGAGAGGTACATATACATCAATAGAGATATGTAACCATATGTTTGCCTTTGAGAGTGAAGTAAAATGTGTGTATTATAGAAGTTAATAACTAGTGCATTGGATGCAAGTGATCATGATTTCTAGTGAGTATGATGAGGTGACCTAATGATGAAGTTAGTATCCTAGAACCTTAAGGACATATGTTATGTAGTTAGGAAGCTAGTGTTACTATATCAAGAGTGCTAGTATTTCTATATCAGAGATTAGTTGGATAATGTGCTAGTAATAGTAAGTACCTTGTGTAATGACATTTGATTGGTGTATCAGTTAATTTGGATAGAAAAGTATTTAAAAGTAATGGTACAAGTGATCCAAGCAGTAGAGTAAAGAGACAATATATATATATATATATTATATATATATATATAGAAGTAAGTTTATTAGGTATAGTACTTTGCTAATTTTGGTTATACAGGTCATATGTATCAGATAATATTCTGAGGGGTATAGGGATACCAGTGAGATGTCATGGTATTGTAATGACTAGAAGGTAATTGTGTATTTATTATGATACTAGTGTACAGATGAGAACTTTAAGATGATTAACAAGTGTTAGAGGATAAGTTGCACCAAGTATCAGATAGAAAGAGATATCCTAGAAATAAGAGACGGAGTACCTCAAGTATTATGAAAGTTTAGGCAAGCAATTTAGTAACTAGTATAATAATATAGAGGAGAGACACGAGTAACTTGGTATGAGGATGTCATCTAAAAAAATATATATATGAGAGCTGGTGCCTTCTGTAGACAGTAACAAGATTTAGGGAAGGCATCCTATTGGGAGTATTAAAGTTGGATGAGGGTGTGCTAATAAAATACTCGATTGAAATGGTATACAAGTATTCCTTGCAAGAAAATAATTGAGAAATATTTGGTGATTGAAACAGAACAAGGAGGTTGTATCTTAGAAGTGTTTTATAGTATCCTAAGTAGCAAGTGCCAGTGAGTTAAGCATGTCCATGACCTAGAATTCGAGTATATCACTAGTATTTGGTAACCATCAGTATTAAGAATATCTTGACTAGGTTGATGATTAGTAAATGCCTAGTGTGTGATGGGATAGGCCATAGGTGGCATAACAGATTTTTCTGCACCAGTTGAGGGAGACACTCAACAGGACAAAGACTGAATTTCATGATAGTTAAGAGACTATATCCAAGTATGGTTTCTCTTTCAGTAGAATGATAGTTTGTATGTTATAGGATATATACTATTTTAGACTATGATTGATGGGTTTTGACCATAGTAAGATTTGTATGAATAGGATATGACTGTCCTAAGAGAAAGGGGTGAGAGTTTTAATTTCGAGGACGAAATTCTTCTAAGGGGGGTAGATTTGTCACTATCATATTTTCTAGGAAAGGGTATTTTAGTCTTTTGATAATTAACTAAATATTGTGCACGTTAAATATTTTTTTATTACATTATTTATTTATTGTTAGCATGTTAGATTTATTTTTGGACTTGTGTTAGTGGACCTAACTAGTTTAGTTTAGACTCATGGACTAACATTTAATTCTAGTTAGAATTGAGCCCAATAATTAGAAGCCCAACCATTAGGAGGATGATTAATTATGTTAAACCCATTAGATTGGAAGCTTCTCTCCTTAATTAATTTCTTCATGAGAGGCCCTAAGGGGTATTTTAAACTGCACATAGTAGCTTGAGGGAGGGGGCAAGTGAGGCCTATATAAAGGGGATGAAAACTTTCTCTCTCTTCATTTTTCATTCCAAATCTTGATATAGAATTTCCCTCAACCAAATTCCACCAAATCTCTACCAAAATTCTACCCAATTCCTTCCTAAATAATCATTAGAGACTAGTGGAGCAAGAATCTATAAGGAGGAGGCATGGATCTACATAGAGGAGCAATGATCTACAAGTTGAAGTCTCATTTCATCAATTTTAGAGGTTTCATTGGGAATCCATCTTCCAATAGACACAATTTAGTTTTTTCCCTTAATTTAGGTTCTAAATATGAGAATTAATCATGATAAATCAACCCATATGCATAGGCTACCCATATGATTTGGTTTTGAGTTCATAGGAGGCCTATTGAGAAAGTTATGGTACTTTTTGTGTCAATTTTGGAAGAATTCCGAGATTAACATTTATTTTGTGTGTCAATTGGTCCTATAGATCAATTTGGCATATGTTTGTGTGTTTGGGGCTAGTATCGTATTCATAATTGGGTACATGTAGGTCGTATCCCAACAATTTGGTGATACGTATTAATTTGTGGGTTTTTTCTCCGACACGGGACTTTGTGCATGTTATATTTTGACATGGACACATAAATTTGTGTTTGACTCTTCGTATTGTTCATAAATAATATATTAGACTTGTTTGTGTCCTTCGGGGTATTTTTGGATGTGTGGTGGACTTATGTCGCAAGCGTATCCTAGATCTAATGGGATACGGGAGCGATGCACTCCATGTGTTTGTGCATTTTAATTCTTGATCTATTTTTCACATTTGTTCTTAGTCTTTATAATATATATATATATATATATTGTTATATATATATATATATATATATATATATTTATATATATTTATGTGTTAGTGTATCATATTTATGTACCTATGTGTTGTATATATATGTAGCTATATTTCTATATATGTAATAGCTATTAAATATAGTAGTATATTTATATATGTATTGTGTATATATATATATATATGTTGTTATATATATACTTATATGCTATGATAAATATATACATATATTGTATGATTATGTGTACGTATTAGTGATATTATGGACTTATGTATATGTTGCTATATAATGTGTTATTCTACTATAGGTATTATTGTGGAGATGTATATATATATAGAGGAGCATATGTATATATATAAATATATGTAGCTGTATATATTTTAGTATATACTATTGTGTATATATATTAATATATATATGAGAGTGAGATTAAGCGACAGCAACAATAGCAACAATAGCAATAGCAATTAAACAGAAGCAGCGACAGCATTAGCGACGGCAGCAGCATCAATCGGCAACAACAACAACTTCCGCGACAGAACAGCAGCAGCAATAGCAGAAAACTGACGCAAAAACAGCAGCAGTATCAGCAGCTTTTCAGTGACGGCAGAGGTAGCTTTTAGTGACATATATAAGGTTATATATATATATATATATATATATATATATATATATATATATATATATATATATATATATATATATATATATATATTCCTAATTGGTATTTATATATTAGTATACTATATTTTAGTAGTTGTAAGTTATTTAGTTGGTTAGTAGTAGTTAGCTAATATTTATTAGTAGCTTAATATTTATCTAGTTAATTGTTTAGATATATATATATATATATATATATATATATATATATATGTGTGTGTGTGTGTGTGTGTGTGTGTGTGTGTGTGTACTAGTATCTCTAATTAAGTATTATATATGTGTACATATATATATATATATATATATATATATATATATATATATATATATATATGTATTAGTAGTTAGTGATTAGTTAGTAGTTGTATTAGGTTGATATATATATTAGTCATTAGTTCGAGTAGTTAAGGTATTTGATATGTTATGGTTAGTAGTTAGTTGGATATATATATATATATATATATATATATATATATATATATATATATATATATATATATATAGTAGTTAGAAATATTATAATATAGTTAGTCCCTATGAACAGATATACATATAGTATAGTATTGGTTATATTTAGTATTAGTTGGCTTTATATATATGTATTAGTTATATGTTAGCATTTTGGATTACCTTAAGATATACCAAGGTATGAGTAGTAGGTATTGGCATAGTAATAGGATATATGTAAACTAATTATGAATTGATACTAAGGTGACTAAAATAAGGTATATAATATTGTGTAAATATTAAGTGCATGGTAGTTTATAGTTATAGTTGGGTAGTTAATATATATACTAGAGTGACATTACCTTGAGATACCAAGGTAAATGCCAAGGTATTAAGGATACCCAAGGTTTGGGTTTGGGTATCAAGATAGAGGTTTAGTGTTGCGATACCAAGTTGGTTCGAAAATAAGGTATCCATTTAGCATTTGTAATTAGGTCTTATATATTTAATATTGCTTTATTATAGATATGTGATATTTATTAATTGTTTACGTATCCTGAGATACGGTATCTTAGTATCATAAAATTTAACTTGTATGACCTAGATTCATAGTGTATGAACCCAATATCATTGAGATAGACTCATGCAACCTAGAAATAGGTAGTTTGATCAAGTTTGACCAGTTTGACTTAGAGTTGACCTAGTTTGACTTTTTGACTTAGAAATGGCTTGTCGACCTAGAAGTTGACTAGTTTAACTTATTTTTATTCCAGAACCTTGTATTAATGCAATATTCCATATATAGGTCTGTGTGACACCAGTTTAGACATAGTTTGAAATTCATTGCTCTGGACCGCAGGCGAGTATATTTTCTGATAGTTTCTCATTTATAATATCCTCTATGTTTATTGTATCTAATGTAGATATCCATGTTTCTTGACACGATGGTTACACGGATTGGTATATCCAGATCTCATCATGAGATGTTATTCCTTGGTATATAGTGTATCTTGTGCAAGCCTTATTTTATTGATTATCTTGTACATGTACAAACACTGATTCTCGGGAAGAGTCGTTATTTTCTTGGGGAATCCCGTGCCATAGCGTACCATGGTTGGATCCATTATACCAGTCGGGGTTGGGGAGTATGTAGTGTAGATATGTGATCATACCCTCCTTGTTTCAAGTCTTGCTCTTGAATAGTGTTAATTATGCACCGCACGTATGATTAGCCAGGCCATAAATCTTGTATCAAGTTTCCAAGTCGATCATATGTTAAAGCTGGTACTCACTCACTTAGTCATTAGTATATTCTTGTTCATTGCCATATTGTTCATTCTTGTATTTATTTCCAGTATTTTTTTTATTGCATATCTCTTGTACATGTATATGGCATCTTGTATATTCATATCTATTTTCAACTACATAGTTTATATTATTGATTAGAACTGCCATTAGAGATGTACTTTGTTCCATTCCTGACTGAAAAACATTTTTAAGAGGATCCAAGAGATTGGTGTCCGACATACTATGGACTTCGACTTTTTGATGGTACAGACTTGGACCCACTAGTTCTGGAGTGACTGTTGCCGGGTGTTTTAGCCGTATTCACTATGTAGCATAGTTAGTTCTCTTTAGCATTTTGGTACCAGATTAGTTTTTGGCTTATATTTGTGAGTTTGTTTATTGTTCTTTTGGTGTTGTTATATATAATATGGATAGTTATGTTAGACTTCCTTGATATCTTCTCGTGCTTTAGAATATGATTGAGTTTTATGTTAAGATATTATAATTAGTTCAGTATCTATATTAGTTAAATATAATTAGTTTAAATTATAATTAGATTAATTAGTTAATAAAATTCTTAATCAGTAGTTAATTAATATAGTTTGGTTTAGTTAATTTAATTTGTTAATTACTAACCAGTTAGTAATTTCTTAATAAATTAGTTAATTTGTAATTAGTTGGAAATTAATGTATTTTGTTTATTAATTAAATATAATTAGTTTAGTAACTTCCTATAATAAGTTTGGTAATATATATATATGCATATCAGTTTTATTGTTTATGATTTAGTTATGTATTATGTATAAGGATTTTTGATTGATATATATACACAAATACGTATTTTTGTAAATTACTAATAGACACTTACATATATATTATATTATATACGTTTTATTGGTATACTAAGTATTAATGTATGTTTCAGTATTTAAATATAAATAAATGTATATTGGTATATGTATATTTAGGTAATTTTAAACCTACTTAGCATATTTTTATAGATATAAAAAAAATTAACATATATGGTAAATATATTGTTCAACCTATATATATATATTATGCATGAATTAAATGGTATATATATATATTGTATATGTATTTATTTTGGTGCAAGTAATATTGTAGGTGTTAATGTTAGTTAAATAGGTATAATGTGTTATAGGTGTCTGTCTAACTAGATGACCCTAGTTGACTAGTGCCATACCTGGCAGAGCCCCTGAGTTCATGTATTTGTGATATGTTAGTGTAGCGCCTGATGCAAATGTTGTATTTGATATATTTTTAGGACTGTTGGTTCCTCCAGACGATACTCTGGGACAGGACCTCGGTATTTACCAGCTAAGGACCCAAGGCAAGTACATTCTCTGATTAGTTTCTAATTTATGATATCACCTATGTTCACTGTATCTAGTGTAAATATCCATGTTCTCGACACATTGGTTACACGGATTGGTATACACGGATCTCGTCATGAGATGTTATTCCTTATTCATGGTGTAGCTTGTACAAGACTTATTTTCCTTGTTATCTTGTGCATGTACAGACACTGATTCCCGGGGAGATTTGCTACCTTCCTAGGGAATCCCGTGCCATAGCGTACCATGATTGGATCTACTATACCAGTCGGGGGTTTGGGGAGTACTTTAGTGTAGATATGTGATCATACCCAACTTTATATGAACCATAGCTCACCCCACATCTCACGTCGGGTGCGGCCTGACTATTTATATGAACCATAGCTGTTACGTGTGATTAGCCTGATCTTTACATGCACCATAGCTAACCAACGGTTAGCCTGACCTTATATGAACCATAGCTAATCACATGTAACCAGCCTGATCAAGTTCCCAAGCCGATCACATATTAAAGCTAGTACTCACACACTTAGTCATAGAACTCTTGCTCATGGACATAATGTTTCTTTCCTGTATTTACTTACAGTAATTCCAGTATTTCTCTCATTGTACATTTCTCGTACCTATACATGCATCTGGTATGTTTCCATCTAGAACTGCTACATAGCTTATGTCATTTATATAGAACTGCTATTTAGAGATGTACTTTGCTCCTTCCTGACTGGAAAATATTTTTCCAGACTGTGACCTTAGTAGACTGGTTTCTGACACTTGGGGATTGGAAGTTAAGGATTGCAGGTATGATTATGTTGTCATTAGACTTGTATTGTATTCTTTTATTTCTTCATTTCCTATCGTGCTGTAGTTGTGATTGAGTATTTCTAGATTTATTTTTGATATCCACTTCTCCTTATGGAGTTGGATACTAGAGTGAGATTGTTTAGATAGTACTTGACCTAGACAGCGTTCTACCGCCGATGCTGCGGCGTAGGCTGGACGTACCCACGCTCTCGTGCCCTAAACCGGGTGCGGGTCATGACAGATATTGTTGGCAGATTTTATATTATTGTATGATGTTTAGATAGTATAGTTAACTGTCACGACCCGCACCCGGAATTTGGGCATGAGTCGTGGGTACGTCCAGCCTACGCCGTAGCATCGGCGGTAGAACGCTGTCTAGGTCTCAACATATAATATATCCTGTCAATAGTCTCAACTCCGCACGGAGGACAAAGATAATAATCTACAGTTCTATGATATACTCAATCACAAGCTATAAGAAATAATGGCACGATGGGAATATAAAAGAGTTCTAATAAAAACATCCATAATAAATCCAACTCAAAACCTGGGTCTAAATGACCTCACAAAGTCACAAATAATAAATACAACTCAGTCTCAGTCTAAAACAATAATGCAGAAAAAGTAGTCTAAGAGCAGCCAGGTACGTTCTCGTCTAGGCTAGGCAACTCCTCTGGGATTTCCGGGGTGAAATCTCCCTCTAATCCTGGGCCATAATGAGTGGGGCAATGATTATCCAGGTCCTCTGAAAAATGTTATCCAGTCAGGATTGGAGCGAAGCACAAGCACTAACAGCAGTTTCATTAAATTGACAAAATCTATAAACAGTGTAAGAAATACAAGATGGAAATAAATGCTGGAAATGTAAATACTGGAGAAAAATGGAAATAGGCAATAGAGCATCTAACAATGAACAATAAATAGTGAATGCTAGACAATAAGTAGTGAATGCTGGAACAGGTGAATCTGAATAAAATAGACATCTAGCTAAGTGTTTGAAATATTAGCTTATTATGTGATCGGCTTGGGACTTGATCAGGCTGGTTATATATGATTAACTATGATTCTTGTAGGTCAGGCTAACCATATGGTTAGCTATGATGCATGTAGTGGTCAGGTTAATCATATATAACAGCTATGATGCATGTAAGATGGTCAGGCCGCACCCAACGTGAGAAGTGGGGTGAGCTATGATGCATGTAAAAGATTTGGATATGATCACATAATCTACTAATAGTTCCCCATTTCCCCAACTAGCACGATGGATTCCAATCATGACTCCTCATGATGGAGATCTAGGGTGCTAACCCGTGTATCCATAGTGTCGGAATCAAGTATGTAATACACTACAATTTATAGAAGTAATCAACAATGAAAACTGTCAGAGAATGTACTCGCCTGTGGTCCTGAGCAAAGTGTAAGGATCGATGTCCAAAGTGGAATCACAATGACCTATTTATGGAAAATTAATGTTAGGATAATGAATTAAGGAAATAACATGCTTAATTAATTTAATTATGAGGCCTCTAGGTCATACTAGAACTTCTGGTCAATACTAGTCAACTTGGTCTCACTTGGTCATACTGATTTCTAGGTCTACTAGTCCATTTATATACTATGATAGCCCATACTGGACCAACCTAACTAAATAGTCATTACTAGGTTGACTGGGTAGTACTAGTAGCTAAGACATGCTAAACACCACACTAGAGTTATTTATACTTACCTAAAATATATAGAATAGTGTTTTATATAGTAACTTAACTTTTACTTGATATCTAGCAATTTCTTATACTAGCTCTGTACCTTAACACTTGATCCAAGACACCCAACTCAACTCACTGCACAAGTTCACATGAGGATAACTGATATAGTGAACCACTCACAGTTGTACACTCTACACACACTGGATTCTGGATACACTGATTCACCTAGATACACAGGTTCTGATACACAGCTATCCTACTGATACTAAGCACACAGATACATAGCCACACACACAGCACATTGATTCCTCACTCTTAGCTCATATACACTAGACTCACAGTCACTGGTTTTATGTACACAGACACTCATAGTTCACCTAGTCCTGAATACAAAGACACTGCTCAACACACAGAATTCCACACACAGGCAAGTTGCTGAATACACACAGCTAGCACTGGTTCTCACATTCTCAGGCACACATTGGTACACTCACAGGTTCACTGAGCCACTGTCCTATACTCAGGTATCTAACACACAGCCACTTAGACACTGGTTTGGGGATATATGAGACACATTCACTCATATTTAGCTACTTAACTCACTACTGGCACCCTATATGGAACACAGTCACTGATTTCCACTCTGTACAGTTTACACTTAAATACATAACCCCTCACTAGAAACCTAAACAACTACACTGAACCTAGTGCCCCCCCATTCACTGCTGCTACACACAGAACAGGAACAAATCCTGCTACACTACTAACATAACCAAGCTACACACAGAATTTTATAGGCAAGACACCCAGGTAATTCAATACACATAGATAACACACTGTGTTCACTGATACTTTGATTTTCAACTCAACACACAAGTTACACATACCTACACACACACACATACACAGCCACTGCACTGATACCTCACTGCACTCACAGGCCCCCATCTCAACTACTGTCTTGAGTACTTAACTCCAGTACAGTGCATTTGGTGCACTGCAACAACCCCCAGCTTCCAAATCCAACCCAAGCTGCTATTACACATCTACACTAAAATTACCAACTCACCCACACTGCTAACACACAGGATTTAACTGATACATAGGAATACACACTGGTTCACATAGGTAGACACAGGTTTTCCCTACACTGGCACTTACACAGATGCCTACTGAACCCACACACACAACCCGATACTTACACAGAAATCTTACACATACTGATACACAATAACTCACACTAGAACACCCCTAACACACAGAATATAAGTAAAAACCGACTGTACAGGAATTTCCTACACTCAACTCTGCATAGTGAAATCCCCTCTCCCCCTTGGTGCATTTCTTCTCCCAATCACACAAACCTCTATATATATATGTATAATTATATACATATATATCATGCATCACAATGTGCAATATTAGAATAGATTAGATAGGTATACCCTTATGAAGCATTTCATCAAACATATGTAGTACAGAAAAACGAATTTACATACAAACCCATAAATTCCCAAACAAAACCCTAAGAACCGAGATCTAAACAATATTTAGGGATAAAATTGGTCCACTAGCAAACCCCTAGGGTTAGGGTTCACGAAATTGGGAAAAATTCAACCTTAGGTCACCAAAACCCTAGATCTCCTAGGTCCTCATGTAGAATCTTAGAAATTGAGATCTACACAAAAGAGGGTTCCCTAAAATCAAAATCTAACAGTAAGGGTTCCTAAAGGCCAACCACAAATAGAAAAAATAGAATCAAATAGATAAAAAAAATCGGATTTACCTATGGGAGATGGTTTCTCCAATGAAGGTTCTTCTTCCCCAAGGCTTCTTGACCCAAGTTCCTTGCTTCCCTTACTTTGGAGGAGGAAGATAGAATCCTAGGGTTTTAATTCTGAATTTGTGGTAGGGGAAAGATGGTTTTCTTGATGGAGGCTAGGGTTTTCTTCCTTCATGAAGGAAGAAGTGGCTCCCTTTTTATATTAAAACTAGTTTAGGGTTTCCAATGCATAGTTTAGGTTAAACCCCCTATGTTAGGTCATGTAGAACCTAATTAACTAGGGTTAGTCCTTCTAGGGTTTGAGGTCCAAACCTATAATTTGAATTCTAGGGTTTCTCTAAAATTAGGTTTACAAATTAGGGTTTTACTCATTAGGGTTAGTCCTTCTAGGGTTTGACCTAAAGCCAAGTATCACTAACACATATAAATAGTTTATAAAACTTAACAGATTAATTAAATACATAATTATTCAAAATAGTGAATTTACACAAATACCCTTATCTGGAAAGGTGGTAGTGACAAGTCTACCCTCCTAAAAGAAATTTTGTCCTCGAAATTTGGACTGAACAGAACAAGAATAAATCAGAAAGGATATACCTCAAGTCTAGAAGAGGTACGGGTATTGCTCGCGCATTTCGTCCTCTCTCTCCCAGGTCGACTCCCCTGGAGAGTGATATCTCCATGCAACACGAACCAAAAAAATAGTTTGGTTCCGCAACACCTTCTCTCTGCGGTCCAAGATCTCTACGGGCTATTCGGGGTAGCTGAGCGTCGGTCCAACCTCAATCTCCGAGTGGTCAAGTACGTGACTAGGGTCTGCCACGTATTGTCTCAGCTGCGACACATGGAACACATCATGTACTCCCTCTAATGCAGGCGGCAAGTCCAGTCTATATGCCACTGCACCTATCCTTACAAGAATACCGAAGGGTCCGATGTATCGTGGGCTAAGCTTCCCGCCTCGACCAAAACGAATCGTGCCACGCGTCAGAGAAATCTGTAGGAATACTAGATCGCCAACCTAAAACAAAATAATCTCAACATGCAATCTAAACAAACAAACACAAGCCAGAAAATAACAATCTATACCTGAAACTCAAGGGGTCTACGGTGGCTGTCGGCCCAATGCCGCTGTCTGTCTTGCGCCACTCGCAGTCTGTCTCTAATGAGTTTTACCTTTTCTGCTGCATCCATAACCATTTCTGGTCCTAACAAGGCTCTCTCTCCAACGTCGTCCTAAGATAACGGTGTACGACACCTCCTTCCATAAAGAGCCTCAAATGGTGACATCTCGATGCTGGCCTGGTAGCTGTTGTTGTAAGCAAACTCTACCAGGTGCAGATGATCCTCCCAAGAACCTCCGAGATCTAGAACACAAGTGCGTAGCATATCCTCGAGAGTCTGAATAGTCCGTTCGGACTGCCCGTCTGTCTGGGGGTGGTATGCGGTACTGAACTTGAGCTGAGTGCCCAAGCTAGCCTGCAGACTCCTCCAAAAGTGGGAAGTGAAACGACTATCCCGATCCGAGAGGATGCTCACAGGAACTCCATGAAGCCTAATAATCTGACGTACGTACATCTCTGCTAGCCTCTCTGTCGACGTGCCCACCTTGAAAGGTAAGAAATGGGCTGATTTGGTCAACCTGTCCACGATGACCCAAATCGCGTCCTTCCTTTCTGGAGAACGTGGAAGCCCTGAAATGAAATCCATGGTCACGTGCTCCCATTTTCACTCTGGGATCGGTAAAGGTTGAAGCAAACCACCTGGTCTCTGCCGGTCTGCCTTTACCTGCTGGCACACTAGACACCGAGATACGAAGCGTGCTACCTCGCGCTTCATTCCATACCACCATACGTGCTCCCTCAAGTCTCGATACATCTTGTTGGCACCGGGATGCATCGAGTACTGAGAGCGGTGTGCCTCCTGCAAAACCTCCTCACGCAGCTCCCCGCTCGGCACACACATCCTCGTGCCGTGCCGTAAGGAACCATCATCTGCGATAGTAAAGTCGTCCGACAATCCTGCCTGAACATGTGCTTTGATACTCCTCAAGGCCTCATCATCATACTGCGCCGCTCTGATCCTATCTATTAGCTTGGATTGTATCTGCAATCCCCACATCTGAATCTTAGTACCGGGAACTAACACCTTAATCTCCAAGCTTTCCAGATCCGCCAATAAATGTCTATCTGTCGTCAAGTACATAGCCATCGGATACCTGCTCAAGGCATCGGCGACTACGTTGGCTTTCCCTGGGTGGTACTGTAATGAGATGTCAAAGTCCTTCATCAACTCTAACCACCTCCTCTGCCTCATGTTCAGCTCCTTCTGTGTGAATACGTACTTCAAGCTCTTGTGGTCTGTAAAGATCTCCACACGCTCTCCGTACAGGTAATATTTCTACAGCTTTAGGACGAAGATAACTGCTGCTAACTCCAAATCGTGGGTGGGATAGTTCTTTTCATGAGGGCGTAACTGCCTGGAAGCATAGGCAATTACCTTCCCATGCTGCTGAAGAACATATCCCAGACCCTTCCCTGAAGCATCACTATAGATGGTGAAACCACCTGTCCCTGCTGGCAACGTCAAAACTGGAGCTGTCGTCAACCTCTTCTTCAGCTCATCAAATGCAGCCTGGCACTCCTCCGTCCAGACAAAATCCACATCCTTCCTAGTTAATCTGGTCATTGGCGCTGCAATACTGGAGAAGTCTTGTACAAACCTCCTGTAGTATCCTGCTAGCCCGAGAAAACTCCTGATCTCAGCTACCGAACTGGGGGTAGCCCACGACTCCACTGCCTCGATCTTCTGTGGGTTAACCGAGATTCCGTCACCCGATACCACATGCCCAAGAAATTCAACCTTGTCAAGGAAGAATTCACACTTAGAGAGTTTTTCGTACAACTTCTCCCTCCTGAGAGTCTCTAAGACCAACCTCAGGTGCTCTTCGTGCTCCTCCGGGGTCTTGGAATACACAAGAATATCGTCGATGAACACCACCACGAACTTGTCAAGGTACTGGTGGAACACCTTGTTCATCAGGTTCATGAATACTGTCGGTGCATTGGTTAAACCAAATGGCATCACCAGAAACTCAAACTGGCCGTATCTGGTCCGAAAAGCTGTCTTCGGCGTGTCTTCTTTCTTCACCTTCACCTGGTGATAGCCTGACCTCAAATCAATCTTTGAAAACACCCTCGCCCCGCTCAACTGATCGAAAAGATCATCTATCTTCGGCAGCGGGTACTTGTTCTTGATAGTGATATTGTTCAAAGCTCTGTAATCAATGCACATGCGCACCGTGCCGTCCTTCTTCGGTACGAACAATACCGGAGCTCCCCATGGTGATGAACTGGATTTGATGAAACCTTTGTCCTGCAGCTCCTCAACTTGCTTCTTCAGTTCTGCCAGCTCGCTGTTGTTAACTCTATAGACATGTTGTGAAATGGGCTCCGCTCCTGGAACCAAGTCTATAAAGAATTCAACATCTCTGTCTGGCGGCAAACCTGGCAACTCTTCTGGAAATACATCCAGGAACTCCGCTATCAGAGGATGTGGCAACTCCTCTTCTTCTGCCCTGGCTCCGCAAAATGTGCTCCTGCTCCGTTCCGCTGCTCCTCTGACGACCTCAAACTCCGACTCTCCTGGAGGTCTAAATAATACTCTGCCTCTATAACAGTCTATAGTAGCATGATGCCTACTCAACCAGTCCATTCCGAGTACAATATCATATCCCGAAAGTGGCATGACGAGTAAGCTCACGCTCAACTCTCGGCCTCCTACTGACACTCTCCGATCCTTGTAGTGATCACAGACTAGGATAATACCTCCACCAGTCATGATCTTGCAAGTCCTAGCTAAAGGTTCTGTGTCTAAATAATGTCGAAGTGCATAAGATACAGACACAAAACTATGGGAAGCGCCAGAGTCGAATAAGGTAAATACGGGAATACAATCGAGAAGAACCGAACCTGTGATCAAATCTCCTGCTGGCTCGATCTCCTCGACTGCCATGGCGTATGCTCGCCCCTGGGGTGCACCTCTCTGCTGCTGATGCTGGGCAAACTTCTGATATTGCGGTGGAAGTGGTCCCCTCTGTTGTTGGCCTCCTGGTGCGGTAGGCACCCTGTCTGATCCTCTCTGGGCGGCTGCTCCACCCTGACCTGGACGAAAGGTAGGACAATCCTTCAGCTGGTGTATCGTCGATCCACAGGATAGACATGAGCCCAATCTCTTCCTGCAGATATCTCTAGTATGTCCCATTTTCTCGCAGTACGCACACTGGATGGCGGGCTGGTTCTGTCTCTGTTGCTGCCGCTGGACCTGCCCTCGGGCTGGTGCCTGATGCTGCTGTTGAAAGGGTCTCTACTATTGCTGCTGGAAGTGTGGACGCTTGCCCGGTCCCGCACTACTGTTTGCTCCTCCGGAACCATCGCGTCCCCTCTTGGGCCTGAGGCCCAAGTCGTCCTCGGCTATCTGGGCATCCATTAATATGCCCTCGTAGGTAGCTGTGCGACGTCCCGACGTGCGAGACTTAATCTCCCTTGTCAGCCCCTTTCTGAACTTTTGGGCCCTGTCCCCCGGATCTCTAGTCATCGACGGTGCAAAGCGGCTCAGACGGGAAAACTTCGCGGCATACTCGTCGACGGACGAGCTCCCCTGGGCTAAGTCATGGAACTGACTCTCCAAAGCTCCCAGGGCAACATCAGGAAAGAAATTTTCTTTGAAGAGCTCCTTGAAATCCTTCCAAGTGAGTCCCCTGCGCAAGAGTCTCGGCTCCGTGCGAAACTACGTCAAGGCAATGTCGAACATCTGGCTCCCAGCGGCCTCGATCTGGAGGGCCTCTAGAAGCTGTACCAAGCGTAAGTTCCTCTCGATATCCTCTAGCCAATCATCGGCGTAGAGTATCCCTTCTGTCCCCTTGAACTCCCGAGGCATCATCCTCTTGAAATCCACAATGGTGCCCGGCCTCTGGTGGTGCTGATCAGGACGCTGCTGCTGCTGAGTAACTCTCTCCACAGCCTGGAGGGCCACTTGGTGAGCATTCTCCATGTTCACCCTCATCATCTCTGTCTGGGCCTGATGTGCCTCAGCCTGCACCCTCTGGCCCTCTGCCGACGTCCTCTGGGCATCGACCATGCCCTGAATCAAAGCGAACATCTGTGCCCCATCGATAGGCACACCTCCTGGATGCTGAACTGGTGGTGGTGGTGGTGGTAGAGGCCCCGTCGTAGCTGTAGGGACCCTCTGAACTGGTGGTGGAGGACCCCCGAATGCTGCAGACTCTCCCACATGTACTGGAGATGTAGGAGGTGCTGCGGATGTCTGTCCGGCAGGGCGAGAGGTGGCAGACCTCTCTGATGCTGCTGCTCCGAGTCTCTGGGACCTGGTTTTCGGCGGCATCCTGAAGACAGATTAAAAGAATCAATTAAGGTAATAGACACGATATCATCAAGGAAGGACAGAAATTTCTAAAGGAAAATCATTAAGAGTAGTATCATAAGAATCAGAATTCCCTAATTATGATTGAGCATATCCTCGACCTAATTCTTATTCCTAAAACAGGCTCGTAGTAATACTCTAAGCGAGCACCACTACGATATCGCTCTAATGCGGTTCTAGGACTAGACCTGCTTGGGCCACTACTAAAAACGTGTCATGACCCGCACCCGGAATTTGGGCATGAGTCGTGGGTACGTCCAGCCTACGCCGCAGCATCAGCGGTAGAACGCTGTCTAGGTCTCAACATATAATATATCCTGTCAATAGTCTCAACTCCGCACGGAGGACAAAGATAATAATCCACAGTTCTATGATATACTCAATCACAAGCTATAAGAAATAATGGCACGATGGGAATATAAAAGAGTTCTAATAAAAACATCCACAATAAATCCAACTCAAAACCTGGGTCTAAATGACCTCACAAAGTCACAAATAATAAATACAACTCAGTCTCAGTCTAAAACAATAATGCAGAAAAAGTAGTCTAAGAGCAGCCAGGTACGTTCTCCTCTAGGCTAGGCAACTCCTCTGGGATTTCCGGGGTGAAATCTTCCTCTAATCCTGGGCCATAATGAGTGGGGCAAAGATCCTCCAGGTCCTCTGAAAAATGTTATCCAGTCAGGATTGGAGCGAAGCACAAGCACTAACAGCAGTTTCATTAAATTGACAAAATCTATAAACAGTGTAAGAAATACAAGATGGAAATAAATGCTGAAAATGTAAATACTGGAGAAAAATGGAAATAGGCAATAGAGCATCTAGCAATGAATAATAAATAGTGAATGCTAGACAATAAGTAGTGAATGCTGGAACAGGTGAATCTAAATAAAATAGACATCTAGCTAAGTGTTTGAAATATTAGCTTATTATGTGATCGGCTTGGGACTTGATTAGGCTGGTTATATATGATTAACTATGATTCTTGTAGGTCAGGCTAACCATATGGTTAGCTATGATGCATGTAGTGGTCAGGTTAATCATATATAACAGCTATGATACATGTAAGATGGTCAGGCCACACCCAACGTGATAAGTGGGGTGAGCTATGATGCATGTAAAGGATTTGGATATGATCACATAATCTACTAATAGTTACCCATTCCCCCAGCTAGCACGATGGATTCCAATCACGACTCCTCAGGATGGAGATCTAGGGTGCTAACCCGTGTATCCATAGTGTCGAAATCAAGTATGTAATACACTACAATTTATAGAAGTAATCAACAATGAAAACTGTCAGAGAATGTACTCGCCTGTGGTCCTGAGCAAAGTGTAAGGATCGATGTCCAAAGTGGAATCACAATGACCTATTTATGGAAAATTAATGTTAGGATAATGAATTAAGGAAATAACATGCTTAATTAATTTAATTATGAGGCCTCTAGGTCATACTAGAACTTCTGGTCAATACTAGTCAACTTGGTCTCACTTGGTCATACTGATTTCTAGGTCTACTAGTCCATTTATATACTATGATAGCCCATACTGGACCAACCTAACTAAATAGTCATTACTAGGTTGACTGGGTAGTACTAGTAGCTAAGACATGCTAAACACCACACTAGAGTTATTTATACTTACCTAAAATATATAGAATAGTGTTTTATATAGTAACTTAACTTTTACTTGATATCTAGAAATTTCTTATACTAGCTCTGTACCTTAACACTTGATCCAAGACACCCAACTCAACTCACTGCATAAGTTCACATGAGGATAACTGATATAGTGAACCACTCACAGTTGTACACTCTACACACACTGGATTCTGGATACACTGATTCACCTAGATACACAGGTTCTGATACACAGCTATCCTACTGATACTAAGCACACAGATACATAGCCACACACACAGCACATTGATTCCTCAATCTCAGCTCATATACACTAGACTCACAGTCACTGGTTTTATGTATACAAACACTCATAGTTCACCTAGTCCTGAATACAAAGACACTGCTCAACACACAGAATTCCACACACAGGCAAGTTGCTGAATACACACAGCTAGCACTGGTTCTCACATTCTCAGGCACACATTGGTACACTCACAGGTTCACTGAGCCACTGTCCTATACTCAGGTATCTAACATACAGCCACTTAGACACTGGTTTGGGGATATATGAGACACATTCACTCATATTTAGCTACTTAACTCACTACTGGCACCCTATATGGAACACAGTCACTGATTTCCACTCTGTACAGTTTACACTTGAATACATAACCCCTCACTAGAAACCTAAACAACTACACTGAACCTAGTGCCCCCTCCCCCATTCACTGCTGCTACACACAGAACAGGAACAAATCCTGCTACACTACTAACATAACCAAGCTACACACAGAATTACATAGGCAAGACACCCAGGTAATTCAATACACATAGATAACACACTGTGTTCACTGATACTTTGATTTTCAACTCAACACACAAGTTACACATACCTACACACACACACACACACAGCCACTGCACTGATACCTCACTGCACTCACAGGCCCCCATCTCAACTACTGTCTTGAGTACTTAACTCCAGTACAGTGCATTTGGTGTACTGTAATAACCCCCAGCTTCCAAATCCAACCCAAGCTGCTATTGCACATCCACACTAAAATTACCAACTCACCCACACTGCTAACACACAGGATTTAACTGATACATAGGAATACACACTGGTTCACATAGGTAAACACAGGTTTTCCCCACACTGGCACTTACACAGATGCCTACTGAACCCACACACACAACCCGATACTTACACAGAAATCTTACACATACTGATACACAATAACTCACACAAGAACACCCCTAACACACAGAATATAACTAAAAACCGACTGTACAGGAATTTCCTACACTCAACTCTGCATAGTGAAATCCCCTCTCCCCCTTGGTGCATTTCTTCTCCCATTCACACAAACCTCTAAATATATATGTATAATTATATACATATATATCATGCAGCACAATGTGCAATATTAGAATAGATTAGATAGGTATACCCTTATGAAGCATTTCATCAAATATATGTAGTACAGAAAAACGAATTTACATACAAACCCATAAATTCCCAAACAAAACCCTAAGAACCGAGATCTAAACAATATTTAGGGATGAAATTGGTCCACTAGCAAACCCCTAGGGTTAGGATTCACGAAATTGGGAAAAAATCAACCTTAGGTCACCAAAAACCTAGATCTCCTAGGTCCTCATGTAGAATCTTAGAAATTGAGATCTACACAAAAGAGGGTTCCCTAAAATCGAAATCTAACAGTAAGGGTTCCTAAAGGCCAACCACAAATAGAAAAAACAGAATCAAATAGATAAAAAAAATCGGATTTACCTATGGGAGATGGTTTCTCCAATGAAGGTTCTTCTTCCCCAAGGCTTCTTGACCCAAGTTCCTTGCTTTCCTTGCTTTGGAGAAGGAAGATGGAATCCTAGGGTTTTAATTCCGAATTTGTGGTGGGGGAAAGATGATTTTCTTGATGGAGGCTAGGGTTTTCTTCCTTCTTGAAGGAAGAAGTGGCTCCCTTTTTATATTAAAACTAGTTTAGGGTTTCCAATGCATAGTTTAGGTTAAACCCCCTATGTTAGGTCATGTAGAACCTAATTAACTAGGGTTAGTCCTTCTAGGGTTTGAGGTCCAAACCTATAATTTGAATTCTAGGGTTTCTCTAAAATTAGGTTTACAAATTAGGGTTTTACTCATTAGGGTTAGTCCTTCTAGGGTTTGACCTAAAGCCAAGTATCACTAACACATATAAATAGTTTATAAAGCTCAACAGATTAATTAAATACATAATTATTCAAAATAGTGAATTTACACAAATACCCTTATCTGGAAAGGTGGTAGTGACATTAACCAAGATAGCGTTCTACCACCGATGCTGCGGCGTAGGCTGAGCGTTGCTCCCGACTTGCATCCTTACACCGGGTATGGGTCGTGACACGTTTTTAGTGGTTGCCCATGCAGGTCAGGCTTCGCAAGTTATACGATATCGTGGTAGAGCGATGACTTAGTTGTACTACTGCAAGACTGCGATAGGATATGAGATATAGGCTATAGGATATAAGATATTAGGATGAGAGTATACTCAATCATAAATTTCTTGAGAGATTCCTGGGACTACCCTTGAGAATCTTGTTACAATTCCTATTTCAAATCTTTTTTCTTATTTTTGTTCGCTCTCATTTGTTGTTGTTGAATTTAATTCTGGGTGATCAATTGTCGAATTTAATTCTTGGTGATCGGTTGATTTTAATTCTTTGTGTTAATTATTGAGTTGATTTTATATCGAGATAAATTTTATGGACTAAATTACGGTATCATCTGATGACATATGTTGATGAGGACAGAGAGAAAGGTAAAATGTCTACTTTGGTTATGGAGCCTAGAGTTTATCATAGCCATATTAGCTGGCATAGCAGAAACGTTGGGACCTGACTTCGAATGTACATATCTTAGTTATGAATTTTAGGGTTTTTCGCAGCTATACCGGTTGGCGTGGTAAGGATTCTAGATGACATAATTATAGAGTTGCATACCCTAGTTATGGAATCTATCGTTTATCATAGCTATATTTACTGGCGTGGCGAGGATTCTGAGTGTCATGATTTTGGATAGACGTGTATGATTGTCAGATTGTATCTTAAATTGGTTCTTAAAGTATCATCTCAATACTTATTAATTTTGGTTATTATAGGACTTTGTTCCATTGTTCCTTAGCTTAGCAGTAAAGATACCTACAGTTCTCTAGTCCAATTCCTTATAGAGCTTCTTTTCATTAGAGTCCTTGTTAATGTGATAATTGGTGACTTGCAATTAGGTTTGTGTCTTGAGTATCAGTATCGACTATTAAGAGTGTGACTTGTGAGTCTATAAGTGGTACTTGGTTGGGCATGTGAGCAATAGGCATAAATCTAGAGATAACCTATAGCGTAGTACCTTATGGCAATAGTTCTATAATAGGTGTCATTATAAGTTAGTATTGGTACGATAGGTAGAATAGAGAGTAGAGAGTATCAGTAGTGGTTCTATGAGTTAGTATCAGAGTCAGCATACCAGTTCTAGATAGTCATGAATTTATGTAGTTGGGTGAGCCATGTAAACATTTAAGTATCAAGAAAATTGTGTTGAAAATCAATGGAGCATGATATACAATTGGGTGGTTTGATACTTGGGTGTGTCAAGAGTAAAGAAATATATATGTATAAAAGGTATTAGTGAGTATGCCATAGTAGAATGGTACCCATTGTTTCGGATAATAAATGAAAAAGATGATATGTGGAAAACGAGGTCTTATACGAAAACCCGTTCTTCTTTTATGTTTACAAAAAAGATTATACAATTTAATCCTATACGAGGATGACCAAGTATAATTTATTTAATCTGGGTAAATATTGCTATAGGTGTCTGATCTGCAGTCGATCACTTTATCCCTTGGACCATACGATGTTGAAGAAGTACCGTGGAAGATAGAAAGAAGCTTCGCAGGTTGCTAAAGAGGGTGGATGCTCGATGCCAAAGTCGTCGATCCCTTCTCTTTGCCTGAGCTCTGGATTCTTCTCTCTCCCTTGACCGTTTGAACTTCGATCTTTGCGCCCGTTGGATCTGATACTAGATTTCTTGATCAATTTTCTGACTTGTCCTCTGTTGATAGAGGTCTCTATTTATAGAGTTTTAGTGACAGTGACCACTCAATCGGTGTAGAAACCGAGTAGTGGAAAGTACAGCACCCTTTTATACGACGGTTTAAAATAACCAATGCCTGTGTATAGATAACCTTTTGAGTGAGCATGTGACGCGTGTCCAACTAAGGGACAAAATGCGTATATCTGCTGCGAAGATCACGACGTAGTAGCTACGTAGGTAGTTATCCCTTGTGTAGAAGAGGTTGGCGTAGAAGCCAATAACTGTCATCATGGCATAGAAGCCAAATAGGCATAGAAGCCGAGTAGGCGTAGAAGCCAAGCGGTCATAGAGGTCGAGTGGTCGTAGAGGCCGAGTGGGCATAGAAGCCGAGTGGCGTAGAAGCCGAGCGATCATAGAGGCCTCGTGGGCATAGAAGCCGAGTGGGCATAGAAGCCGAGTGATGTGAACATTTTAGCCGGAATTACGGCTCTTGGAGATATAATCAAATCTCTTGCATTAAATGCAGAGATCTGCCCCTATCCTGTGCATTAAATGCAGAGGCTTGTCTTTAAAATTTGCCATTATTCTGCACATTAAATGCAGATACGCGCCTCAAATTTTGTACGAAGAGTAACTGCTGATGTGGCGGTCTGTTTGCCTTCTGCGGAGCGTAAGAAGCTCACGTCTGCCTGTGTAAAACTGGGCAGCGTATTCCCTTATATGCGTAAGAGTAGTTTACGCAAAGGTGATATCACTAAACGATGGTTCGATGACATTTAATCAAATCTCCTGCATTAAATGCGGGGATCCGCCATTATCTCGCACATTAAATAAGGAGGCGTATTTTGAAGGCCTGCCACCCTTCTGTGCATAAGTGCATAGACGTGCCTTGGGCATCTGTCAGTATTCGGCGCTTTAAGTGCAGAGACGTGCCTCCAGAAACTGTCACCGCTCTGCGCATTAAATGCAGAGACGTGCCTCGAGCCCTATACGAAGTGCAGCTTTTAATATGGCAGGCTGTTTATCTTCTGCGGAGCTAAACAGCTCACATCTGCCTGTGTAAAACAAGGCAGTGTATTCCTTCGTATGTGTAAAAGTGGTTTACGCAAAGAAAATGTCAGTAAATGACAGCCTGGGTTACAGTGCCGCGCCATAATTATACCCGTCGCCTGGGTAGTCATTCAGTACTCTTTGTCAGGAGTCCCGATATCAGGTTCATTGCATGATCTGACAGGTTCATTTCGAAGAACACGAAGCGTTCCTCGTACACTTTAATGCTGCATTGAAAGCGGATGAGTTTTACGCCATAAAGGCGATGAAGCACCCTGTTTACGCCTTAGCATCCTGGACATACTGCATTACGCGGATGGTCCTTGAGCCTGTATTTTTATGCTTTGCTCAGTGAAAAAGCTCTGTTACACGTTTGATGGCTCTGAGGTCCTCTGTTTATGCTGCCCTGCATCAACATGCTTGCGTAGCTATCCAGCATATTTTTTATGCTTCTACAAGATCCCCTTCAAAGCTTTTAAAGTCCTCATAATTTGAAATGCTTCGAATGAAGCATGAACCGTTCCTCGTAACTCAAAACGCTCTGAGTGGAGCCTGAAACGGTCAAGCCTAACACGTTCTTTCATGGCTGACTTTATGGCAGAGTTATTGGGGATCGGTGATCTCTTTCGCCTATAAAAAGGGTGAGGAGTTTTCCTGTTCTTCTCACACTTCCTTCACCACACAGAGATGATGGCCGGAGTTCGTCGGGTCGACTTGAGGAAGAAGGAGATCATGCTCTTCCAGCATGTAAGGAGCCAAAAAAGATGACGTCTTCGAGCAAATGTCCTCTGCAATGATGGATCATTGAAGGATATCATAGCCTCCTTTGCTCGGGATAATCAGCAACTTTGTATGGTGGTTCTTCGGGAGAGAGAAAGGGTTATATTTTACCATGCCGCTTGCAAGCGATACCTTCTCCCATTACCTTCGTGGACGATAGCAGATAGACTATCTCTGTCCAGGATTGAGTTGGGTGAAATATCTCAACTTAATCTGTCACGGCATTGGATGTAAGAAAGCAGATTTACTCTACTTTTCTTCTGTTGGAGGATGGGTCTATGCCCAGTTTTGTATCCTCCCGCCGTTGACCAATATGTCAGTCAGTTTGCGGTTACTGACTGACTGCTGGAGAAGATAGATGAAGAATGGCGCCTATGCGAGAACCTGGCCGAAACTGATTCTGGGCACGATCTTCAGACGACGATGAGGGAGTCTTTTGTAGACGAGATTTCCCTCATATGTGATCATGAGAATGAAGAAAACCCTTATAGACTGGATTTCCCTCATGTAATCATGCTTTTAATTTTAATAAAATTGTCTTTCTTCTTTGCATATGATCATCTTGCCATACTTTGTTGTGAAGTCTGAATATGTGTAGCTTCGACACGTCTGATTCTTTACGCCGACTCTGTATAGAAAGAGTGCTAGGTCCTGTCCTGTCTTTTACGCATAACTAAGGATGCGCAGAAAGCCGCTTTAGCAGTCGAGTGTTCGAACTGTCCTGCTGTTAGGAATCCTGAACTGTTACTTCTGATAAACAGAATTTCTTTGTTCAGACATCATCTTCAAGAATAATTTCTCGGAAATCCCTTAGAACAGGGCGAGAACTGGCTGTCAAACTGATTTGCCCTCTTGGTAGATAAAATATTCAGAATGGAGTCTGGATGAACTTCGATTCGACCCATGAAGAAGAGTAATTTTTCAATGTTGAACTCTGTATGCTTCGGGTACTTGGGATATCTTAAGGTCAAGAAGGAGTATCTTCTGTGTGAACTCCTGTAATTGACCGCCTTGAGGATCGTTCAGATGTACGCGTACTCTGGCCTACATATCTTTCAGATGTGCGAGAAGTCATGGAGCGCAAAATTATGAGTTGGCAGCCTCTGAGCGTAAACTAAACACCATCGAGCGTAAAATCATAGACTTGTAGTTCCTGAGCGTGAAGTCATAGGTTTGTAGCCTCTCGAACATAAAAGCTACCGAGCACAAAGTCATCCGGGCGTAAACCCGACTTGTAGCTATCGAACGAAAAGTCGTAGATTCGTAGCCGTCGAGCGTAGAAAGCCCTTTAGCGTAGAACTGTAAATTTGTTGCTTCTGAAAAGAAATTTTTTTCGAGCGTGAAGTCGTGGATCCGTCGCCTCCGAGTGTAAACTAAGTGCCACCGAGCGTGAGATCATCGATTTGTATCTGCTGAGCGTGAATTCGTAGGTCTGTAGCCTCTCGAGCATAAAAGCTACCAAGCACAAAGGCATCCGGGCGTAAAAACCATGGACTTATAGCTTAGGAGCGTAAAACCGTAGATCTGTTGCTGTCGAGCGTAGAAAGCTCCTTAGCGTAGAAACCATGAACTTGCTTTGCGCGAAAAACTTTTCAAATTCGCCGACTGTCCGCCTTCTCTGAATAAATAGGCTGACGTGGAACCCAATCATAACCGAATATTAATTAGGAGATTTGGTTCGGCGTCCGAGGAGTCCATCCGAACTCTATATATATCCCAAGTTTCTGAGGGGAAGAACTTTCCATCCGTCTTCTGCGAGAGAAAGCTTTCGACTGTTCGAGTTCTTCTCCATCTCTTCTTCAAGTCTTCAAAGTTTCCAGTAATGGCTTCAAAACAAACTTCCTCCGCTAAGGGAAAGAAGGTTGATTCTTCTTCTCGTTCTTCCGCTCAAGCGAGAGCGTCTCTGGTTGGTCAAGGCAAACTTTATTCTGAGTGGAGCATCCCGCCGACGAGTAGTGCACCCGGCCCGGAAGGTAGAGCTCTTGGGAAAGAAAAGAATGACTAAAAATCCTTCGCACACGTTGTACGTGACCGCGCTAGGTCGTCTTCTATGCTGATAGCCTCTTTGAGGAAGATGATGCACGGAGACGTTTTATCTTTTTACGCCCATATTCCTAATGTGTCAGCGTAAAAACTCTATTTTTTCGCAGTCGAGCGTAAAAACCCTTGACCGTCGAAAACTTGGTGTTTTAAAATTTGAGTTCTATGCTCGTGGATGAAAATCCTGGCATAATAACTCAATTTAATCAATCTGGCGTAAAGCACAGACCGTATACTGGCAATCTTGACTTTTACGTTAAGGAAATGGATTCCAGCGTAAAGGTTCAAGTTTCACAGTCTCGGCGTAGAGCACAGACTATTGATTGGATGCTGCAAGTCCCGAAATATCTAGTTTTAGAAACTGACGTGTTTCTCCTGTGGCTTTGCAGTTAACTTGCATGAGTCTTCGCTAGCTGAAGTGATGGGCTCTGCCGCTGGGATGCTGCACTGCAACTATCTGGAGGATCTGTCGCACGTGATATTTTCTATCTCCGGGCCCCAATATCCCGAAGGAAGGGCAATTCTGATATCGGCTCAGGGTGAGGGAATGCTGCTGAGCATGACCAACAGGGAGCCCCTAACGTACGTAGACGTGGAGCAATACCTGAAGCCGGCTTTTCTCTTCGGGGACATGATTGACAAGCAGTCCCAGACCAAGCCTAAGAGAGAACTCTGGGTTTTCCCTACCGTGAATTTGGTCTTGTATCTACCCAGTATGCCGAGAGACTACCCCATCTCGGCCTTCTTCCATGCTACGCATCCCAGGAAGATATCGTGGACGCTGACCCCCGATCTTCACGGCAAGCCGGGGAAGATCTTTCATCTGAGAGGAGCTGACCAGGGGTCGTTTGTCAGCCGCTCTTCTGGCTCTGTGTCGCTGTTCAGGGGGTGTCACTACCACATTCCGAAAGTAAGGGTATTTTTGACTTTTTATAATATTTAATATTATGGTAGCTACAATTAAGTAATTGCATGACAGTATATTTAATTTAAATAATTATGTGATGTGTAATTAAATATAGTATTATATACAGTGTTTATTTATTTTTAAGCTAGTAGACTTGACCTAGAAGCCTAGTAAATGAACACCTGTCGGAATTATAGATTTTTTTGTATTTAATTATTTAGTTAGAATTTAATTCTTGGAGTTTGTAATTAATTACCGTATTTTATTTAATATTTTGCGCATTGCCTTTGCTTCGATATTTGGAGCGCTATCCTGACTTTTGTCTTCCAACAAATTTCACAATCTTGCCCTAGACATGCCCGCCTTCCATTCTGCTATTTTTGCAACTCATGATTATGCTCTTTGTGCATTATTTCTAGCCGCACAAAAATTGTCGCGGACGTTATTTAATAAATTCCTATTTTTGTATCGTTGTGCGTTCCAATCGAAATTGGGGACAATCTTGACCTATTTTTTGTGCGGCCCAAATTAGGGTAATATTCTGTTCTGAGTCTTCTTCATTATTGTTATTGATGACCTGACCTGATTTTGGCCCCATGTACTCCTAATTAATTTTAGAACACAACTTGTATTTTATTCTAATTAAATTGAGGATACTATTTTAACCGATTCTGAAATCCCAATTTAATTCCAGTGCCCTGCAAATTGGGCCCACACCAAACTTACAGCGCCCCCTGACCCTACAAAACACCAGACACCGAATCGCCCGCCAAATTTTTGTCATTTCATGCGCCTGTGCAAATACCCAAATTTAAGGGGGTTAATTTGCAAATTTGTATTTTTGTCATCACCTCATTTGTTTAAAAACAATGAGGAATCCCTGATAATATTTAATTAGCCTCTCACCCTCATCCCCACATGAATTATTTTCTCCATGTCAAATCTGGACCACTCATTTAATTGAGTGCATCCTCACCCTCCATCAAAACCCTCTCTCCTATATATGTCATGTCACCATCAACCCTAATCCCTAGAAAACCTAGGTTTCCCCAACCAAGCCTCCATCCTCAACCGTAGGAGTTTCTTCCCTTCTCCTTCTCTTTTCTTCTTCTTCTTCTTCTTCTTCTTCTTCTTCTTCTTCTTCTCTTTTCTTTTCTTCTTCTTCTTCTCTTTTCTTCTTCTTCTTCTTCCTTTCTTCTTCTCCTTCTTTTATTTTTGAATTTAAAATTCAAAAAAAGAGGGGGAGGGAGGGAATACTGTTCACCCTCTTCTCACGCCGAGCCCCGACTTCACTCCTCCGATTCCTCCCTGCATTCCATCTCTCCGGCCCGGCAAGCCCCTACCCCTCAGCCTCTGCCCTCCGGTTCGGCCACCCTGTCCCCGCTGCTCCTCCTCCAAGCTAGTCATCTCTTCCGGTCACCTATCCACCATCTCCACTACTTACACCACCAGCCACCTCCCTGCACTCCGCCAACCATCCCGACCCCGCTCCGACTGAACCCCGGCGACCCCCCAACTCACGAGCTCCCCTTCGCCTCAACTCCTCCTCCCGCTGGCTTATCCTCGGACCACCACGACCATCCCCACTGTCCCCAAGCCGACCCTGCACCACTCCGGCTACACCCATCACCACCACCATCAAGACCGGCCATCCCCCTGCTGTGCTCTTCCCCTTTCCGCTGCCAACTCCTCCTCCCGCTGTGATCTACCACCACCTGCATCTTCCTACCACCAGTACGAGCCCCTCCTGCCGTACTCCGGCGGCCAGCAAGCCCGACCACCCACAGTGAGTTTCCTCCTCCATCCTTCTTCCTATGTGTATATATATGTAGTGTATGAATGAAATGTGTATATGTATTTGTATATATTAATGTGTAGGTATGTGTATAGTATTATTTTTATTAATATTTAATTGTATAAGTATAGTATGTATATTAGTATAATGTATATGTATTTAATAGTATATGTATGTATCTTAATTATGCATCATATAGTGTTAATATGTATATACGTATTGTATATTTAATAACTGATATACATGTAAATACGTATATATAGTATATATAATTAATTTGGTATATGTATATATGCATATTTTGTATACTTAATATATTCTCAATATTCTAATTGGTTTGTATATATGTATATATGTTGGTTTATTTTTATATAATATCTATTTAATAAAAAGTATATGCTAGTATAAATTTAATTTGGTGTATTAGTACTAGTATATTTAAACTCATAATGTATAGTATATATATAATACATTAGTATGTTAATGTAATTAATGTATTAGTATGGTTAATGTAATGTATTGATAAATTAATTAATGTGTATAATTAATGATGATATGTATATATATATGTACATGTATATATTAAAATATGATTATATATATATAAATACGTATTCTAGTATGTATGATTAAATTGATATATATATATATATATATATATATATTGTGTATATATATATTGGTTATTTTATGTATATGAGATATCTAGTAAATAAAAATGCATATACTAGTACAAACTAAATTCATATATTAGTATGTTTAAGAATGATGTTGACAATATATATATGTATATTCTAAAAATGTACTTTTACACATATATGATATGTACGCATTTTGACATATGTTAATTATATATGTACGTATTTTGGAAAATATACAACTATAGCAAGTAATTTATATTGGTATATATTTTAGATATATATATCTTATGTTAAATTCTTTAGTATGTATATAAATATAAATATGTATTGTATTCCTTTCCATGAACTATGTTTATATAGATATACATACAAGTATTATTTATTATGTTTATATATATATACAAGTATTATTTATTTTAAAGTATATATTTTTACTTATATCTATTATTGTAACTAAAGGATATTATATATATGATTAGTTAATGAGATGTATAATATGTATCCCTACTAGATGACCCTAGTTGATTAGTGCCCTGCCTGGCATGGTCCTGAGGCCAGTGTTTATAGACTGTGTGTTAGGGTAGCACCTGATACCAGTGTTATTGTGATGTGTTTTTAGGACTGTTGATTCTCCCAGGGGATACTCTGGAACAGGACATCGATAAATACCAGCTAAGGACTCAAGGCAAGTACATTCTCTGATAATTTCTAATTCCTTGATAATTTCTATAAATTAAATAATCATGAAATGTTACATCTGAATCCTTGACACTGTGCTACACGGACTAGTATAGCTTGGATCTGCATTAATGAGATGTTACCTTGATTATTGTTTGACATTGTACACGACATGTATATTAGACATCGTACATGATAGATTGGACTTGCTCGTGTATCGTGACGTGTCATGGTTGGATCCACAGTACTAGTTGGGGGCGGGGAAGTAGTTAGTAAGAAATATGATCATAACCTCTTATTGTAGTGTAGAACAATGTAAGTGTTAATCATGCTCTTCACCCACGATTAGCCAGGCCTTGTAGCTATTGTAGCGCCCCGTTCTCCCGATGCGGAGAGCGCGGCTAAGAAACACAAGACGGTATCGTTCGATCGGGATAGATTGAATTAAGAACTCGTCCTCGTTATGGATTTGTTTCTTCGGAATCGATTCCCATATTCAGAGGACCGCGCCCCAAGGATCGGCTTAGCGGCAGAGTCAGGAGGGACCTCTCCGCTGCTATCTTTTATTGCCTCGGTTTTCGATGTCGCTTGTTGCTTTCGTGCTTTGAGTTTGTTTTGGGATTTGCTTGTTTTCCTTGAATGGTTTCGATGATTTTCATTGTTTTCGTTCATTGACTTGCACTTCTATTCCGAGATTGGAAAGAGAGGAAGAAGTATTAATCGAGCTGTTCGTGTGCAGGTGAACGAGCAGTAGGCGGCTTGCGAGCGGAGTCGTGAAGCGCCTCTTTCCTTCTTTTTTCCAAAATCTAAGTGAGTGGCTACCAACCCGATTAGCTAGCCCTGCTTTCAAGCTTCACTCCTTCGCCCCGATCAAACGATACCAAGTAATAATAAAAGAAACCAAGATAAAAGAGAATAACTTGGTTATTATGCTTGTCAACAAACTTATGAACGGTTATCATCCTGTATGCTAGTTCGTCTATAACTGTTCTATGAATCGTGCTAAGTATGGAAATATATGCTTGTTATGAAATAAACTGTCAGGATGACTATGCAAAACTGTATGCTATGGAACAAATTCTATGAGTATTCTTGATCACGGACGACTTGTGCACAAGGTATGTTATGAGTTCCGCGGACGGTCACCGGGGCACCGGGATCGATCCGATCCGGACGGAACATATGTATAGTCGTATGTTACCCGGCAAGTGTTATGCAGCGGGGCTCGCCACCCGCGTTGCACGTCACTTTGCCTTGAGACTATAACCCGTCCCTTTGTGGCATCAAGCCAGTGATCCTATGTATATTTAAACCTGTTGCATACTAACTTGTGTCTTCGTGGCAGGGAAGGCATGGTAAGTATTGTGCAGGTAATTCAGACGGCAGGTAAAATCCACCGAACGGTGGCTAGTTTATTTTAGTAAATTCAATATGCTGCTTACTTGTAAATGAACTAAGGCAAGATAGAAACCCACAAAATATGCATGCTTCACTAAACAATGTGTTGATTGGTATAGTCAGGCTAGCTCGCCTTCACCAGCATGTTTCGATATGCTGACCCTCGTTGAAACAGGTTCTCCGCACCAAGGCGAACCGAGCGAGGAGCCTAAGTCGTCTACCCGATCCAGTCCAACTGTTGGCGCATCTTCACCACGCCCTCGAAGCCTTTTGAAGTCCGAAGCTGTAACTCTTCATACACAAATGCAGCTCCGTGGCAAAGCTATCCTCCAGCCTGGAGGTCTTTATCGTTTTGAGTTTATAAAGGGATGTAATGTACAGGACTGCTATCTCATTTTGAGTCATCTCTTTTGTAAGCCGTTCGGCATATTAGCTAACTCGTTCAAGAGTTTGTAATAGATGTTCATTATCAATAAAGAGAACTTTTCTATGTTTCAAATCTGTGTTTCAATTTATCTGCGTACTCTGAATATGTGCTTGCTATGCAAATCATTAAAGCCTTGTGCGGGCGCAACTCCAGGCCCGCACGGCGGTCATGACTCGGGGGACGCCTCGGGGCGTGACATAATGGTATCAGAGCACAGATTCAAAGTTCCTTAGACTTCTTGCTGGAAAAGTTCCTTTAACGATCAAAATTCCTGTGCGAACTCTTGAACTTGCTAGGCCAAAATGAGATACGTTCATGCAATAAGTCCATAATACATTATGATTCTAATATAATTTACCTTCTTTTGAAGGAATGGATCCAGCGCAATCTGCAGCGCAACCATCGATCGAAACACAAAAAAGCAGTTCGGGCAATTCGGGAAGCTCTCGAAGCCAAAGAGGCATGTCTCAAGTCGACCCGCTTGAGTGGGTAATGCAAATGTTAGAATCGCAACGACAACGAGACGATGCTCGCCAAGCTAAGCTCGAGAGTAATCTAGAGACCCGATTCTCAGTCCAACAAAAGCAGGTAGATGCCCTGCAACAAATCATTCAGACTTTGGCTGCCAACCATTCCGCCGCAACAGCAGCGACTCCGGTGGAACAACCCGTGCTTGAAGTGGAGACGCCTCAAATTCCAAGGCCGAGGGACGTGACTGCCTTCAACTTGGGCTATTTCAAGAAAGTCTGTAACACTCCATTCGACGGGACTGAGGACGCAGTGGTAGCTCTAGATTGGCTAGCCGAGATTGAAGATCACTTTGCTCTGCTAGAGGTCCCTGAAGATAAGCGCGTCGCCTGCGCCCAACTACAGCTCCGCCTCAACGCGCACGATTGGTGGGACGTGCATCGACAATCTCTCCAATTTGATCACGGAGAGGAGGCGATCTCGTGGACAACCTTTCGTGCCGCGTTCGAAGAGGAGTTTATACCGCCTCCAGTACAACGTAAAATGGAGTTTATACCGCCTCCAGTACCACATTCCGAAAGCAAGGGTATTTTCGACTTTTTATAATATTTAATATTATGGTAGCTACAATTAAGTAATTGCATGACAGTATATTTAATTTAAATAATTATGTGATGTGTAATTAAATATAGTATTATATGCAGTATTTATTTATTTTTAAGCTAGTAGACTTGACCTAGAAGACTAGTAAATGAACACCTGTCGGAATTATGGAATTTTTTGTATTTAATTATTTAGTTAGAATTTAATTCTTGGAGTTTGTAATTAATTACCTTATTCTATTTAATATTGTGCGCATTGCCTTTGCTTCGATATTTAGAGCGCTATACTGACTTTTATCTTCCAACAAATTTCACAATCTTGCCCTAGACATGCCCGCCTTCCATTCTGCTATTTTTGCAACTCATGATTATGCTCTTTGTGCATTATTTCTAGCCTCACAAAAATCGTCGCGGACGTTATTTAATAAATTCCTATTTTTGTATCGTTGTGCGTTCTAATCAAAATTGGGGACAATCTTGACCTATTTTTTGTGCTTCCCAAATTAGGGTAATATTATGTTCTGAGTCTTCTTTATTATTGGTATTGATGACCTGACCTGATTTTGGCCCCATGTACTCCTAATTAATTTTAGAACATAACTTATATTTTATTCTAATTAAATTGAGGATACTATTTTAATCGATTCTGAAATCCCAATTTAATTCCAGTGCCCTGCAAATTGAGCCCACACCAAACTTACAGCGCCCCCTGACCCTACAAAACACCAGACACCGAATTGCCCGCCAAATTTTTGTCATTTCATGCGCCTGTGCAAATACCCAAATTTAAGGGGGTTAATTTGTAAATTTGTATTTTTGTCATCACCTCATTTGTTTAAAAACAATGAGGAATCCCTAATAATATTTAATTACCCTCTCACCCTCATCCCCACATGAATTATTTTCTCTATGTCAAATCTGGACCACTCATTTAATTGAGTGCATCCTCACCCTCCATCAAAACCCTCTCTCCTATATATGTCATGTCACCATCAACCCTAATCCCTAGAAAACCTAGGTTTCCCCAACCAAGCCTCCATCCTCAACCGTAGGAGTTTCTTCCCTTCTCCTTCTTTTTTCTTCTTCTTCTTCTTCTTCTTCTTCTCTTTTCTTCTTCTTCTTCTTCTTCTTCTTCTTCCTTTCTTCTTCTCCTTCTTTTATTTTTGAATTTGAAATTCAAAAAAAAGAGGGGGGGTGGGAATACTGTTCACCCTCTTCTCATGCCGAGCCCCGACTTCACTCCTCCGATTCCTCCCTGCATCCCATCTCTCCGGCCCGGCAAGCCCCTACCCCTCAGCCTCTGCCCTCCGGTCCGGCCACCCTGTCCCCGCTGCTCCTCCTCCTAGCTAGTCATCTCTTCCGGTCACCTATCCACCATCTCCACTACTTACACCACCAGCCACCTCCCTGCACTCCGCCAACCATCCCGACCCCGCTCCGACTGAACCCCGGCGACCCCCCAACTCACAAGCTCCCCTCCGACTCAACTCCTTCTCCCGCTGGCTTATCCCCGGACCACCACGACCATCCCCACTATCCCCGAGCCGACCCTGCACCACTCCGACTGCACCCATCACCACCACCATCAAGACCGGCCATCCCCCTGCTGTGCTCTTCCCCTTTCCGCTGCCAACTCCTCCTCCCGCTGTGATCTACCACCACCTGCATCTTCCTACCACCAGTACGAGCCCCTCCTGCCGTACTCCGGCGGCCAGCAAGCCCGACCACCCACAGTGAGTTTTCTCCTCCATCCTTCTTCCTATGTGTATATATATGTAGTGTATGAATGAAATATGTATATGTATTTGTATATATTAATGTGTAGGTATGTGTATAGTATTATTTTTATTAATATTTAATTGTATAAGTATAGTATGTATATTAGTATAATGTATATGTATTTAATAGTATATGTATGTATCTTAATTATGCATCATATAGTGTTAATATGTATATACGTATTGTATATTTAATAACTGATATACATGTAAATACGTATATATAGTATATATAATTAATTTGGTATATGTATATATGCATATTTTGTATACTTAATATATTCTCAATATTCTAATTGGTTTGTATATATGTATATATGTTGGTTTATTTTTATATAATATCTATTTAATAAAAAGTATATGCTAGTATAAATTTAATTTGGTGTATTAGTACTAGTATATTTAAACTCATAATGTATAGTATATATATAATGCATTAGTATGTTAATGTAATTAATGTATTAGTATGGTTAATGTAATGTATTGATAAATTAATTAATGTGTATAATTAATGATGATATGTATATATATATGTACATGTATATATTAAAATATGAATATATATATATATATATATACGTATTCTAGTATGTATGATTAAATTGATTTATATATATATATTATATATATATATATTGGTTGTTTTATGTATATGAGATATCTAGTAAATAAAAATGCATATACTAGTACAAACTAAATTCATATATTAGTATGTTTAAGAATGATGTTGTCAATATATATATGTATATTCTAAAAATGTACTTTTACACATATATGATATGTACGCATTTTGACATATGTTAATTATATATGTACGTATTTTGGAAAATGTACAACTATAGCAAGTAATTTATATTGGTATATATTTTAGATATATTTATCTTATGTTAAATTCTTTAGTATGTATACAAATATAAATATGTATTGTATTCCTTTCCATGAACTATGTTTATATAGATATACATACAAGTATTATTTATTATGTTTATATATATATACAAGTATTATTTATTTCAAAGTATATATTTTTACTTATATCTATTATTGTAACTAAAGGATATTATATATATGATTAGTTAATGAGATGTATAATATGTATCCCTACTAGATGACCCTAGTTGACTAGTGCCCTGCCTGGCATGGCCCTGAGGCCAGTGTTTATAGACTGTGTGTTAGGGTAGCACCTGATACCAGTGTTATTGTGATGTGTTTTTAGGACTGTTGATTCTCCCAGGGGATACTCTGGAACAGTACATCCATAAATACCAGCTAAGGACTCAAGGCAAGTACATTCTCTGATAATTTCCAATTCCTTGATAATTTCTATAAATTAAATAATCATGAAATGTTACATCTGAATCCTTGACACTGTGCTACACGGACTAGTATAGCTTGGATCTGCAGTCATGAGATATTACCTTGATTATCGTTTGACATTGTACACGATATGTATATTAGACATCGTACATGATAGATTGGACTTGCTCGTGTATCGTGACGTGTCATGGTTGGATCCACAGTACTAGTTGGGGGCGGGAAAGTAGTTAGTAAGAAATGTGATCATAACCTCTTATTGTAGTGTAGAATAATGTAAGTGTTAATCATGCTCTTCACCCATGATTAGCCAGGTCCTGTAGCTATCGTACATGTTCCCAAGCCAATCACATTTTGAAACTACTATTTTAAACACTTAGAATAGATTACAGTTTCCTATTTTAAATCATATACTACATCACCCGTATATGATGCTGTTCCTTGTTCTTTTCATTTTCATACATGCACTGACTATATCATATTGCCTATTGCCTGTCTCTTTATATTGCCTGTCTCTTTTTAATTGCCATTGCATTTATTTCATTGTCTTCTCAGTAGCTAGCATCACATGTTTATTGCTTTATAGTCCTTATCAATTAAATGGAACTGTTATTTGAGATTTGTACTTTGCTCCTTCCTGACTGGAAATATTTTTCCAGACTATGCCTTAGAGGATCGGTATCCGACACTTTATGGACCATATGGTGAGTAGCTGCACTTGGGCTTGATAGTTAGTCGTGATTCTGGGAGGTCTAGCCGGAATCACTAATTCTTCTAGTTTTCTGATTAGTTCTTTTAGCAGACTTTTGGTACCGAATTTGTCTCCGGCAATTTTTGATGACTGAGATATTTGTTGAGTTAAGTTATTACTTTTTGGCTTGTGTTGTATTTAACTTTGTTTTGCTATCTTATCGTGCTGTAATCCTTTGATTGAGTATGTGTTCATTTTATTTGTGTCATCCGTGCCTCCTTATGGAGATTGGATGCTTGTGTGCGATTTGCTAGATAGTATCAAGACCTTGACAGCGTTCTACCGCCGATGCTGCGGCGTAGGCTGGACGTACTCGCGTACTCGTGCCCCAATTTTGGGTGCGGGTCATGACAGGGGGCTGTACCCGGGCAGTGTCCCGAGTGAAGACAGTTTGGTGATCCAGCCGGTCCAGTTACCGATTTTCTGTAATGATTTTATGGGACGTGGGGGAGTATACCCTAAGGTGAACCCTCGGTGCGGCGGGTGGATCACCCCTTTGAATCTTCGATGGGCTCGCTTAGTTGATTGGGCCTTGAAGCATTTCCAGACCGAGTTGGAGAACATCGGTCTGTTTGCAGTTGTGTGTGCGACCAGTGTTGGGTTACCTCTTAACCCTAACCTGTTTCTGGCACTGATGGAGCGATATATTTCGCATACCGGGACTTTTGCCACTCCACTGGAGGAGTTGGGATTGGCCCTACATGAGATGGCAGAGATCTCGAGACTGCCGATGGGGGATACTCCATACTAAGAGTATGTTCCCACGAACCGGGAGCTGGGGAGTTCAGACCCTCGGGTAGTGGAGGTCTATCAGGAGCTGATGTGCCACTACCTCGCCTGCACCGCTTTTTATGATGAGCCCTCAGATTTGGCTCATATCAGCAAATGGACGTCCTACCTCTTCTTTCACCAGTCCAGGGCCGCTAAGCTGGAGAAGGTATTGGAGGGCAAGGATCTGCCTGTGAATCCCCTGAGCGTGCTTAATGCTCAGGTAGTCGACGATCTCATAGTGGATGCTGGGGCTCCGGACCGGTTTCTCGATGAAGGGACAGGAAAGTATCCTGAAGGCACTAAGGCCTATAGTTTTTTGAGGCGCTGTCGCAGGCCTCTGTCCATGGAGGCTCAACTGGCTGGCTTCCTCTCCATATGGCTGTACCGAGTAGTAGTGCCTGGCATTGCATCTGCAGACCGCATTCACCGCAACACGCTATGGCCTGCAGTGCGTCTGGTGTTCGGGGTAAGACTGGGCTTGCTCCCTGCCATGGTGTGCCGTATACAAGCTGGTCTGAGGGCCATGATTGACGGGCTGCTCGTCGATAAAATTTGGCGTGATAGCTTTCCCCGGATAGAATTACCATACCTGTATTTGATGGGGTGGTTAATTCTCTATAATCCCCGGGTGATGTCTCCCGGTTTCGACAGTAGTTCGGGGGGTAGTTTCTTGTTGAACTACCAGAAGTCTTCCTGGAACGTGAGCACGGTTATAGACTGTCGGCGGGCGCTAGGCTTCAATCATAGTTGGAAGCTTTTCTGCACCGTCCCTCCTGTACATCGCAATCAGTCGGGGATCAGGCTCGAGGATTCGGGTAGAGAGAAGACCATTCTTTCTCCCGAAGCTTTTAATTGGTTGGTCTATATTAGACCATCCCATCTGCTGTACAAAAGCGAAGATTACTGCTTCTTGGAGCCCTACTTGCCCAGTCGGTTTGCCCGACAGTTTGGGTATGATCAGTTGCACATGGACAATGCCGTCACCAGCTTCAGGTCCAGAGGTGGACTCATTGATGGAGCACGGGGATGGCGATATTTTATCATGGGCTGCACTGGGGCAATTTTTATCGTGCCTGTCATTACACTCTCCACGGAGCTGCGCATCCTGCATTCGTATGCCCAGTTCTATGTGGCCACGAACACCTTCCATCGTGATTTTGATATGCATGGAAGCTTTAGGGTGCCCTCTTCCAAGCCTGGGGGAAGAGTTGAAGTCCCCTCGGTTTCTTCCGACGAGGATGAGTCCGTTACTCCGGATGAGCCTCTGGTGTCGGTCCCTAGGGGTGAAGTACCTTCGCCTGCAGGGGCTTTGGTAGTTTCTGGGAAGCGAAGGGCTCCTGCTTCCAAGGAGACTTCCCCTCATAAGAGGAAGAAGAAGACGATAAACCGTTCTCTCCGGATTTCTGCCATTGATGCTCCTGGAGGTGAGCTTGCATCTCCCTGTGTTGGGGGCAATTCTTTGATTGGAGGTTCCTCGTCTTTTAGAGAGGGATCTTCCACAGTTCCGGCTGGTAGTGCCGGAGAATCTCAGCTGGATGCCGCCGTCGCTGCTACTGCTTCAAGTAGTGGAACGAGGTCGCTTCCGGGGCTGAGTGTAATAAAGTTCCGTATACCTCTAGTCCAATCGGCATCGGGAGGGACTTCTGCCGTGCCTGCGAGCATACCTAGCGTGATTCCAGCCGATGAGCCTCGGTTGGATTTTGAGGAGGACCTGGAAGACTACTTGCCAGTGTCAGTTCGCAGACCCCTTTCTCCAGGTATGACAGCTCGCCTAGCATTATTAAGAAATGATTTAGCTGTACAGGCTGCAGATGCGATATATATGCCGCCGGCCAGGGGTAAATATCGTCTTTTATGCCTCTTCTTTGGGAAAATTAATATTACGTTGATATTAACTTCCTTTTGTCTTTTTTTTAGGGGAAGACCTCTTCAGAGAGGGTGATGTAGACGCGCCCTTTGGCTCTATGTCAGGTCCTAGTAGTGACACAGAGGTACCTGATTTCGAAGAGGAGACCTTTTCGGGTGCTGGCTTGCCTGTCGAGGAGACTCTGGTATCTCAAGAGGAGGACGAGCCTGTCATCGCGACAGTGCCTTTTTTGAGCACGCCGGTCACTTCGTCCGGTGTTGGCGATTCTTCCTTCGTCATTCCTCTTGTTGAGGCGATGGCCGTGGCGACATCGTCTGTGGTTATTCCTGGAGGGGAAGTTGCCATGATCGCGGACACTCCCCGCGTTCATGCGGACCTAGTTGCGCTGACCGAGCAGTACACCGGGATCTTCTACACCACTTTGAGAACACTAATGTCAATGGTGTTGGTGAAGAAGCTGGACTTTGTGCAGTTGAAGAGGTCTTCTCGGTTCTCTATAAAGGCGATCCGGGAATTCGGTGATACCGGGGTAGCCGACGCACTGGAGGCGATGATTAATGGCTTGGAGCAACCCATTAACGAATACCTGGAGCTAGCTCAAGAAAATATTGAAGCTCTGGTCCATGCCAGATATGACTCCTTAATTGTGCATCTCGTTGAATAGATGGAGCCTCTAAATAAGTCCATCGCGGCTCAACAGCAGGAGATGGATCATGAGCGTGTCCAACTGGAGTATATCGTCCCCGAGTTGACCCGGTGCGAAGCCGAATATGAGGAAGAGGTAGTGAGGGTCCGCATATTAAAAGATGAGCTTGCTCGTGCAGAGGCGAAGGCTCTGTCTTTGTTGGCAGCCCGAGATGTGCTGAAGGAGCGACGGGCGGCTGTTCAGCAGAACCTGACACATGTGGGTGTTATCCATGCTGATTTTGTGCAGGTTTGGTCTGAGCTAGTTGCCTTGAATAATGATGCAGCAAGGTTGGAGCGGGCTCATGCCGACGTCTTGAACTCCCGGGATGAGAGGATGGCCGTACTGGCGCAGCAGCTTCGTAACCTGACATCTCCCCCTCCCTGATGTACTTTTGCTTTTTGCTTTTCAAATGTACTTTTGCTCTTTTCTGGGAATAATAAAGAGGCCTTTTTATCTGACTTTGTGGGCCCATTATTTCGGAATATAAATGAAAGGTTTGGGTGAAAGTGATATCAGAGGTAGTATGGACGTGATATACTTTTGGTAAGCTTTAGCAGAGCATATCTATTCAGAGGTCATATGGACATGATAGAATATGATCCAACTAGTTTCGTTTTGGAAGTAGTTTCGTCAGAATGAGATCACCTTATTTTATTTGAGCAGAGGAGGTTTAAGCATAGTACCTCTTCAGGAATTTGCCATTGATAGGAGCCATTAGCAGGTCTCTATTAGGCTGGGCTAACCTGTAAGCGCCGTTTGAGAACGTTGTCTCAATCACGTAAGGGCCTTCCCATTTGGGCTAGAATTTGCCTTTACTTTTGTGAGTAAGAATTATCGACCTTCTTACAGCTAAAACTAGCTCGTCGGCTTTAAACACTCTTTCCTTTACTTTTGATTAAAAGTTCTGGAAATGCGTGCTTGGTATAGCGCAATGCGCTGCTGAGCTTGGAGGCATTTCTCGTCTAATCCTTCTAGCTCTTGAAGTCTTAAAAGGTCATTCTTTTCTTGAGTTAATTCGTTGGCCACGGCTATCCTGAGTGACAAAATTTGAATCTCGATGGGGAGAACTGCTTCACTCCCGTAGACCAATGAGAATGGCGTGCAACCTGTCGGTGCTCGTACCGTTGTGCAGTATGCCCAAAGATATTCTTCTAGCTTCTCATTCCAATCTCTCTTGTTTGAAGAGATGAACTTCTTTAAGAGCTTGATAATGGTCTTGTTGAAGGCTTCCGCCAACCCATTAGCAGCTGGATAATATGCCGTGGAGGCCACATTTCGTATCCAATTTTTATCGCAGAATCGATAAAATGCATGGCTGATGAACTGAGGCCCGTTGTCATAGATTATCCTTCGGGGAACCCCGAAGCAGTAAATGACGTGATGCTTGATAAAGCTGGTCACGTTAGATGTCTTTACCTCAGTAAGAGGGATCGTCTCTGCCCATTTGGAGAAGTAATCCGTGATGGCCAGTATGAACCGGTGACCTCTGGAAGAAGACGGGTGAATAGGGCCAATAATATCCATACCCTATGCTTCGAAAGGCCAGGATACAACCGTAGGATATAGATGTTCAGACGGTTGATGTATAAAGTCTGCGTGGACCTGACAGGCCCTGCATCATCTGGCATACTGGATTGCGTCTGCGATCATAGTGGGCCAGTAATAGCCCATCCTCCTGATACGATCCTGTAGCTTAGGACCGGATTGATGCGCCCCACACACGCCGTCGTGAGCCTCACGGATGATTCGCTGTGCTTCATCCCCAGAGAGGCATCGTAATAATAGCCCGTCATAAGACCGGCGATATAGGCATTGTGACGATGCGTCAAAATAGAAGCGTAATGATCATCTTTTGACATATATTGCTTCTTTAGGATCTTCTGGCAAGATTTTATATGCTACAAAATCTATAAAGGGACTTTTCCAGTCTCTCAAGGGCGGATCTGTGTTCACCGTGTAGCTATATTCTATGTGAAAGTTGTTTATCACACATAATAAGTCTCTGTTAAGAAGGATTACCGAATTCTGCCTTCTCACAGGGGTGGCTAAATCTGCGGCTAGACTGGCTAGGGCATCAGTTTCCAGATTCTGAGATCGAGGTACATGCTCAAGGAAGAAACCTTTGAACGTCATGGCTATCTCGACCGTTGCTCGGTGATAGGGGATAAGGTCGGGATTTCGGACTTCATATATTCCTCTGACTTGGTTGACGATCAGCAGAGAATCACCGAAGGCTTCCAGAGATTCGACCCCCAGCTCTTTAGTGACTTGGAGTCCGATCAGTAGAGCGTTGTATTCTGCCACATTGTTAGAATAGGGCTCACTAAGAGAATATGCTCGATAGATAATGAGTTTATCAGGAGTGACTAGGACGATCCCTACTCCTGACACCACGTTTCCCCTGGGACCGGTCCTGGAGGCGCTATCGAAGAACAGTTGCCATGCCTCGCCTTCCATTGCGGAACTACACTCTGCAACTTCGTCGAGAATGTCCTTGTATAGTTTGGAGGCCTCCAGGATGGGATGAGCAGCTAGAAAGTCAGCCAATGCTTGGCCTTTGATGGACTTCTGAGGGACGTACACCATGTCATATGGCGTTAATAACATTGCCCAAGTCGCGAGTCGGGAATTAAGGACACTTGGCTTGCTCATTAGTACCCGAAGGGGATTGATCCTGGAGATGATATGAATGGTTTGGCCCGTGACATAATATCGCATTTTCTGAATAGCGAACATCAGAGCCAAGCATTCTTTCTCCACAGGATTGTACCGGTGTTCGGCTCCCACTATCATCCTGCTGAGGTAGTAAATAGCCTGCTCGTGGCCCATATCATTCTTTTGTGTAAGAAGAGCTCCCAAAGAATGATCCATTGCTCGAACGTATAGCACGAACGATTTTCCTATGACGGGAGGTACCAGAACCGGCGGGCTAGTGAGGTAGCGTTTGATATTCCCGAACGCTTGCTGACAGGCTTCGTCCTATACGAAGGATACACCTTTCTTCATGAGACGAGAAAAAGGCTGGCATCTCCCGGAGAGGTTGGATATGAACCTTCGGATATAAGCCAGACGACCTTGAAATCCCCTGTGTTCCCTGATGGCGAGGCTTCCTCGTGTTCATCTCCAATGGCATAGACTCCCATCTCCCTGGGCGTCATTGAAGGATGAGTATAGGTTGCTGCAGAAGTTGACTCTATACTCTCAGTATCTGATTCGGGAGACTGGCGACCCCCAGCATCGGAATCAGAAGAGCACGAAGTCAGTTGTGGTGATCTTGAACGAGTGTTCTGGAACACCCCAGCTTCGGTGTCCCTAAGGAGCATGTTAAATTTTCTTCGGCTCGGAGTTCTAGAGGACGGATGTCTTGAGTCTGAGCTTTCTCCAGGTATATGTGAAGCCATATTCACAGATTATGTGAAGCCATATTCACAGATGCATGCGCGGGCTCTTCTTCTAGGAAAGATGGAGAGTAGCTCAGTCGGTCAAAAACTGGCCGTTTTGCTTTAGAACAGCAACAATTAATCACAATCCTGTGACTATTACAGCCGTGCTCGCTAGGAGGCGTAATAGCCACGCTGGAAGATCCCCTCTTCTTGCGCTTCCGGATTAGATATTTGTGCAGGTCAGGAGGAGTTGCAGAAGAAGAAGTCGATGGCTTTTTCCTTCTGTTCCCGTTGGTGGGCATGCGAATGATGGGAATCATAGTCTTTCCTGTGCCACCCGTATACAATAGGTTGGCCATCTGGGTGGCAGATAATCCCCGAGGAGGGCGTCTTTCCGCAACTGGAGCCTTCTTTACGCCTAGGGACTTCGCCTGGCATAATTTGGAGCTTCGCTCTGGTTGGCATAAAGCTGAGGATGTCCTCAGGCGGCCATCAGCATCTCGCGTAATTCGGAGGGCGTGCAGATCGTTCCCTTGCTGGCGTAAAGGCCGAGAAGTTGAGTAGTCCGCCGCTCGCTTTCCCTTGCGGAGATCACAGGGATTATCTGGTTCTCCATAGAGGTCAGATTTTATTTTACGCGCGGAGCGTGTCTTGTACTTCTGATTTGGCGATGAGGCTTTATCAGAAGCTTTGTCTATTCTGCCAGGGACGGGAGACTGAATTTCACACGTAGAGTGCGGAGTATACTTCTGGGTTAGCGCTGAGGCATTGCCAGAAGTTTTGTCTGTTCCGTCAGGGACGGGAGACTGAATTTCACGCGCAGAGCGTAGAGTATACTTCTGGGTTAGCACTGAGGCATTGCCAGAAGTTTTGCCGGTTCTGTCAGAGACAGGCGACTGAATTTTACGCGCAGGGCCCAGAGGGAGCAAGGCTACAACCTCATTGGTCGGAGAGATCGGAGAGATCGAAAAGTCCACAGGAATGGTAGAGGATATCTTGGGCATCCAGACCTTGCGCAGCTTCCTGTTATTTTGGTGAGAGAGAGAGTGAGAGCTGCCCTTTGTCCGGAGCATATCTTCGTAGGCAGATTGGTCGAACTGGATGACCAGTGTCTTCTTTACGGATCCCACGGATACCGTATCATGTTGAGCAATAGCTTCCTCATCAGAAGAGAAAGATGTCCCCAGCAGAGTCGCCATCTTGTTTCGGGATAATATAAATGAGAAAAGATTTGATGAATGCGAAAAATGAGGTTTTGTACGAAGACCCGCCCTTCTTTTATGTTTATAAACAAGATTGTACAAATTTGATCCTACACGAGGATGTCTAAGTACAATTTATTTAATCTGGGTGAATATTGCTATAGGTGTCTGATCTGCAGTCGATCATTTTAGCCCTTGGACCACACGATGTTGAAGAAGTGTCGTAGAAGATAGGTAGCAGCTTCGAGGGTTGCTAAAGAGGGTGGACGCCTAATGCCAAAGTCGTCGATCCCTTTTCTTTGCCTGAGCTCTGGACTCTTCTCTCTCTCTCTCTCTCTCTCTCTCTCTCGACCGTTGGGTCTGGTACTGGATCTCTTGATCAGTTTTCAAACCTAACTTCTTTGACCCTCCAATTTGTCGACCTTGTTCCTCATTGATAGAGGTCTCTATTTATAGAGTTTTAGTGACAGTGACCACTCAATTGGTGTAAAAACCGAGTAGTGGAAAGTACAGCACCCTTTTACACAACGGTTAAAATAACCAAAGCCTGCGTATAGATGATCCTTTGAATGAGCGTGTGACGCGGGTCCAACTAAGGAACAAAACTTGTATAATCGCTGCGAAGATCACGGCGTAAAAGCCATGCAGGTAGGTATCCCTCGTGTAGAAGAGGTTGGCATAGAAGCCAATGTCTGTCACCATGGCATAGAAGCCAAATAGTTATCAAACCAGCATAGAAGCCGAATAGGTGTAGAAGCCAAGTGGTCATAAAGGCCGAGTAGGCGTAGAAGCCGAGTGGTCATAGAGGCCGAGTGGGTGTAGAAGCCGAGCAGGCACCGAAGCTGAATGGGGGTAGAAGCCGAGCAGGCACCGAAGCTGAATAGGCGTAGAAGCCGAGCAGGCATCGAAGCTAAATAGGCGTAGAAGCCGAGCAGGCACCGAAGCTGAATGGGCACAGAGGCCGAGTGGATGTGGACGTTTTAGTCAAAATTACGGCTTTTGGAGATATAATCAAATCCCCAGCATTAATTGTGGAGATTTGCCATCATCCGGTGCATTAAACGCGGAGGCGTGTTTTGAAGGTCTGTCACTTGGCCTGTGCATGGTGCAGAGATGTGTCTCAAGCATCTGTCAGTTTTTGGCGCTTTAAATGCAGAGACGTGCCTCAAGAACTTGTCACCGCTCTGTACATAAAAATGCAGAGACGTGCCTCGAATCTCGTATGAGGTGCAACTTTTGACGTGGCAGGCAGTTTGTCTTCCACGGAGCGTAAGAAGCTCTCATCTCCCCTTTGTAAAATAGGCAGCGTATTCCTCTGTGTACATAAAAGTGATTTATGCAAGGGAAATGGCAGTAAATGACAGCCTGGGTTGCAGTGCCTCACCATCATTATAGCCGTCGCCTGGGTAGTCGAGCAGCATCCCTTTGTCAGAAGTCAAGACGTCAGGTTCATTACAGGATCTGACAGGTTTATTGCAGGCTTTGATAGGTTCATTGCAGGCTTTGACAGGTTCACTTTGGAGAATATGAAGCGTCCCTCATACACTTTAATGCTGCATTGAAAAGAGGATGAGTTTTACGCCATAAAGGCGATGAAGCCCCTGTTTACGCTGAGGCAGCCTGGACGTACTGTCCTATGTGGATGGTCTTTGAGCCTGTATTTCTCACTATGCTTTGGCAGAGAAGCTCTGTTTGCACGTTTGAAGGCTCTGAAGTCCTCTGTTTATGCTGCTTTGCATCAATATGCTGCGTAGAGCTTCCAGCGTATTTTTCATGCTTCAACAGCCGAGTAGGCGTAGAAGCCGAGCGGTCATAGAGGCCGAGTGGTCGTAGAGGCCGAGTGGGCATAGAAACCGAGTGGCGTAGAAGCCGAGCGGTCATAGAGGCCGAGTGGGCATAAAAGCCGAGTGGGCATAGAAGCCGAGTGATGTGGACATTTTAGCCGGAATTACGGCTCTTGGAGATATAATCAAATCTCTTGCATTAAATACAGAGATCTGCCCCTATCTTGTGCATTAAATGCAGAGGCTTGTCTTTAAGATTTAACATCATTCTGCACATTAAATGCAGATATACGCCTCAAATTCTGTACGAAGAGTAACTGCTGATATGACGGTCTGTTTGCCTTCTGTGGAGCGTAAGAAGCTCACGTCTGCCTGTGTAAAACTGGGCAGCGTATTCCCTTATATGCGTAAGAGTAGTTTACGCAAAGAGGATGTCACTAAACGACGGTTCAGTGACATTTAATTAAATCTCCTGCATTAAATACGGGGATCCGCTATTATCTCGCTCATTAAATGAGGAGGCGTGTTTTGAAGGCCTGCCACCCTTCTGTGCATCAAGTGCAGAGACGTGCCTTAGGCATCTGTCAGTATTCGATGCTTTAAGTGCAGAGACATGCCTCGAGAAACTGTCACCACTCTGCGCATTAAATGCAGAGACGTGCCTCGAGCCCTGTACGAATTGTAGCTTTTGACGTGGCTGGCTGTTTGTCTTCTGCGGAGCATAAACAGCTCATATCTGCCTGTGTAAAATAAGGCAGTGTATTCTTTCGTATGTGTAAAAGTGGTTTACGCAAAGGAAATGGCAGTAAATGACAGCCTGGGTTGCAGTATCGCACCATCATTATACCCGTCGCCTGGGTAGTCGTTCAGTACTCTTTGTCAGGAGTCCCGACGTCAGGTTCATTGCATGATCTGACAGGTTCATTTCGAAGAACACGAAGCGTTCCTCGTACACTTCAATGCTGCATTAAAAGCGGATGAGTTTTATGCCATAAAGGCGATGAAGCACCCTGTTTACGCCTTAGCAGCCTGGACATACTGCATTACGCGGATGGTCCTTGAGCCTGTATTTTTATGCTGTGCTCAGCAAAAAAGCTCTGTTGCACGTTTGATGGCTCTGAGGTCCTCTGTTTACGCTGTCCTGCATCAACATGCTTGCGTAGCTATCCAGCTTATTTTTTATGCTTCTACACCCATAAGTGTATAGGAAAGTATAAGGGAATCAGAATACATTGTGTTAAAGTAGTAGAACTTGTGATATAGGTTGATGTGAGTAGATTGGAGTATACCAATATATGACTAGTGATGGGTATATCACCAGATATTGAAGCTAGTTATGTATTGGAAGCAATAGGTGAAAGAGTGTCTTAAAATTGTGTACAGGATGCACAATAGGTGATGAGTGTCAGTGTGAGTTCATGAGTATCAGAAAGTGGAAGCTGGAGTGTTAATTATGTCATGGGTTAAGAAATATCAAGATTGGTCATGAAAGATATGTAGTGCATTACTGATTTGTATAACCATCTATAAGGTTTGAGGAGAGGTACATATACATCAATAGAGATATGGAACCATATGTCTGCCTTTGAGAGTGAAGTAAAATGTGTGTATTATAGAAGTTAATAACTAGTGCATTGGATGCAAGTGATCATAATTTCTAGTGAGTATGATGAGGTGACCTAATGATGAAGCTAGTGTCCTAGAACCTTAAGGACATATGTTAGGTAGTTAGGAAGCTAGTGTTACTATATCAAGAGTGCTAGTATTTCTATATCAGGGATTAGTTGAGTAATATGCTAGTAACAGAAAGTACCTTATGTAATGATATTGGATTGGTGTATCAGTTAGTATGGATAGAAAAATATTTGGAAGTAATGGTACAAGTGATCCAAGTAGTAGAAGAGAGAGACAATATATATATATATATATATATATATATATATATATATATAGGAGTAAGTTTAGTAGGTACTTTGCTAATTTTGGTTATAGAGGTCGTATGTATCAGAGAATAGTCCGAGGGGTATAGGGATACCAGTGAGATGTCATGGTGTTGTAATGACTAGAAGGTAATTGTGTATTTAATATGATACTACTGTAAAGATGAGAACTTTAAGATGATTAACAAATGTTAGAGGATGAGTTGCACCAAGTATCAGATAGAAAGAGATACCCTAGTAATAAGAGACGGAGTACCTCAAGTATAATAAAATTTTAGGCAAGCAATTTAGTAACTAGTATAATAATATAGAGCAGAGACAAGAGTAACTTGGTATGAGGAAGTCATCTAAAAAAATACATATGAGAGTTGGTGCCTTGTGTAGACAGCAACAAGATATAAGTAAGGCATCTTATTGGTAGTATTAAAGTTGGACGAGGGTGTGCTAATAAAACACATAATTGAAAAGGTATACAAGTGTTTCTTGCAAGAGAATGATTGAGAAATTTTTGGTGATTGAAACAGAACAAGGAGGTAGTATCTTAGAAGTATTTTATAGTATCCTAAGTAGCAAGTGCCAGTGAGTTAAGCATGTCCATGACCTAGAATTAGAGTATATCATTAGTATTTGGTAACCATCAGTATTAAGAATATCTTGACTAGGTTGATGATTAGTAAATGACTAGTGTGTGATGGGATAGGCCATAAGTGGCAAAGCAAATTTTTCTGTACCAGTTGAGGTTGACACTCAGCAGGACAGAGACTGAATTTCATGATAGTTAAGAGACTATATCTAGGTATAATTTCTCTTTCAGTAGAATGGTAGGATTGTATATTATAGGATAAATACTATATTAGACTATGATTGATGGGGTTTGACCATAGTGAGATTTGTATGAATAGGATATGACTGGCCTAAGAGAAAGGGGTGAGGGTTTTAATTTCGAGGACAAAATTCTTCTAAGGGGGGTAGATTTATCACTACCATATTTTCTAGGAAAGAGTATTTTAGTCTTTTGTTAATTAATTAAATATTGTGCATGTTAAATATTTATTTATTGTATTATTTATTTATTGTTAGCATGTTAGATTTATTTTTGGACTTGTGTTAGTGGACCTAACTAGTTTAGTTTATACTCATGGACCAATATTTAATTCTAGTTAGAATTGAGCCCAATAATTAGAAGTTCGACCATTAGGATGATTAATTATGTTAAACCCATTAGACTAGAAGCTTTCCTCCTTAATCAATTTCTTTATGAGAGGCCCCAAGGAATATTTTAGACTTTACATAGTAGCTTGAGGGAGAGGGCAAGTGAGGCCTATATAAAGGGGACGAGAACTCTCTCTCTCTTGATTTTTTATTCCAAATCTAGATCTAGAATTTTCCTCAATCAAATTTCATCAAATCTCTACCAAAATTCCTCCAAATTCTTTCCCAAATAATTATTGGAGACTAGTGGAGCAAGGATCTACCAGAAGGAAGTATAGATCTACACAGAGGAGCAAGGATGTCACGCCCCAGTCCTAAAAATACGTAGGACTAGGACACGTAAGCATGTCAGCCGCATGGATTATGGCAACTCCAATATATGGAAACCAAACCCATATATACGCTGTAATATGAATATCAATCCACAAGTGGTATAAACATATGTCACAAGTCACAGGGTATAATCTAAATCTCATCCACAGAAAATCAATATAAATAAATAACCAACATCTATATAACTAGATCTCAATAAGAAGTATCTAAAGATGATAGTTGGATGGAAACAAATCCACTACCAACTCGAATGGAAAAGTACAACATAATAAACACAATATAAGAATACCAGCTAACGACCACGGGGCTCGAAGAGAAGACACCCTCGAAACATATATAACCATCCGAATCTGCGCTCCTGCGAATACTCAAGAACAGATACACCTGGAAGGGCCAGGTCCTCAGAGGGACATAAAAAGATACATAAAAGCATGCCAATAAAGTACTGAAATAAATATCCAATGGGGTCGCCAAACCATCTAAGTGAATGCAGTTTGAGAACAACTTTCTAAGAAGTGGGCTATCTGGCCATAAATGGGATTGACATGACTCTCTCGGAGAATTAGGGGCCTCAAAGCATGTCGTCTTTTGAACGGCAGAGGCCGCCAAGTAGTATAGGGGTCATCACCGCCCGTATCTCCAGCGGAGCTTCCGGGTTACAAAAGAAAAAGAGCAAATGAGCCCAAATATGGTACTTGTTGTTCTCTCCACCCCATGCTCTAAGCATGTCACATCCATGATACGATTTGGTTCATAGCCTATCCTTAGTACCCTAGCCCAATCCTGCAACCAAGCAAGGACAAGGATTGGACCACCGTACTACAATAGGCAATGTCCCTGGACCTCTAATAACTGCTAAGTCTTCTAGCATACAAAGTTTCTATCAGCAGTTATCCCTAACGCACGGCCCACACGTACCGATGATCAGTCAATACGTAAGTCCATGATCTATATGAGACTCACAACTCATGTAAAACTATGTCAAGGCCAATGAACCTAATGATGCTACATGATAATGGGGTAGTCTCATAAACAAGGTTAATGCAAATACATAAATAAAAATATATCGCGACGACACCGTCGCGCGCATTTTATATAACAGTTAAAATATATGAACTAAAGACAGAAAATAAAGGTGCATGCAACTTATGGAATATAAATACAGTACAATGGCAAGGTATACTTGCCTGCTCTGAAAAAGATGAAGTCACAACTCAAGGCGTCGTCTGATCTACCCGTCACATAAATTAAACAAGTTAGGTTACAAAAGTGGGTGAATAGGTTCCTCCATTTTAATTAATTTTTAATTCTGAATAAATAACCTAAAATAGTATTTTAATCTTATTATAATCTGATTTATTGTTAAACCCTAATTTTGGTCCAAAGAAAGTTAACTTTACAGATTTGTGATCCATGGTACGCAAATCGAGGCAATCCGTTGACCAAAAAGTCAACCAACTCAAATCCTGGATTTGTGTATGGAATCCTATAGATTTCAATGCTACATGAATGCTGGAATCAACAGTTTCATAAAATCATAAGTCGGTAAAGAGTTATGGCCACAAGGGCGCACAGATGACAGTTTTCGGTGGTTTCCTATTTACGTCTACGTTGCACAAATTTTATAGTAGAATAAAATTATATTTTAAATTCTTGAAAAATACTTTTCTAGAAGTTTATCATGTCAGATTTCCAAAACTTCAAATGGTTCATAATTCCGTGTTAGGAATCTCCAAAAATCTTGAAAATATAAAAACGCATCTGATTTCGGATAGCTGGCACTTTCGGAATATTCTGGAAAAATAGGTTCTGAAATTACTGAAATAATTTATATATTCAGAAAACTAACCTTGAAATTATTCTAACAAAAAAAACTGGAGCACGTTTGGAGTCCGGAGCTAGGAGATATCGTCTTTTTAAGTCGTCATAACTACTAGAAAATGAGGCTGAATTTATGACGAATTTTGACTATTTTTGGACAAAAAAGAGAGGAGTTTGGGGATAAAAAAATATGAAAGATGAGTTTATTCCATAAGTCTAGTAGGTATTTATAATGATGAAGATTTTTTTTTAATTGAATAAGACTAGGATTGGCTAATTTGGATATGATTAGGATCAGTTTAAATAAGGATAGGATATGCATGAAGTTATTTTCCAAATAGGCTCAGGATTTGAATTAAGTTAAAATAGAATTTTAGTTCATCTCAATAATTTATAATCTTAAATAGAATTAAAGATAATACAAATAGTTTATATATAATCTTATTAATATCTATTAACACTAAATTAGCATCTATCTAATATTAAGACTTTATATATCCAAATAAATTCTCAATAATTCTAAAAATCCAATAATTACTTAAAATTATAAATAAATTATAAAAAAATATATTTAAATATTTTAACTATAAAATAAATATTTGGTAGTAACAACATTCAAGTATGGTCTCATAGTAAATCATGGAAGTCCTAAAAATTTATGTTTCCTAAGTTTTAATTAACAAAAATTCTAGAAAATCTCCAAAATCTAAAATAACCTAAAATAATTCTAAATAAATATTTATATAAGTAAATATATCAAGAAATTTATTATCTAATTAACTAAGAGAATACTCTAAAAAAAATTCAACATCTATAATAAATATAATAATATAAAATACACATAAAATACCTATTTTGGGTGAGGGGGTTTACAATCTACCCAACTTAAAAGAATTTTGTCCTCAAAATTAAAAATAAGGCATGGTTTGATAAATCATTCACATTCATACATAAGGCAAGTAAATCATAATTTCTTTCAAAAATTTAAAATCTATTCAAATCCATCGCAATCACTTTTAAAATTAAATTAACCATTATTTAAATCAAAATTCAACCAATCGTAATCTATTCTCGATTTTTAAATCATCAACATCCAAATTTAAATTAAATCCATATAACATCTTCAAGATTTAAATACGCATATAAATTTTACCTCACGATCTCCAGCTATCATAATCTCCTCTAAAAAATAATTCTAGTCCAATATTATTCTTATTTTCACTTATAATTTTTGTACTCTTCAATTTTTTAAATTCAATTCACATCCTCAATATTTCAAATACGTAATCCAGCAATCAAATTTTAACTCTTAATTCAAATCATTAAATTGTAAAAAAAAATTAATTTTAATCCACCAATATTCAAGTCTGGCATTCTATATTTATCCTCAAAATTCAAATTGATGATTTACCTTCAATATTCAAAATTTAAATCATGTACTTAAATATAAATATTTGGTCTGACGCATCAAGGTTTCAAAATTCATTAAGTACTCATCATCTAACTCCTTCTTCTAAAATTCTCTATATTTAAAAAAATAACTTAATCTCTCCATCTAATCCTACTTGATCACAATCTGAAAGAATTTAACCTCAAATTAATAATACGACTTCTACCCAACTTAGAATTTACCCATCTATCATATAAGGCTATACACTTTAAGAAAATATTTCTTAATTTATTTACTCATGTCATTCAATCATCAAAACTTTAACATTGATTATATCCTATATGATAGGCCCTTAATCAATTATAAAAGACAGTCACCAAATAATGCGATTGGCCTATGGGTACCTCTAGTACTATGTGTATATCAAACTTATACCAAGTACGAGGTTTCGTCTTTCCGAAATAAGGGAAGACAGAAAACAATGATGAAGAGTTCAAGGGAAGGGTAATAGAATAGAAGTATGGGGATCAAGGCGTTAAAAAAAAATTTTAAATGAGAATTGTAAAGGCAGTTGTGGATTAAAATCCTATTTGGTAATTTTTTATTCGCATTCTCGTATCAATATAGTTATATAATTGATACGATACGCTCAGACATGTCTAGAGGGCAAGTACATTCGTCTACTAATCACTATATATCTCAATCCACGTAAAGTAGTTATGCGAAGGGCGAACCAAGCGCACTAAGGTTAGCCATATCCTAATACACTGATTCTGAAATATATTATTGTGGGC